>BTHU01000021.1:20606401-21030758 GCA_036184795.1 Tokudaia tokunoshimensis
ATTTCTCTTTTTATGATCACAACAGGAAGACTTACTCTTTGCCTGCTTGTATGTACCTACCAGCACATCTGTTGGAACCTACTTCTTCAGGATTCCAGCTCATTACAGAAGGCCAGCTGAAACACCTAGCTTCTGGGACAGAGCAGCTACTAGATTCTTAGACTTCCCATTCACAGCTGCCCATTGTTGGACCGCAGACTGTAAGTCATTATAATAGATTCCCTTAATATAGAGAGATGTTCCATAAATTCTGGGACTCCAGAGAACCCTGACTCATACACATATCATCCCCTGCATAGTTTATGCACTGAATGTCTTGGTCTATGTGCACAGCAACTGTTACTGCAGTTTGGAGAAGCTGAGGAGGAGGAGTTCAACAAGAACCACAGAAACAGTTTCAAACTGAGTCTTAAGCACTATTAGTTTCTAAGGCCCCGCAAACTCATGCTGTTCAGCCACTGCCCTTCTGTTGTCTTGCTTCCTTATTGCTTTTGTGTTTACTGATTCCTAGGAGTTTCTATTGAAGAATAATTTACTAACCCCACTTGTTGCTTAATCCCTGCAACTAATCTAGGCACTGTGGGTGAATTGTGGGTGCTAGTGGGATATAAGCCTAACCGTCCATTGTGGGTGGCCATTTTGTTGTACTGCAGGATGCTGAGAAGCATCGGCTTCCACATATTAAATGCCACCAGCACCTGCTTCAATCGAGTGTCTCCAGGCATTAGCAAATGTCCTGTTGAGGGGGGAAGGAAAGTGCTCCCAAGGTCCTCAGGCCTTGACTTCACCTCAGTGCTGTTGTTCTAAGCAAGAGCACTTCCTGCCCCCGAAAGCGATTCTGAAACTGGTTAAAATATACTTTCCCATCATTAAAGTATGACTTCCTATGAGCTCTGTTTGGCAGGAAGTGAGATAAGTGCTTAATATATAGAGATCATTTAACCACATTCAGTTATCAAAGACTGTTTCAAATACCTGCTTATACGTATTTTGAAATATATGTATTATACATGCACACGCATGTATATGTATATATAGATGTAGATATAGATGATGTAGCTTTAGATGTAGATGTATATGATGCGTATGTATATGTGTATGTAGATGCATATGTATATGTGTATGTAGATGCATATGTATATGTGCATGTATGATGTATATGTATATGCTATATACATATATGATATATATGTGTATGTATATGTGTGTATATGTATGTGTATGTATATGATGTATATGTATGTGTATGTATGTGATGTATATATGTGTATGTATATGATGTATTTGAAAAATATATGAAATGTATATGAATATGAATGTGTATATGTTGTAGGTATATATGTATACATGCATATGCAGAAACCCAGTATTCTCCAGCATTCTGGCCTCATAAAAACACCCTTTCTTGTGACAAAGTGGTTTAAATAAATAAGGGGTGTTATGGCACCACCCCATAACTGAGGAGCTGTTGATAGTTGATGAATACTGGTGGCAGGAGAGTCAGTTCCTTATGGGTGTAGCCTCTGATAGGTTCCCATGTTCCAGTGCATGGCCACACACCCGTGAATATATGGTTGCACATGTCCGATTTGATGGGTTATAAAAATAAAAAGATATGAACTTAGGCAGCGGAGGAGATAGGATGCAAATAATCAAAATGCATTGTATGCATGTATGCAGTTGTCAATTAATAAAATATGCTAAAGCAGCAATAGCAGTCTGTCACGGCACCAGGGCTCTCCATAGTGCATCTGAGAATAGCTGAGGTGGGGTTTCCATGTTCTGTCAATCACTACTGCCAATGCCTTGTCGGCTGACTTCTCTGCAGTCTCCCGCTCCGTCATTGGCTTGTGTTCCAGCCTTCAGCATCTTCTGCTTTGCAAGCCTCCTTCCACTTCTTGCCCTTAGCTTCTGAACACAGAATCAACACAAATCACAGTTATCATGGACAAGAACACATACCCGGGCAGGGCAGGGTTGAGTTGAATATCCACCATGGCTGATTCTTCTTCCTCTTCCTCTTCTTCTTCCTCCTCCTCCTCCTCTTCTTCCTCTTCTCCTTTTAGATTTATTTATTTATATGAGTATACTGTCGCTCTCTTCAGACACAGCAGAAGAAGGTATCAGATCTCATTACAGATGGTCATGAGCTACCATGTGGTTGCTGGGAATTGAACTCAGGACCTCTGGAAGAGCAGTCAGTGCTCTTAACCTCTGAGCCATCTCTCCAGCCCCATCCCCACCCCATTCCCCACTGATTCTTAACACATCATTTTCAGCTCCCAAGGAAACTCCGATTCTCTAAACTCCAAAGGGTAGTCAGTCCAAATATCCAGAAATGAGTTCAACTTGGAAGCCACTGTTCCTTAGGAACTTACGAAGCTGGTTCCTCTCTACCAAAAGAAGGTATTTCCCTTGTCTCGGTCAGAAGAGGCATATGGCTACCTGAGGTGCCTATTAGCATATCGAAGCTCATGCTGGCCTCCCACAGTATCACAAGTACCCATAATGCATTTTGAAATCTGTGCTAGCACCCCAGCTCTTCTTACCTCCTCCCCTCCCCTAAGCTCCCTCCAATCGCAAGGGTTTCCTTTCCTTCGGATCCTCATTCTCTTTATGGTGCTACTGATCTTGCTGTTTTCTTTATGTTCTGCTCCATTTTCTCTCACTATGTTTACCCTATTCTTTCTCCCTGGCTTCTCTGCCCTCTCTTGCAGAGAGAGCCCTGGCTAGCTCCAGTCTGCTGGCCATGTTCTGTCTCCCATATCTACAATCATAATCTTCCTCCTTATCCGGATCGCGGAGAGTTCATTTTGTAACGTCTTGGGGACTACGGCTGGGAACTCATCACTGGTTGCTCTCTAGGAAACATATGCATTTTATAAGGACACGGAGGAACCCCGAAGATGAATGGTTCTCGGAGAGACAGCTTTGAGTCTTGGTTTGACTTTAACTAAGTCAGTACACTTCTAGATAACTGCTGGGGTAAAAGGAGAAGGGCTTTGAGTCTCTGGGCAGAACCTGGAAGAACAAATCGCTGGCAGATTTCAGAAGTGACTGCTCATTCTTGACAGGGCGAGGCTGTGCTAAAGACTGGGGCTTCTTGGGAGCTTTCACCTACTAAAGGTTAGTTAGTAAAGCCTAGGGTGGAGTCCTTTGGAATCCTTAATATACACATGGTAAGGGTTCTAAATCGTCTTCTGTAGTAAACTTCTGATTTCCCAGGCAGCGCGTGGGGGAGGGCAGCGCGTGGGGGAGGGCAGCGCGTGGGGGCTCTATAGCGAGTTTACTGGCCCCAAGGATTGAGGCCAGCGCAGCAAACATGGGAAAGGAAAGAGGGGAGGGAGAAGAGAAAGAAAGGGAGAGAGAGGGAGAGACCAACATGTCTGGATTATGTAGGGAAGAGCCTCTAGGGGAAGGGTACACCAGGTAGGGACTGAGGGATGCTGGGAGAGTCTGGATGCCAGGTGTAAAATATGCACCTCAGTCCCTGGTCCCGCAGTCTGATTTTTTGATTTGCGCACATATAGAGAAGGGTAGCTAGCACCTGCTGCCTGAATCAGACTTAGCACGCTACACATTCCCTTCAGCTGCAATGAGCAGATAGCTGGCAAGACCTACACTACAGCCTCCGGCAATTGCCAGGACAACCTAGGTGTGGTGGTTTGAAAACAAACTATGACCTTGTTAGAGTGGGTGTGGCCTTGCTGGAGTGGGTGTGGCTTTCTTGGAGTGGGTGTGGCTTTCTTGGAGGAGATTTAGCTTTCTTGGAGGAGGTTTGTCATTAGGGATAAGCTTTGAGGTCTCAGATGCTCAAGCCAAGCCAAGTGTGACACACAGTCTCTTTCTGCCGCCTGTGAATCAAGATGTAGAATTCTCAGCTCTTTCTCCAGCACCATGTCTGCCTGCATGCCACCATGTTCCTCACCGTGATGATACTGGACTGAACATCTGAAACTGTAAACCAGTCCCAATTACATGTTTTCCTTTATCAGAGTTGCCATGGTCCTGGTGTCTCTCCACAGCAATGGAAACCCTAACTAAGACATGGGGGCTTTAGTTCAGATCCTGGCTCTCTTATTAAGATGCTCTAGGAATCTGATCAAGTCTTGCTATCCAACAGCCTCATTCCTCATCTGTGAGGCTGTGGAAATAGATAATCCTGAGATCAGCCTGAGGCAATCCCTGCTACAATGCATTGAAAAGTGTAAGGAAGGAGGGGGCTGGCTGGATAGCTCAGTGGTTAGGGGTGCTCGTTGCTCTTATAGCTAACGCAGGTGTGGTTCTCCACACCCACCTAGTACCTCACAACCACAGTAACTCAAGTTCCAGAGGATCTGAAGCCCTCTTCTTGCCTTTGTGAGCTCCTGCTCACACTTAGTACACATAAATATCCAAAGGTGCACACATGTACTTGTTAACAAAAAGTAGAGAAGAGGGTAATGTAAATGCTATGCAGTATTAATCAGTGTTCTGGTTCTGTGATCATCTTAAGTATCTGCCCTTTGATAGACAGTTTTAAGTCAAAAGAAGAGAGAGTCTACCCTGTCTTTAACACACATTAATTTACTTTCCAGGGAGGAAACATTTTATTATCCTTAGTCAGGTTTTCGTGAGCATGCCTATTCATTCACATTATAAACTGGTCAAATACTTGCTGTGACCCTATCATGGGCTAGGCATTGTTCTAGGATCTTGGGACAACTACAAGAACAAAGACCCCTGCTTACAAGAAGCCTTCCTTGATGGGTGAGGGGTGGGACTAGAACTCTTTCTGCCCAGAGTCACTATGCTTGGAGCTAAAGCGGAGCATCCAGTTGTGGGTTCTGATTGTGGACGATTTTTTAGTGGTTAAGAGATGAATGGTTGGGGGCAAGAGAGAGAGCCTAGCAGATAAAAACACTCTCACAGAAAACGCTGGAGGCTGATTTCAAGCATCCATATCAGGCAGTTCCCAACTTCCTGTGATTCTAGCTACAGGGGATTTGATGCCCTTTCCTGACTTCTGCAGAACATACACGTGTGCATATATGAAACACACACACACAAAACAAACAAACAAATAAATAAGTGTGTAGCTTTAGTATCCTGATGAACTATCAGGTGGCTAAGAGTTGGTGGAACAAAAGAGCTGAACTATTTTTTTTTTTAATATTTCACTATGACTCATAGTATGTATGTATGTATTTATTTATTTTCTTTTTAAAATTTAATTTATTTACATTTCAAGTGTAATCCCCTTACCTGACTTCCCCCTCTACTGGAAATGCCCTATCCTATCCCCCTTCTCCCTGCTTCTATGAGGTTATTCACCCACCCACCCACTCCCACCTCCCTGCCCTTGATTCCCCTACACTGGGGCATCTATCAAACCATCGTAGGACCAAGGACCTCTCCTCCCATTGGTGCCTGACAAGGCAATCCTCTGCAGTCGGAGTCATGTGTACTCCTTGATTGGTGGCTTAGTCCCTGGGAGCTCTGGGGGTGGGGTGGGGACTGGTTGGTTGATATTGTTGTTCTTCCTATGGGGTTGTAAACCCCTTTAAGAGCTGAACTATTTTGCAGAAAATAGGAAGCCTGAGTTTTAGGAGGACAGACAGACCAGCTTGGAAGGAGCAAGAGATCATCAGGGAGGAAGACAGACACTGTTATACATATAACATGGCAGCAGGTGGGTAGGAGGATTAAGGTAAGGAGCTATCTGACAGGACAATGACAAGGTGCCCTCCTAAGAAGTCATGCCATGGGACAGACCTGGTATAAGGGAGGTTTATTAGGGGGAAAGGAGGGAACTAAGAACTTGGAGAAGGGATGGAGGCAGACAGACCATGAGGGTAGAGAAGAGAAGACAGAGAAGGACAGAAAGGACAGAGAGGGGACATGTAGGAACACACACACACACACAGAGAGAGAGAGAGAGAAAGAGAGAGAGAGAGAGAGAGAGAGAGAGAGAGAGAGAGAGAGAGAGAGAATGACGAGCAATCTTTTTATATGCCAGAACACCTGCATTTGGCAGGGGAGCAGGTGACATTGTAAGCTGTTGGTAGGTCCCTGGGAGAAGCCTAGCGGAATCCCCCGTAAGCTAACAGTTATGAGACTGAGTGGAGAGCTTATGTCACAAAGAAGAGAGCCTGCTTTGCCAGGCTAAGGAGTTAGGACATCTTTCTTCATGCACTGAGGGTAATAGATGGGTCTAGAGTAGAGGAATATATGTATAATTTCTTGGGATCTTTGAATGTGGTCAACACAGGATTTCTGGATTGTTAGCCTAGAATGATAAAAATTAGAGCCTGTAAATAGGCTTACATAGCAAGTAAAAGGGATTTAAATAAAGTTAAATATAAGGATATATAAATATTAAGGCATTCTATCTTAAAAAGAATTAGATTGGAAGCAGGGGATAGGGAGCTTAGGTTATCTCAGACAGTAGAACTTTAGGCCTTGCGAATTATACCAAGAGAAAGGGACATACTACAATATGTACCCACAGAGATATTAATTTCCATAGTAGGGAGGATTCAAGTTTACACAGATGTAGAAATAATTTAGGCCTTGATCTCATGTGGGTTGGGGCAGGAGACAGGAGAAGTACAGTCTCAACAGATATTTGTTTAGATTGCTTTAATTGTTTTAATTATCAAAATGAGTTTGGTGGTTATATTAAAATTCCTCTGGGAGAGAGGTCAAGCTACACCTTTAATGATTTTTGGTTACTGGACCAACGACATTCTATTTTGGGAGAAAGGCTCTCTGTATTTGTGTTGACAGGAAAGGAGAAAAGGCTCTGGACCCCTTCCAGAGTTATATGGCTCAGACACGACAGGGGAAGACCACCTGAAGATCTGGAAAAATCTGAGAAAAATCAAATAAGACAAGTAAATTGATCTGCTGATTCCATGACATGGGAACATTCCAGTAACTGGCTTAGACATAAAAATATCTCTAGCCAAAACTTAAGCTAAAATAAGACTGTAAATCTTACTGGTGATGGGATCCTTAAGATTCTTTGTGCCTTCCTTCATACGGCGTGAATGAAGCTTTGTTACAATTGATTATTGATAAAATTCACACATAATTAAAGACAGATGTCTTTCACCTGCTCAAAGAAGGAGCAAAATTTCATCTTTAACTGATCTGTGCACCCTGCATAATCCATATAAATATCTTAATGGTACTAAAATTTTGGTTGTGGGATTCGTCTATTACAGAATACACAGCTTCGGCAATATTCATCCTCATAGATGCGTAACGGACCTGCTTGGTCCCCTGTTCCCTGATGCTGCCCAAAACAGCATGTGGATTGGGTTATTCCAGACCATCCTGCCTTTCAGACAGATCCAGTCAGGACTTCAGTCAAGCCCAGAGCCTTCTGGACATACAGAGACTGGATAGCCGATGCTAAGTCTAGCTTTCTTAAATCTGACAGGTTTTTCTAATTTTCCTACCCCTCCCCACCCCTTTAAAGAATTTCTTGTCTCCCCTATTCACCAGGAAGAAGTCATCGAGAGTTGTCAGCCATTTCCCTGGGTTTGGGTGTCTAGTAATGGTTATTTTACAAATTCTAGATAGGTTGTCATTTAAAGGGGTAATTTGGGAATAGTCATAATTCTGAACATGGAGGGAATAAATGGGATAGATTCCTAAAAATTTCTAAACAAAACATTGTATAGCCATTATCTTACACTGGTAGAAATCTTTGTAATTGATATTAAAATTGAAGTTATAATTTCTTACATCGGTACAGAATTTATACATTGATATAGAATTAAGGTTTTCATTGGTATTAATCTATATATTGATATAAAATTTGAAATTAATATGTTATTCTTAGATAGGTATTGTGCCTATTCATTTAAGAACAAGATGATTAAGTAATGCAAGTTAAGGGCCAGATAGTAAACTCATGGTTAGGTTACATTGTAATTTAATTATAATGAAGTGCTTTCAATTTACCTAAATAGAAATGGCTAAGAGTAGCTAGGGTTTAACAGTTCAAATATATTTTATGTAGATAGGTATTCAAAAACATCAGAAATTCACAGAACATGATATTTAATATGATTTCATTATTAAGGACCATTTAACTAGAGACATGTCTACTCCTGACAGTACCCCCTTCATAGTTCAAAGAAGATATTTAGCATCTTTACCTCCAGGTGAGGCTGCTTATTGTGGTAAGGTAGCCATGGGACAGAAATTACCTACTTCATCTGCAGACAAAACATGGCCAAAATGGACACACTATGCTGGATAGTTTACTGATAATTCTGCCAATACAGAGTAAGCAGTCCTTCACAATTCTGCTTTACAAAGGTCTGTCATGATCCTGGGCCAGAAGGCTGAAGACTGATACTCTAATGTTTTGAGGAATTGGAGGACTGTCCAGGTAGTCAGCTGTCTCTACAATTGTTTAAATTTGAGAAGCTATGTTTGGTGTTTCCTATATACCCAGGTATAATTAATTCGTTCTTGGATTTCTGATGCTGTTGAAGACTAATTATAGTCCCATAAGCAAACTTAAGTTGTTTAACATTAAAGATATAATATAAAATTAAAAACATGGTTTTCAGATGGTATGACAGGGTAAAATCAAAACATAATACAGGTATAGAATCATAAACTCTTTAAGTTAGGAATGATAATAGAGTTCTTCATCTAATTGACAAATATGATAGACTGGATGTTAATTGTATGTCGTACTCTGTGACTTACATGATTGTTATGGTTATGCTCAATTTATATCTGAGATACATAATCTTTTTTTAATTGGACAGAAAAAGTGAAATGTTGGAGATTGGTGCTAATGCTTTGAATCTGCCTGTCCATATGCTGAAGGTCCTTGCCCCCAACTGGTTTTTGATCTATCAGTAAAGGTTCTGCCAGCCAATGGCTGGAAATGGGGTGGGACATAGAGTTGCATAGGAAAATCTCAAGGACTGGAGAAAAAAGAGGGGGATGCAGTAGCTGCAGGAAATAAAGCCAACTAGCCATGTTAGTTTTTGATTAAGTCACCATTGACCATCTGTCTGATTGGACCATGGGTAACAGGGGGAGGTTTAGGAGTGCCCAGTCATTGACTTAGCCAAAGCACTTTAAAATGCAGTGGCGTGAGTGTGTGTGTTTTCTATTTGTGGATCCAAAATAGCCCCTGGGTGGGTGCATTGGTGCAACTTGCTTGGAGTACAAAGTAGTGTAGCCAAAAACTCTCTGCAACCACACCACAGATTCCACTATGAGATACTTTGTTTTGCTTATTTTATTCATTTTTGTTTTCTTTGGGGGTGGGTTGTAAGGGTGGAGGACTGATATGAAGGGATGGGGAGAGGAGTGGATTGATGTGCATGATGTGAAATTCACAAAGAATCAATAAAAAGTTAAAAAAAAGAAAGCACTCAAGCTTAGTGTGGAAGCCTGACCCAAGTACTTTAAAGATAGCAGAAAGTCTAGGATCTTATTCATGGTCATAGGTTAAACCACTCATTGAAGAGAAAATTCAGTACTACCTCCTGCTGGAAGAATTCATCATCATCAATCATCATCATCATCACCACCACCACCACCACCATCATCATCACCATCACCACCATCATCCATCATCATCACCACCACCACCACCACCATCATCATCACCATCACCACCATAATCATCACTGTCATCGTAATCATTATTGTCAACTCAGCCGAAACCACTTAGGTTTGCTTTTCCGTTCGCTTTACCAACAACTCTTCTCTTTGTTCCTTCTGTGGTTTCTCAAGTAGTTCACCCAGGTTTAATTGCTCAGTGCATTGCTAAGTGCGTGAATTCTCGGGAGGGCACTTACGGGCTCCCTCATGCAGGACTGAATCTGGATGAGGTTCAAGCGTGGATGCCGCAGCCTGGCAAGGCATGAGGGAAGTCTCTGGTTCTTTGAAGGGGCTCAGACTGCGTCATTATCAGATCTGCTAATCTGGATCATGCTGGCTCGCTGGGGAGTAGGTAGCGCCTCGCTCGTGATCTGGGTAACACTGTAGGTAGGTGATAATTACCAGAGTATTTTAACTTACCAAAGAACTGAAAAATATCGCTCTGCGGGGCATTCCTCAGGAGGAAAAAAAAAAAGCTGGAAATCATAGATGAAGCAATAGACATGGAGGTAGTGGGAAAATGCACCTCATTTTATGTATAATAGTAATATTGCGCCATTTCCACTGACATCATAGCCACAGGCCCCTCTGCTACCACCTAAAACTTACTGTGTGCTTCCTACATTCTGGATGTATTCTTGCTTTACATACGTATTTGTCCTTGTGCTAACTCAGCTTTTGTGGTACTTGTTATCAAGTCCAGCGCCCCAATCATAGTCAGCAAGCTCTCTGCCATGAAGTTGCAATCCAAGCCCTCATGCCCCTAACAGTCCAGGAAGCTCACGTCATTCTTGGGTAGTAGGTATTACTCTATTATTATTTTCCTTCTACACCCAGGGAAGCAAATGCTGGTGAAGATTACTCAATTTGCCTTAAAATTCCCAGGATCGATGTGCTGAAGCTGAGAGTTTAAACTGTGTTTATCTGCTCAAGGCTCATGGGTTGATGCTAAGTCCTGTCTCTGCCTCCCAGCCCCTCGCTCCCAGATGCAAGACTCAGATTCAGGTTGTATTTACAAATACCTCAGCCATATAGCTAGGCTCTTTCTCTGACTAGATCATAACTAAAGATTCCCATTTATTTCAACCTACATTTTATTCCGTGGCTGGTACCACATGTCCATCTTCTTAGCTCTTTTTGGGCTCCTCTCCCATTTCCTTCTCTCCCATAATTCTTTCTCCTCTCAATGTCCCACCTCTATTTCCTGCCTAAGCCATAGGTCATAAGCTTTTTAATTGACAGGTGAGGCATCCATACAGTACACAAGATGATATCTTTACACTCATGTTAGTAGTTGATATGCATATATATATGTATATACACACATATATATATAATATGTATGCATATATAGTCACTATGAGAGATGCTTGCACATCAATGTTTATTGTAGCTATTCATGACAGCAACATTACAGAACCAACCTGATGTCTGCTGGCAGAGAAATGGATACATAAAATGTGGTCTAGCTAGATGAAGGGGTTTTAGTCAGCCACAGAGAAGAATGAAATTATGTCATTTACAGGAAAGTTCACACAACTGGAGTGCACACAGCTCATCATATGAGCTATTAGTCTCAGAAAGATGAATAGCATGTGTTTTCTCTCATTTGTGTATCCTAGCTGTAAACACATGAAGTTATGTATGTATATATGACTTAAGAGAGGTAAACGAGTCTAGAGGAATAGAGACCCCGCACCATGGCTAAAATAAATGCCTATAAGAAAACAGCCTCTGTGGATTCATGAATTGACTCGGGCACAGCTGATGGGGACTGGTTCGCTTCAGCACCGTCAGTGGATATGGTGTGTAGGTGTTTGCCCCAAGTGCTGTGTGCTCTGAGCAGAAGACGGAATGAGTTAAGGAAACAACACTAATAATGTGAGCTTAGAAAGATGTACCCCATCAGTGGGGATTAAGACTAGATCTCCCCATTGAGCTGAGAACCAGCCGCCCAGCGGTGTTCCCTGAACCAGAAAATTCAAGTCTTAAAGGGAAAAACACTATTAACGAGTAGAGATATCTGTCAGGAGATGTGTTGGGGATAGAGCGTGACCTTGAAGAAAGAGACAGGAGAAGTCTCTGCGTGGTGGCCAGAAACTAGCAATAAGTCTCAATTGTCTGTGACTGGCACTAGGCGAGCTGCTGTTGAAGGCTAGTTGTTGGTGACGGCCCAGAGGGCAATTTTATGTGTAAACGGCAAACTTATATTCTCAGTGTGAAGCTATGTACTGGCTGAATTTGTGTGTCAACTTGACACAAGCTGGAGTTATCACAGAGAAAGGAGCTTCAGGTGAGGAAATGCCTCCATGAGATCCAGTTGTGGGGCATTTTCTCAATTAGTGATCAAGGTGGGGAGGGCCCCTTGTGGGTGGTACCATCCCTGGACTGGTAGTCCTGGGTTCTATAAAGAAAGCAGGCTGAGCAAGCCAGGAGAAGCAAGCCAGTAAGTAACATCCCTCCATGGCCTTTGCATCAGCTCCTGCTTCCTGCCCTGTGTGAGTTTCAGTCCTGACTTGCTTTGGTGATGAACAGCAATGTGAATGTGCACGCTGAATAAACCCTCTCTTCTGTGACTTGCTTCTTGGTCATGATGTTTGTGCAGGAATAGAAACCCTGACTAAGATAAGCTATCACAGGGTCAGACAGAGACTGTAGGTACAAGCTTTGCTTCTACAGAGCAGGATGAACTGTCACAGAGGGTTGCTCATCTTCGTGACCAAGTGCAGCTTAAATAACTGGTGTTTCTGTTTTCTCCACATATTTCTGAAACATAATTTGTGTGTGTATATACATAAGGTGTATTCTAGTTACAAAAACATCATACGTGACAGAATGTTTGAACATCATTTATATATGATGCTTTCTTTTGCCTTGTGTATTTCATAGTGCATTGAGAAATTCAGGGAATTTCCACATTGGCAGATTTTTTAGTTCTATATATATTATGAGTAAAAGCATAAGGGACATATTTTTGTAAATATCTTTAGCAAAGCTAGCGTTAGTTTTCTGTATATTATACATCTTCCTCAAATATTAGAGCAAACATCTAGCACCAAAGTACCACTAAGTAAAGTAATTTTGTTAGAATAATGTACAGAATAAAGGCTTTGGTTTTACTTATTGCAAATAAAACACTTAGATTTTTTTTTGTTTACTATCACTAATTTTCTCTCTCCAAGAAAAAGTATTTCTTGTCCATTCATGTTAGTTCTGCAGAGAGAGAGAGAGAGAGAGAGAGGCAGAGAGAGAGAGAGAGAGAGAGAGAGAGAGAGAGAGAGAGAGAGAGAGAGAGAGGCAGAGAGAGGCAGAAAGGCAGAAAGAGTGGCAGAGAGGCATAGAGAAAGAGGTAGAGGCAGAGAGTTAGAGAGAGGCAGAGAGTTAGAGGCAGAGACAGAGACAGAAAGTTTAGACCTGACAGTTCCCCCATTAAAGAAGCCACTGCATACCCGGGTACTAGAGTTGTATGTGGGTAACTGAAGATTGTATCCTCAGCTTGTAGAATATCCCTCGTTACCATAGGAGGTAGAAAGAGGCTTGCAAATCACTTGCTGGCTCTCTTTGGGGATGCCAGGGATTAAATCCAGGGCCTTACACATGTGCTTGTTTCTACCACTGAGCTTGAGGACTGGTGAGGACACTTGTCATTTCTATACACATTTCGCTGGCCAAGAGAGGATTCACGATCTTGTTTCAGGAGAACTGCGGTCCTGACCACGTTCACAGAGGATGCAAAGGGAGCAGCTTACTACCATAGAGGCAAAACCTTTCACCCCTGTGGTTCTCACCCTGTTTGGCTTCAGCGTGGAAGTGAGGCTCACAGGCCAGCGGAGCCCGATGCAAAAGCCACCTACTGTTATCACAGCCAGGGTAGTGTTGGCATAGGAATGCCACCTTCGTGTCTGCCCTGGACACTAAGGCTGTGGACTCTTGTCTTAAAAAACAAAAGGCTCCGCGGCTATATACCCCAACTGCTGATGTTTACTTGACCTCTGACTTGTAAACCCAGTGGGAGACAGAAGTGAGCTCAACAGGAGTTTCCAGTACCTTCTGGGGCTAAAGGAAGCTTCTAGCAGCAGTATCCTAACCCTTTCCCTTAAAGGCATTTTCAAGCATCCTCCTCTGCTGTCGGCTAAAGCCTGGTGCTGAATTACTAGACCTTTTGATAAAGCCTCTGTCTTTGCTTTTTCCTAACATTTCACTCAGTGCTCATCAGCCATTGTTCTTTCTGATCACGTATGTTACGGTTACCGGTTACCGTCAGTCTCCCTATTTACCACCAAGGTAAAGGAGTTAAATAACCCGCTGCCGGAGTAGGAAGCCGGGATTCCACCGAAGCCGGTTTCAGAGCCCGCTGAAGTTCTTAGGCTCTTTAGCTAAATGCTGCATTCGGAGAAAGGGAGCTCAGTTTCAACATGGATGCAAACACGGGAATGCTCACTGAAGCCGAGAGTAAATCAGAGGTGTGGAGAGACTACAGTCCCCACAGCCTCATACTGTCGATCCAAGTCAGCAGGACAAGACAGACAGACATATCAGTGGTCCAGCAGGCAGGTTCACTGACTACAGAGCTAAAGCAGATCGAGTTTCCAGGCCTGGCTGTTAATACGACCCTCGCTGTCACAAGCAAATGGCACATCTATGGAGGACCAAGTTCGTTACTATGTGTGTTCAGGACAGAGCTTTTATGCCTCTCTGTGAAATAATCATAAAATCAAGAGTTTAGCCAGGACAGGGAAGAGTGGGTGGGTTGGTGAGCAGGGGGAGGAGGGATGGGATGGGGGTTTTCAGAGGGGAAACGAGGAAAGGGGATAACATTTGAAATGTAAATAAAGAAAACATCTAATAAAAAATAAACCAAAAAAAAAAATCAGAGTTTAGAGTTCTTTAAACAGAGCAGGGCTATCTAGTAATAGATATATGCAATTAATCTCTCTTTCTTCTTCCCTCTTTTTCTCCTTCCCTTTTCTGTTCATGTGATACTATGTCGGTAATGGACATCGTAGACAATGGTGGTCACTCCCAATATTGTAGTTTAGTTATGAAGTAGGTCATATCATTCAGACTCAAGAAAACACGTTCCTTAATGTTGAAGAATAATGAAATTATCTACTGACCTATAGCTCAGAAGATACCTCATTGTTACAGGACATGAGACTGCATATATTTGTGTAGTGAATGTATCCACGGATGTGGTAATACATATTTAATAATTGGATCCTGGTTCTTCAGACAATGAAAATTTTGCTTGTAGCTGTCGTCAGTGTCTGTGGCGTAAATATTTTCACCATGCTAACACCAGGTTATGAGTGTTATTGCAGGATCAGAAAGGGATTCCGAGAACCACTTCTCTCTAGGCTTCAAGAGCTGGCCTTAGCACACCAGTGATAGCATTAGATGGGAGAAAAAAGATGCTTTATAGATCAAAGTTGAAAGAGAATCTGCTTCAAATTGCAGAGAGCCAAACTGAAATGTCTACAGCATCATATCCAAGCAGAACGTGGAAAGTGTTTTAATGAGTTTTGTTTCCAGTAGTTCCTCTGAGTTGCATACTTTGGGGTCACTCTCTGGCAAATTGACTATAGCTCTCAGGGATACCTGTCATTTTGAAGAATGTCAACTCTGGGGCTGACCACATAGCTCGGTATGTAAAAGTGCTTGTGACTCAAGTCTGATGATCTGACTTTGATTCCCAGGACCAGTGGTGGAAGGAGAGAACTGATTCCTAAAAGTTGGTCTCTAGCCTCCACATGTGTGTGCATGTATAAGTGTTGGCACATGCACATGCACATGTGTGTATGTGTGTGCAAGCACACACACACAACAATAAAAATACTTTAAAAGTACTTAAAAAAGAACTTACACTCTGAACAGGGAGGCCTGGGCTAGAGACTCTGGAATCAGGAGTGTTGAATCCTCTGGTGACTTTGCAGTTACACAGAGGTAGTGGGAGGGGAGGGGGACCAGATGACACAACATTCCTCTGAAAACTTTCTGGTGCTGATAGTTTGTGGTTTGGGGTCCAGTAAAAAGATATGGTAAGATGAACCTAAAACACATCAATAGAAATGGACAGAAAATGGAGAAGCAGGAGGGAGAAGGAGGAGGAGGAGGAGGAAGAGGAAGAGAAGAAGAAGAAGAAGAAGAAGAAGAAGAAGAAGAAGAAGAAGAAGAAGAAGAAGAAGAAGAAGAAGAAAGAAGAAAGAAGAAAGAAGAAAGAAGAAAGAAGAAAGAAGAAAGAAGAAAAACCCAGGAGAGAGGTGGGGTTTGAAGGGGAAAATTGGCATTGAGGAACCCATGCACGATGCTAGCGATTATGAGATTTTGACTGTGATTTCAAGAAAGGCTTTGTTTATGCTTTCTAATTCAATTTCCACACCAGCCTCACGGGACAGCAATGATTTCTCTCTATTTCACAGAAGAGGAAAATGAGCCTAGAGTACAATTAGCTACTCTCAGTGACTCTCACAGCGGTGAGCTGCACTGGAGGTTCAAGTCAGCTGCACACATCTGCAAGCATGCTCTTTGCCTGAGCAGAGCTGCCTTTTGGATGGTGGTCATGGTGACCTTTGAACTGTGACCCTGTGTACCGGCTATGAGTCATCCTTGCTGTGCCCTATCTGCCCATAACTTTAAATCTTAAGGGGAGTTATCTACCCAAATAAGATAGGATGCTTTAAGTAAAAACTATCTAAGGAGATGATAGATCCATCCCCCGAATAGCAGAACTCTGGGACTGGGTGGTTTTGGGTCTTCGGATTTGCTCTAGGCAAAGGTAAAAGGACATAGGTATCTTCTGGGCTTTGATTTAAACGTTCAGTGTGGACAATGGGGCCAGGAGATTGAGACTGACAGAGAGAGAGAGAGAGAGAGAGAGAGAGAGAGAGAGAGAGAGAGAGAGAGACAGAGACAGAGACAGAGAGAGACAGACAGAGACGGGGGGGGGAGAACATGCCACAGTTGGGTTTCATTGCCCAGTAAAGACTATACAGTCTCAGAACATTGGTTCTTACTCCCTGAGTCTGACTTACAAGCTGAAGTCGAACCAGGCATCTGCCTTAATGAGTAAGAAAATATTGATGAAAAGCGTCAGACTCCCTCTGCTCCCCAGCTCTGGAATCTCGCTCCTTTGACAGCACAAATCGATATCCTCTTGTGATGGTTTAAGCTCTGATTTGTGAAATAGGAACTGCATCAGGGCCCAATAAGAGCCGCTCGCCAGCAGAGAAACGGCAGTAGGCACTGGCTCAAGGGAGACTCATTTACCATCCAGGAAGCTTTTATTCAGGGGATGGAGCCCCGGGCCTGGGCTCTGCACAGTTTCACTGGTGACCTCTCAGCTCAGACTGCCCAGGAAGAGGGCAGATTCTGTGCACGTGTTGTCTTTATTAGACTCGACTCTCACGTGTGACTGTATCCCTATACAGACAGAGCACGCTGACCAGGAATGGCAGGAAGGTCTTTGGTGCACTTACTGTGTTTACTGTAGCAACATTTGCTCCATTTTTTTCTGTTCAGCCCCTTTGAAGGCTCATGGAACGTGCTCTGGTAATAGATGCACACACATCCCCTTTGCTCTTGCTCAAAACTGAAACGTGAGTTTAAGCATTTTATTGTACAGGAGAACAAGTACATATTCTGGAGTCAACGTAGACCCATTGACTGTGAAGGAGTCGTTTAGACTTCCTGAGCTTGTTTGCTTGACTGTGAAAATGTGGGTGACATATTCCACCTGCTAGAGCAGGGATTCAAGGAGAACTTGTGGAGGAGTGCGAGGTCAGCTCTGCAGAAGGTGCCATTCTCTTTGTATTTATAGAGGTTTGAAATCGTGTGTACCGTAAGAGAGAGATGGCTGACATGCTGTGACAATATAATCCTTTTCCTAGGCTACTGATGAACTTACTATCCAAATACATGTCAGAGTATCTGATGGGGCTCTGAATAAATGAAGGTGTAAACATTTGGAGTCCTCATTACTGGAGAGTGGGGAAGCATTCTGGCAATCTCTTGATAATTGGGTAGTAAGGGCAGGAGGGTCAGAATATCAAAGTCATCCTCAAATGTCCCAGACAAGCCTGAGAAATGTGATGCTTTGTCTTTAAAAACTGAATTAAAAAACCTTAACAGTGCGCATGTACTTACATGCGTGAGAGCGCGCGCGTGTACACACACACACACACACACACACACACACACACACACACACACAATAAGATGTTTCTTATTTGCTTGATTTTAATCCAAAGCGGTGGGAAAAATGGGAAGATCAATGAATAAATATGCTTGGTCTCGTGCTGATTCTTAGCAAGGTCGGGGGATGGCCACGTGCAGGTCATACCATTCTCTTTGTATCTATAGAGGTTTGAAATTGTATGCACCATAAGAGAGAGATGGCTGAACAGATGACACAGTTTGAAGAGACACCTTTAAGTTTTGTCAAACGGAAGATCCAGGCATTCGTGTGTAACCTTCCTTGCGCGCCCCGTGCCTGTAGTTGAATGGCACCAGCAGGAATCTTCTCCACGAGAGAGCACAGCGAGACTCAACAGTACTTGTCAGCCACCTCTCTTCTGTTTTCTCTTTAAGTTGGTGCCCGCTCTTGCCTTTCTCAAATACCATGGCATTTCTCTTGTTTCCATATATGTAGATAGTTACACAGCCTCTGCCTGTTCCATTGAAAGGCTCAGTGGGTCTTCCTGTTCTTCACAGTCGGGTGCTAGTACTTTCAAGGATCACAGGAAATACCCCGAAAGAAGGGGAGCAGGGTTAGGGGTGTGTGCGTTGAATGAGTCAGATTTAGAGAGTCAAGGCAGACACAGCAGCTGTTATTTAGAGGCCAGACCAGACTGTAAAAAGTGACACTGAAGAAGGGGAGAGAAGACAGTTAAGCTCTTTAAGGGAAAAAGAGCCCACAGTACATCGTAAAGGATACAATGTGGGCGTTTATATCTTCATTAAGAAGTTTATTAATTAGAGCTGAGTTGTTAACTAGTTTATAGCTCCCTGGGACTTGAGCAAGCCTCTGAGAGGAGCCTGAGGAAGAGAGCAGACATCCTGGATAATCGCCATGCCTTGCGGGGTGGGGGTGGGGTGGGGTGGGGTGGTGGTCCACTCCAGCTTGGCAGACAATTTAATATTTGGCAGGTAGATGAACAAGCCCGGGTGCTTTGCACCATCAGGCAGAACAAGTTTGAAGGCTCCTGGCCAATTCAATTGTCTACTGGGCTTCTCTCCTTTCTTTGGAACTGAGGCCAAGGTCAGAGGTCTTACGATTCCCCACCCATACTCCAGGCTTCCATTTTCTCCAGATTTAGGTGCTCACAGGGATTTTGAGGCATCCCCCCAACCCTCACCCCCCCTGTGGTCTTTAATGGAAAAGAGTGTCTTTCCTGGCACCATCTGGGGTTTTTGATGTGGCAGTAGAGAGTTGTTCTTTGAGTTGTACTGTTTCTAATTTCTCGTTCTCGAGTTTGTTTGCCATTTACAATCTTAAACTTGCCCATTCAGTTTGATGATACCATCCACTTTTGTTGGCTTTTAATTTTTTTTCATTTATTTATTTTTGAGCCATGGGCTTAGGTAGCCCATGCCGGCCTTGAACTTGCTGTGCGTCTGAGAACGAGCTTGGACTTCTGGTTCAGTCTTGGAACTGCAAGTAGGGCTTATCTTACTGTGCAGAGTTTACGTGGTGATTGGGAACAGAACCCAAGGGCTTTGTGCACGTGGAGTAAGTGCTCTAACAACTAGCTGCCTTCCCAGTCCCCGATTAGTTCTTTAAAAAAGATGAATTATCCTTATTTTTCACTATTGTGCACATGTGATTAGGAGTGCTACAGAGTTCAGAAGCAGGTGTCAGATGCCCTGAAGTTGGAATTGAAGGCATGATGAGCTGCCAGATGTGGGTGCTGGGAACTGAACTCGGTCCTCAGTCATAAGGGTGAATGCTTTTAACTTTGAGGCCATTTTAGCAGTTCACACCCGCCACCCCCCCCCCATTGTCTTTTGACTCTTGAGTTCTCTCCAAAGTAAGAAAAAAGTAACTGTTCAGGAGGGTCCAGTATAGAAAGTGGTTGGAGAAAAAAAAAATAATGCTATGCCAAAGACAGAGAGAGAGAGAGAGAGAGAGAGAGAGAGAGAGAGAGAGAGAGAGAGAGAGACAGAGACACAGAGACAGAGACACAGAGACAGAGACAGAGAGACAGAGACAGAGAGAGAGACAGACAGGCAGACATGGAGATACAGGTCCCCCTGTACAGATGATTGGATTTTGACTTCTCAGCAAACCTGACTGAAGACAGCATACTCTAATCACTTTCTCTTATGAGTCAGTTTGGTATTGCTGTCACCAGTTGGCCTATGTTTGTTGAAATATCATTCCCCAGACGGCGCATCTCTCATACTTGCATGTAGGGAGTGTTCCCATGCAAGGGGACAGTGCATTTTCTTTTTGCATTTCAGATGCTTCAGATCTTTGGCCTAACCTCATGGTAAGAAAAGATATTGTATTTTGAATGTTCAATTCCCACCTGCCCAGGCCACACTTAACTTTCCCTGGTTCCGAGTCTGTGTCTTATGTCTTGTTGCATTTGGATTCTGACTCTCTGATCCCACTAACTTACCGAGGGCTGAAAGTTGCTTTTGTTCCATGAATTGTTCCCGTGGCTCATGGCAAGGTCAAAGGTTAGGCCCCTGGAGTCCCCTCCAGCGGTAGATTTCCATATGGTTTCACACCAGAGAGCTGAATACATTTTGAGGACTTTGGGGAAGTCACACGGCAAATTCTTTTGATGGTTTTACTCATCTTTCCATTTTTTTAAACTTTCCTTTATGTAGAGGTTAAAAAGCTAAAAACTACATTTCTAATACTACCTTAACAACAGGAGCTCTGGGTATGAAATTGATTTTTTTTTCCTTCTTGAATTAAATGTTCTTGTTCCAAGTTATACAAGATGGGAGGAAGGTAGAAGCCATTTTTCTGCTTCGTTCTTTTCTTCCCTTGCTGGCTAGAAAAATGGAGACAGGTGACGTTGGGTATGTGCATTGTGACAATCTCCAGCTTCTGGAGGTTCAAGGCCATGTGAAAGCCAGGTCTCAGCACCTGTATTCCAGTGTCCACTCCAGCTTCCAAAGGATTTAAGGTCAGGTCTTCTGGACTCTACTTCCTGATTCTTGGGGCCCAGCAACAAATGTGACTTAAGAGTTTCCACTTCTGGTGGATCTCTAGGAGGAAGTCACATTGACAGACACCTTGTTAGCCCTTCTGTGGATCTTGTTAACTGAAATTCCCTGAATGAAGTCTCTGCTTGCTCAAAATACCTTGAGTGGGACCTGGGGGTGGGAGGTGGTTAAGTTAGTGAAGTGATTACCCTGCAAGCATGAAGACCAGAGTTCGATCCCCAGAATCCCCTGTGTTTAAAAAGTCAGCCCACCACCTGTGAGGGGAAGGGATTTCTGGAGGGATGTGGAACCCCATGACTTCAGTCATTCAGGTAGACCCGAACACGACATGGGACAGAAAATCAAGAGAAGAGAGGATAAGAAGGGGTGCGTCATGGCAAAGGTGTCCGGCAGGTGCCTGGTTAAGAGATTAAGTGGAACATCTGTTAAAGCAAGGCTTTTCTGAGGAGTACAATCCTCGGGAACCTGAGAAACACTTGGTTTGTCCTTAACTAATTTCTGGGTTTATATATTTTTTTAAAGGTACCTAAAAATGAACAAGGGTAAAAATAAACCCTGTATAGCTAGGGTTCCATTGCTGTGAAGAGACAATGTGACCACAGCAGTTTCTATGAAGGACAACATTTAATTAGGCTGACTCACAGCTCAAGGTTCAGTCCATTGTCATCATGGTGGGAGGCATGGTGGCACGCAGGCAGATATAGTGCTGGGGAGGTGGCTGAGATTTCTATATCTGGATTGGCAGACATTAGGAAGTCAAAGTCCCACACTGGGCCTGGCTTCTGAGACTTCAAAGCCGGCCCCCTCATGATGCACTTCCTTCAAAAAAAGCCATACCCGCTCCCACAAGACCATGCCTCCTAATAGTGCCCCTCTCTGAGCCCCTGGGGACCATTTATATTCAAGCCACCATACCCAGGGAGAAGTCAGAAGGTTACAAGAAGAAATCCAATTTTTGGACAACGCTGATGTTGTTATTGAAGAGAAAGTTGTGGGGAAGACGAAGAAAAAGACAGTGCCAAGAGCTAAGGGAAGGGGGTTGCGTCTGTCATTTCTCTTTGTACACAACACATTCACTTTCGGACTCCTCTTCCTTCTCCCATCCCTTCCTGTCCTAAGCGCACCGATGAAAACCATGCATGTTCACTGTGGCCCATAGGAGAACACCAATAAAAAAGTCAGGTATGGTGGCGTGCGCTTATAGTCCCTGCTCTGGTGAGGTAGAGATGAGATAACAACCGAGGCTTGGGGACCAGTCAGCCTGGTCTACTTGGAGGGCTCCAGGACAATGAAAGACCCAGGCTCAAAAAGCGAGGTGTCTAGCTCTCTATGAATGGACCTGAGCGGAATCTTTGGCCTCGACACACATGTGCTCACACGTGAATGTGGACACACACACACACTCGACATTTCTGAGTTCGCGCTGGCTAGTGCAGATCCCTCGACTGGCTTATGGCATGCCTCACTCCTGAAGCCAGCGCTCTTTCTCATCTCTGGATCTGACAGGGAAATAAAGACCGATGATAAGCCCCGCCCTTCCTCATGACGCTGGGGTGGCAGGGTACTGTTTGAAAAGGATGGCGGCGGCGTGTGAACTAAGAACCATACAACTTCAGAGCTGACTCCAGTCAGGCACTCCACTTAGTTTCTTACCAGATTTGGTGCCGAGAATGCCGTTGATGTTTTGAAGAGAGTTCTTCACTGGAGACTGTACTGGCAGTCCGGCTTCCCGCCCCCCCCCACCCCTTTTTGTTTTTCTTAAGACTTTTTGAGAAACAGCTAGGAGCAGTATATATATAAGTCATTGATATGTGAATATTCTGGGTACCCTGGTCGTCTTTAATTGTTAAGATAGATCACTGTGGAGAATGTAGACATCTTTCCTAGTGGGGAATGCCTTTTTTTTTAAAATTTTTTTGGGGGCGTGGGAATAATTGAATTGGTAATGGGAAGGTAGAAGTGTTGTTTTGTGTCAAAATATTCATTTCTCCCATAACTGTTGAGTAAATGTAGCCATTAGAGTCTGCACACAGCCTTCCTTAATCCTTTGAGCATTCAGGCAGCAGGCACACGACTCCCGCTGTGAGACAGATTTGGGCAAGATGAGCCTTTGCAGAAAGAGCAGGAATCTGTTCGCCATCTGGGGAGGGCGCAGTTAATTCCTTTGTGTTCGGCATGGATTCAGGTGACTCGGAGGTGGGGGGCTGGGGGAGGGAAGAGAAAGGAGGTGGTTCTGAATTCTGGCTGAATCTAGCTTTTCCTGCTGCAGCTGCCACCGAAGACATCCTAAAGGCAGAGGGAGCACCGTGCGTATGCACCGGAGGCCTTTCTGGTGGCCAGAGGTGACGACATCAGTGTCTGCACTAAAGTCCCGGCTAAGGTGGCCCTGCCACACTTTTGGATTGATTTTTCAATAGAAATTCCTTTTTAAATGCCTGGTTGCTTTCTAGAAAATGGCCTTGCTTCCTGTAGAGTGGGCCTTCCCCAAGCTAACCTCTTATTTTATTTCATTAACCCCTTTCTGAATGGTGATTACTGTGTCCCAAGTGCTAGTCTCCATGACAACTGTGTTAAGGCAGATACTATTACTATCATTTTGTAAGTGGAAGACCCAAGAGACAGAAGACCCAAGAACTTACTGACCAGCTGGGTAGTGGTGATGCACACCTTTAATCCCAGCACTCTGGAGGCAGATGCGGGCAGATCTCTGGGAGTTTGAGGCTACCCTGGTCTACAGAGGGAGTTCTAGGACAGCCAGGGCTACATAGAAATGTTTCAAAACAAACAAACAAAAACAAAACCCAACCTATAACAACAACAAAAACAACAAAAGACCATATTCACCATCATGTAACTAGCAAATCACAGTGTGGCTCAGGGTGCTGTAACTGTGCTCTACCAACCCGCTTTCTCTTGCCATTACATCCTTGGTCAATTTCCTTTGTTTCTTTTCTCTAAGCAAGGGCTACCGCATATAACATTGCTATTTACTCACTGGGGAGGCCGAGTCCAAGACGCTGGGAACTGCATTGTGGTAGCCGGTGTGTCCAACCTTTCAGCATTGTGGCACAAGGCTGTCTGTCGGCTATATAGTTTGCATTTGAAAACCACACAATGGATAGACAAAGAGAAAATCTGAAGGGGAAACAAATCTCAACATTTTTTAAAATTATTCTTATTTTTTTTTTTTTACAGTCCGGTCCTTACCTGCCTCCCGGTCTGCCCTCTTACAGTTCCTCATCCCATTGCTCCTCCCCCATGTCTCCAAGAGAATGTCTCCCCTCCTTCCCCTCCCACCAGGCCTCCCCACTTCCTGGGGCCCTAAGTCTCTCGAGGATTAGGCGCATGCCTCACTGAGGCCAGACCCAGCAGTCCTCTGCTGTATATATATGTAGAGGGGTGGTGGGGGCCCAGACCAGCTCTTGTATGCTGCCTGGTTGGTGGCTTGACGTCTGAATCTCAGCATTAAGTCAGCTCAACCTCTTGTGTTGGGCTATATTCATAGCCATCCTGGTTGGACACGGACACACAGGTCACGTGGACGCGCCTGAAGCCTCTCTGTTCACTGCGCCTGTTTTGGTTTGTGACCAGCATCTAGAGGTAGAGGAATCCTTATCCAGGTAGGATGCAGGCAGAGTAGCAACTTGCTTTAGATGTGGCTTCTTTATATAGGGACTGGGTCCACCCTCCCTACCCACTATACCTTCATTGATTTCTGAAGCAGACAAAAATCCCACCTGATAAATAACCGTATTTCTTGATGTCTGTTCATTGTCTGTATAGGAAGGAGCTTTATTATATTTGAAAATACCTTTGACTTTTTTTATTTGCCATAAAACTAAGATTTAAAGCCTCCAGCTATCTGGGAATCTTAAAAATTTTATTAACTATTATTGCCATCATCATTATTGTGTGGTGTTTTGGTTTCCTGGCCCCAGCCATTGCCCCTGCTGGTCTGGTGCTCACTGTGTAGCCCAGGCTAGCTTTGAAATCATGGCAACACCCCGTCTGAGCCTCCTGAATGTTGGCATTCTAGCTGGCGTGCCTGGCTTTTTCTGGAAACTCTTTTTGGAGCATGCCGTGTCTCTCTTCATTGCAAAACTGTTGAAGGTTAGAAAATATGAGCTGCCATTGAAGCTTCGCTACGGTGTTTAAATCAGACCGTGATACCCAACTGCGTTTCACGGCCCGTTGCTGAGCGAGGGCGTGTTCCGAGTTTCGCTTGGTAGTGTCTGGTGAGCCTTGCCCTGTAACATTAGGGTTGATGTCAGTGGGAGTGTTCATGGGGCGCGGAGTGACAGTGAGGTGGTATGTGATCGGGGTGCCCTTTCACAGCAGATATTTAAGGGAGAGCAAGGGTTTTCCTAGACTAGTCCCCACCTCATAATCCTATTACTTATTTTCTCAGCCCTCTTAGCCCAAGGCTTTGCAAGCAGAGAATCTTAATATTTTTGATAAAGGATCTGTGTCGTTAAAATCACAAATGTTCAACTTTACCAATAAGGGCTTGGGAACCAGGTGCTGAGGTGAAAACCTGCTACCTTAGAAGGGCAGTGAAAGCATCCAGTGATCTTCCTCTTCATCTGCTGTCCCAAAAGGAAGCTCTCCTTCTCCATGCCACCTCAAAATCCCTTCAAACTGAATGTCCCTCCCCTCTACTTCCTGTGCATCTTTCTATCCGTCCTCCTGACTTCCTCTTTCTCTCTATGACCTTTTCCTATGTTCACTCCCTGTCAACTGGTTGCTTGCTCTGCCAGTGGACCATGGCTGACTTTACTTAATCTTGCTTACAATAAACAGAAAGCTCATGGATTAAAGGTGTGTGCTAGGGCTGAGTCGCATCACAACTAGACACATTGTTTTCCAGTGCAAAACAATATCGGGGTTCACAGTGTCATCAAATATCCTGCATCAGCTCTGCCAAGTTCAAGTGAATTAGTCAGGGTATGAAAAATAAGGACTGGGATATTCTGATAAATGGATGCAATCTGCTGCTTCCAGATATAGTAACATACTTGTTGTCTTAGGGTTTTACTGCTGTGAACAGACACCATGACCAAGGCAAGTCTTATAAGGACATTTAATTGGGGCTGGCTTACAGGTTCAGAGATTCAGTCCACAATCATCAAGGCAGGAACATAGCAGCATCCAGGCAGGCATGGTTTGGAAGGAGCTGAGAGTTCTACATTTTCATCTGAAGGCTGCTAGCAGAATACTGGCTTCTAGGCAGGCAGCTAGGATGAGGGTCTTAAAGCCCACATCCACAATGACACACCTACTCCAACAGACCACACCTTCTAATAGTGCCACTCCCTGGGCCTAGCATATATAAACCATCATACTAGTCTTTGAGGGGTCCAATGACTAACCAATTAATGTTACATCTCATATCAATTCCTTTAATTTCCAACCTTATTCCTTGTCCAAGTGATGATTTTTCTGTCTCCACTCAAAGTGTTTGATTGGTGCTGTTGAAAGCTTTTGATTTGGGTTATAAATAGTGACTTATCATAGTCACTGGTTCTAAAGAATAACGAGTAAGTTTTGTCAACAGCTTGTTGGTATGTTGTCTTAGTCTCATATCTGTTGTAACCAAACACCCAAGGCTAGGTTATTAATAAAGAAGGCAGCCGATTGAACACCTTATGATGAAGGCATGATATTTATCTCAGGTTGTATCTCTTAGCATTGATTTTGGTTGGAGACTAATTTTTATGGTTACGGACCATATTTGTTATCTATTAACTATTACTGATTCTTCTTGGTGGAAGAGGGCAGGATGCGATCCTGAGTCTTTTGCTCATAGGGCCTTCATCAATATGTCTATGCCAGCATTTCTCAACCTGTGGGTCGAGACTCCTTTGGGGTTAGAGTGACCCTATCACAAGAATTGCATATCAGATATCCTGCATATCAGATATTTAAATTACAATTGATAACAGAAGCAAAATTATAGTTATGAAGTAGCAATGAAACTAATTTTTTTGTTGGAGTTCACCACAACATGAGGATCTGTATTAAAGGGTTGCAGCATTGGGAAGGTTGAGAACCACTGTTCTATTCCTGTTGATTCTGAACTACGTACCTTTCTTTCTTTCTTTCTTTCTTTCTTTCTTTCTTTCTTTCTTTCTTTCTTTCTTTCTTTCTTTCTTTCTTCCTTCCTTCCTTCCTCCCTCCCTCCCCTCCATTCCTTCCTTCCTTCCTTCCTTCCTTCCTTCCTTCCTTTCTTCCTTCCTTCCTTCCTCCCTCCCCTTCCTTCCTTCCTTCCTTCCTCCCCTTCCTTCCTTCCTTCCTCCTCTTCCTCCTCTTCCTCTTCTTCCTCCTCCTTCCTCTTCTTCCTCTTTTCTCCTCTTCTTCCTTTTCCTCCTCCTCCCCCTCCTCCTCCTTCACCTTCTCCTTCTTCTTGAGATATGGTTTCTCTGTGTAACCACCCTGGCTGTCCTGGAACTCCTCTGTAGATCTAGGCTTCCTCTACCTCCTGAGTGCTGGAATTAAAGGCATGTGCCGCCTCCACCTGACTCTCTCTTTTTCTTTCCTTTCTATACTCATATCTCAGCCTGCAGAAGAAAATTAAAAAAAAAGATTTTGCATATTTTTGCTGTCTGAATTATAATCAGCACCACCATCATTCATTTTTAAAATTCTTTTTACTGTGTCCCTATGATGATGTGTGGGTGTGGGCATGCTTATGCCTCAAGCTTGCATATGAGCCCATACATTTTCAGGAGTTACTTCTCGCTTTCCCTTGTGGCTTCCAAGTACTTTGCTGGGGTTGTTAAGCTGGAGCAGCAAATACTTTTACTTACTGAGCCGTCTCACTGGCCCTGGTATCACCCTCAACTTCATTGCTGTCTTGAAGTCCTTTTCTTCCACCACATAGTGTATTTATTCTCAAAGCCTTTTATGTCTCTCTTCTGTTGCTCAGTTTGTAGCTCATGAATTTTGGCTTCACAGAGGTCAAATATCTGAGCCAAGCTTATATAGACAGATTTTTTTATTTTTTTAAAGCTGATTAGATTTTCTAGGACTCCGGTGTGTGTGTGTGTGTGTGTGTGTGTGTGTGTGTGTGTGTGTGTGTGTGTGTAAGAAACAGGTCCTATTTGAATTAGTTAGTGATCTCGAGTAAAAGAATATATTGCAAAGAGTTTGGGAGCCAGTGGAAAAATGGGAGAGAGACTTACAGGAGCCAGGCCAACTTTAGAGAATTTGGGGGTTCCAGTTAGTATTCTGGAGCCTATGAAAACTTCTGTCCTAGCCATGTCTACTTCTTTTGTGAATTGCTAAGTCTAACTTTCCCAGGTGCTCAGGGACACACTTGTCATTAGGTTTGCCCCAATACAATGCCCAATGTCCATCTAAGGGACACAAATCAGATGGACCTCACAAATCTGTGCACCTGGTATAGAAAAGTGCCAGTAGATGGCACTCAAGTGTCTTTTTCTATCAAAAGCCAGTGGGTTTGAGAAAGGGACAGTTTTCTACTTGGCAGAAAGGCTTCTTAGGGGGTCAATGTGACTCTGTCTCCCTGGATTTCTGAGGCTGTATATTCTTCTTGAATAGGATCAAAGAAGAAAAGAACCTCTCCTGCAAGCTCCATCAGAGATAGCCTACTTAACACCTTTGATGGACTTGGCTTGGTTTGCATCTTGGCAAAGTTCCTGTGACTGATACAGGCACCTGTGATTTAACTCCTCAGAGCTTATAGTACATACTCGTTTTCCTTTCTGCTTATGAAAGTTCTACTGCTGCCTACAAAACTCAGGAAATCCATGTATGGTTGCCAATGCACCTTTTAAAAGACAAGTGTTCAAAACTATCACTCAACTGTGGAGTCCGTTACCAAGGGAAACAGGTATATGCCTGCTACAGTATGAATAAGTCTCCTTTAAAGTCCAGGTGTACCCAGTGTCATAGCATCAAGGGGTGGGCCTACAAGAGCTGATTAGGTGACAAAGGCTTGGGTTGATTAATCCTTATGAAAGAGGCTTCACAAAGAATTCTCACAATCCTGCCTTTCTGCCATTCTCATTGTTCGTACACAGCATTCTTCTGTGGGGAAACCCTGCTACTTAAAGTCCAAGTCTATCATGTTCTGATAGCTCCCTCCCTTGAGCTCTGTGAAAAATGGAGGATTCCCTTTCCCAGCAGGGTTTCCTCTTCTCTGCCTCATCTGGGAAGCCCCAAGCCCTATACTTTACCTGAGGATTGTCATGTAATCCTTGGCAGAAATTGCAGGTTCAACTTCCTGGAATACCTTTCCATGCAAATGAGGTACATCCCCAGAACCTTAAACCTCTGGCTGATGAAACTGCAACCTAGGAAGAATCCCTTCACACTTTGCAAGGTTTGGATAGCCCTTGTTCACCCTGAATAAAGCATACAATCTGTTTTGTTGACTATTGTCTAAGAGAGCTGTTTTCTAAAATAGTTGTTAATACTGAAGAGCTGTATCATTGAAATCTTCTGGGCAGAGCTCCTCTGTAACATTGAAATCTTCTGGGCAGAGCTCCTCTGTAACATTGAAATCTTCTGAGTAGAGCTCCTCCTCCCTGCATTTGCTGTTGGACTGGGATACTGTTGACCCATCCTTCCAGACATCACATCATCCTTTTCCTCCCAGTACACTGGGGTCTAGACACCCCAAGGGAAGACATGGACCTAGGAACTCAGCTCTGCTCCATCCTTCTCTAGTTGGCGTGCAGCAATGCCTGCATGTCCTAAAGGAAGAAGAAGGAGAAAGAAGAGAAGGAGGGGAAGAGGGAGGGGGAGGGGAGGGGGAGGAAGAAAAGAAGAAGAAGAAGAAGAAGAAGAAGAAGAAGAAGAAGAAGAAGAAGAAGAAGAAGAAGAAGAAGAAGAAAATGGAACCATATTCTTCTACTCCAGAGAGCACAGCAATGAGGGCCTACCTTGGAACAGCATCAGATCCTCACCCGAGAGTGAACCTAATAGTCCCTTTGTGGTGATTGATTATTATGAAAATATCTCCTGCCTTCTAAGAGACTGGAACTTTGCTGGTTCTTACAGCCACCTTGAAATCACTTAAGAGTTAAGGCTGCTATCCTACTGTGTACTCAAAAGGCTTGTTTAACCCGCCTTTAAGAGAGCAATGTGACAATCAACTTTACTTACCTTGAATATCCCATGTCGTCAATGTTTACAATGTAAGCTAATGCATAGTTGTCACCTTAAATTGTATACTCTTCTGTGCCTCTGACCCAGACTTTGTATGTCTATCATTTGCTCAAAGCAGCAAACACTAAGTTGGAAGTAACTTCCTAAAATCTACTATAAAGGTTGAAAACTACCGTTTGTGGATATTGCGTGATGGACAATGATGGTTGTTATCTGGGTCAGCTGGGACCAGTTAATCCCTTGTAGAATTCTGTTAATGATTTCTGTAACTTTCTGTCCCATTCCTTCTTCCATGTGGTGCTTTCTATTCTGTTAAATAAATACAGAGCAAAGACCTTTATTAGAAACAGAGACACAACTCATACAGCAGACAGACACAGAGACACACAGAGTCACACAGACAGACACACATTGGGACACACAGTCAGAGGGACAGACAGATTTGTAATACAGCTTTCAGGCAGGCACAGATTCAGACTCATGCAATGGACAGACAGACGAGGACCAAAGGCACAGAGAGCATGAAGTAGAGAATTCAAATCTGGACTCACTTTTGGATAACCTACTCCAAAGGAATTTTTTTTTTTTAATTTCTTTTCCTAATGAAACAGTGATGTATTACTAGTAACTTGGAGCTAATCACTAACGCATATAATCCACGTATTCCTTGATCTTGGACTTCTCAGCCTCTGGAAACAAATTAACAAATTAATTTTTAGTCATATAGTGTTTCCTATATAACCTGTTTTGTTTTGTTTTGTTTTGCTTTGCTTTTTTGTAGCAGAAGAAGTGGATCAGGGCAATGCTTTTCTCTCAGTCAGGTCAAATTGAGATCAGTTGTGACTTGCTAGACATTGGGCTAATTTAGCCATTTCCAACCATCTGTGATACAACATAGGGGAAACAGATTAACCACAATAAAATGTCCAGCTTGTATTAATCCTGAGATACCATGGAGAAAAACCATTTCAGGCCAGATTTGAAGCAAGCTTTATTAAAAATTAAATACAGACCAAGAGGTGAACTTTGGTCAAGAACACTCTCTGGATTTCCCCAGCTGAGTAGCCCTGAGGTTGTAGGAATTTATAAAGACAAACCCATAGGCCAGGGCACTTTCAGATGAGGCTTTTTGTTATTTTCCTGGAACTGTAACTCCCAGCATTCCAGGAAGTTACTGGGTCTATGGGTAGGTGGGGCTTACAAGTTAATTTTGGATATTATACTTGGCAAAGCACACGCATGCAAGCACACACACATACAAAAATGAAGAAGAGAGCAAAAAGAAAAAAAATCTTAATAAATCTGTTTGGAAGTCTATTTTGAGTTCATTCTTAAAAAAGTTTTCTTTTTACCTCTTTATGATATACTGGAAAAGCAGAAGTACATTTCTCCTGACACAACTGAAGGCCCTCTGCAGTTTTGTTCACATTCATATAGAAAAAAATCATGAATTAAAATCAGATTGGCTCTTTTCAGGTCACAGTGGCCTTCAGATCTTGATAAGCATTAGCATGTCAGGTACCACGATCCACTCATGGCTTTAATCAGTGTTTCCCAATGTTTCTGGAGTACAAAGTTTGAGTATTTTCAAATTTCCCAAAGCCAAGAAATGGAAGCAGCCTGAGTATCAACAGAAGGATGGATAATGGAAATGTGATATATATATATATGTATGTATGTATATATATGTAAAGGAATTTTATTCATCCATGAAGTAGAGGGAAATTATGACATTTGCAGGGAAATGTGTGGAGCTGAAGACCATGCTGTGTTCCTTCCAAGAGGCTTTGCTCACTTGTGGGGAGCCATGGATCTTACAGGACCACAGTATGCGACTGGATGCTGCCTTTGAAGTTTCTTGTTTTCCAGAAACAAATCTATAGGGCTTTACCTGGCCTTCCTCGGTCTCAGTTTAATAACTTTTCTTTGGCCTCTGCCTCAGGGCAACTGAAACAAGAGTCAGAATTGTTAAAAAACAGAGCTTAGCTGCCCTCTGGCTCCTGGCTAGATCCCAATTATTTGCACTCATGATGGGAAAATGATCTTTTTTTTCCCCCCCTCAGGGTGTAGTGCACAGAGGTGTTGCTTAGTCTGGTGTTCAATGTTTCTCCATTTCTAGGTTCTTTCTGGGTATCTTCCTCTCCTTGTGGCAACTTTACTGTGGGGTAGATGAGCCAACTTCAGTTGGTGTGTGTGTGTGTGTGTGTGTGTGTGTGTGTGTGTGTGTGTGTGGCGTGCGCGCGCGCATGTGCTGGCATGCAGAGGTCAGAGGTCAGCCTTGAGACTTGTCCTCTATCTCTTACTCCCTTATTTTTTTTTTGAGACAGGGCCTTTTGCTGAGTCAGGAGATCACTGTTTTGCCTCGATTGGCTGTACAGTGAATCCCCGGGCTTTAATAAATCTGTCCTGGGTAAGTTATTGGAGATGAGGGACAGGACAGGGTGTAACAGGAATGGCGGGGCTACCTCTATGCAAATACCGGGAGCCGCAAAGACATCTCCTGCAGTAGGATCTAATTGAGGACTACCTGAGAGACCAAAAGGATTGCTGACACAAACAATGTCAGCCAATCAGGAACTGCCGTTTAGAAGAGACGCTTTCTTGGGACCAATGGAGCGCAGGAGGAGGGTATTAAAGGAGCTTACCGCTGTGTTCAGATGAGCTTGCTACAGTGTTTCTCATCTGCTCCCAGGCATCTGTATCCTGGACTTGGAGCGCCCGGGGAGTCGTCCAGGGCATAGGAAGGGGTAATCAGCTCAGTTTAGGCCATCTGCCTTCCCATGATGCCTCTGAATGGATGGGCTGGTAGGTGGACAGACAAGAAACTACCATATTAGATTACCACTCTCAGCCTAGACCCTTGCCACTTGACCTTCCTGATGGAATTTGTCATCTGCTGTCTGCTGTAGTTGTGATGTTGTGGTTGTTAAATCCTTGGTTAGAGTCATGTTTTTTGTTTTGTTTTGTTTTAATGAATGGCCAGGGCCTGTGAGATGGCAAACAAAGGCCCCCGATACAAGCCTGATGGCCTGAGTTCAATTTCCAGGAGAGCGGGGAGGAGAGGGTGAGGGTGAAGAGAGCCGACTCTCCAAGTCTGTCTTCTGACTTTTTCATCTGCAGTTAGCATCTCCTCTAGGCTCCGCCCAGCTGTTACTTAGCAATAGCCAGGTAGGAGGAGCTGTTCTCTCTCTCTCTCTCTCTCTCTCTCTCTCTCTCTCTCTCTCTCTCTCTCTCTCTCTCGCTCTCTCTCGCTCTCTCTCTCTCTCCCTCCCTCCCTCCCTCCCTCCCTCTCCCTCTTCCTCTCTTTACCTATTTTTCCTCTCTCCATCTTCTTCCTCTTCTTCTCTCCACGTGTTCCTTACTGGCCTCTTCCGTTCTCTCTCTGTCTTCTTTCTTTCTGTCCTTTTCTGTCCCTTCTGTTTCTCTGCCTCTATTCCCTTCCCCTTGCCTTTTTCTCATGTCCCAAATAAACTTCCTTTCATATTAGACCTGTCCTATAGATGATACTTGGGGGGGGGGAATGCCTCAGTATAGGCCTGCTAAGGCACCCCCTCCCGGGTCACCCGCCGCTTTATAAAACATACCACACACACATCAAGCAAGCAAATAAATAAATGTAATGAGTGGTTAAACAAATACAAAAAGGGGTTTTGAAACTACACATAAAGAATGCAGAGTTTTAATAGTAAAAATTTTAAAAACCCATTATTCCCTCCACTTTAAAGACATTGACTTTTTTTTTTTTTGATGCCATCGTCCTTCTGGCTTGGGAAAAACAGTCACGTTCCGCCCTAATTTTGCTTTTGATGAATGCGGTCCCCGTATATTCAGCTGGGACAGTGATCTCTGGAGACAGCGATTGAGGTGGCCAATCACAGGGACATCCCCATCATGCCCGAGTGCAGGTGTTTGATTAGCAGCAGGTGCTGGAGATGTCACTGCAGGAAATTACAGCCTTCCCTTCTCCTCACCTTCGAGAGGCTCTAGATTTCCTTCGAACTGAAATTTCCGCAAATTGATAAACTTTGTCCCGAACAGCTGCTCGCTGGGCGTGGAGGACAAGCTGCTTCGCAAAGGGGAGTTACAGGCTTAAAGGGATAGTGCAAGCCTGGAGAGATGGTTCAGTGGTTAAAGTATGTGAGGCAAGTGTAAGGATGGGAGTTCAGACCCTCCAGAACGCATGTAAATGCTGGAGGAGCATAGTGGCCCATTTCTGTGCCCCTCCTTCTCTCCCTATCCCCCTTCCTCTCTCCTCCCTCTCCCCTCCCTCTCTCTCTCCCCCTTCCCCCTCCCCTTCCCTCTCCCCCTTCCCCCTCCCCTTCCTTCTCCTCCTTCCACCTCCCCCCCCTCTTCTCTCCCCTCCCCTCCCTCTCCCCTTCCCCTTCCCTCTCCTCCTTCCCCCTCCCCTCCCCCTCCTCTTCCCTCTCCCCTCCCCTCCCTCTCCCCTTCCTCCTCCCCTTCCTCCTCCCCTTCCCCTCCCTTTCTCATGCGCGCATGCATGTGTTCTCTCTCTCTCTCTCTCTCTCACACACACACACACACACACACACACACACAAACATGGAATGCTCATGTTGAACCTGCTCTGAACACCTGGGAAACAGAAAACAGGGTTGTACTTCTTCATATGTACACTTAAAAAGAAAAAGATTGTATCTTTTTACTTTTCCTGATGGGCGGGTTCCCGTAAGTGAGAACTGAGCTAAAATGACTATTCAGTGGGTGGCTAAAGATTTAGGGAGGGAAGATGGCCCAGCAGGTAAGAGCGCTGGCTGCCTTCCCGAGGACCTGGGCTTGATTCTCTGCACTCACATGGCACCTTACAACTGTCTGTAATTCCAGTTCCAGAGGATCTGATCCCTTCTTTTGGCCACCCTGGGGACCGCACATGCATGGGGTGTACAGCACATGCGGGCAAAATATCCGTATGGGTAAAATAAATGAAAATTAAATGAATAAAACCCAACCATATATGTAATAAGTACTTGTTGCAGTGTATTTTGGCCATTGTCCTCTGGGTCTTGAGATGCATTTTGAGTGCTTTCCTTAGCTCTAGAAGGCTGATTTCTGTGATCCCATTTTTATTCTCTTTTAAATAGAAACCTTGGTTTCTGTATTTCCAAGGTTCCAAAGGCTTTCAGTGAACTGTAAGTTGGGTAATTGCCATTTCTACTTAACTTTGCAATCTTCTGAGCCGAGTGTCTTTAACTACGAAGGAACAGGCATAAATCTTGCAAAGTTCAAAAATCCATTACCTAGGGATATAGTTAATGCCTTCCATCTCAAAGTGTAATTATGTTTTTAAGAGAAAAGCTGGCTAAAGAGAGGCTTGGCTGTTTCAAAAAAAAACAAAACCCAAATCAACTTTTAAGTCAACAGTTGCTCTAATTGAATTCATTGCATATGGTCTCAGGTGCGGGTACGAAGAAAAAAAAAAACCAACCAACCCCCCGTCCCCCAACCGAAAAACTCGAAGGCGTACGTGGGATTTTTCCATTCTCTGAATTTACACTCTTGATTAGATTGGCGGGTTTAACCCAAGGGGATCCCGAGCGCCTCCTACTGGTGGCAGAGTTAAAAATGCCTACTCAGTGTCCTTAGACAGCAGATCACATAGTTTGCTTCCTCCGATCTCGTTCCTGCATCCCTTACCCTTACCCTCTAGCAGTTATTTAATCGTTTTCTGTAGGTGTTTTCTAAAGGAACTCCAGGGACGAAAAACACCAGCTAATAAAATCTTTACTTTGGTCCCAGCATCCTCGGACCCTCGACACCTTTTACAGAAGTAAAAACTTGTAACAGAGCTAATCTCACTTGTCAGCACATTGGGTTCAGGTGGCCTGCTGTTGCCGCTGCTGTGTTCCAGTCACCTCGTTTAAAAACAGACAACCCGGGGCATACAAGTGGACCTGCAGTTTCTTTAGTTGCCTGATAGCCCCACGTCCCATCCTGATACACTTGACTGTTTGGAAACCGATACCACGAGTCCAAACCTGGTCTTTCCAGTCCTTCTGCGCTTGCCAAATTTAGGTCAGCATGGGGCCAGTTAGGGCTGGTGTGAATTTCCCACTCACCCAGCAGTCATGGGCGTGGAGACTGGGAGCGGGAATGGCTACTCTCGTCACTATGACAAAATACTGGAGATACGGTTTTCTTTTGCCTTATGATTTTGGAGCTTGCAACGACAGACTGGGCAGACCCGGTGTGTGTGTGTGTGTGTGTGTGTGTGTGTGTGTGTGTGTTGGGGGGAGGGATTTGGGAGGTCGTTGAGCTGCTGAACAATGCTGTTTACATCATGAGCAAGAGAGCAAGGCGAAGGAAGAAAACAGAGTCCAACATCACTCTTTAAGGACTTTGCAGCCTCAGTGACCACTCTCTGAAAGTTCTACTGCCTTCCAGATCTGGGGACCAAGATTTGAAAATGTAGGCCCCGGAGAGATGGGGTATTCGACGATACTGATGTGACCGTAGGCGGAAGGAGAGAAAGGACGGGCTTTTATCTAGCTGCCTGCAGTAATTCCTGGAGTTACTGATGGAAGGCCACTGGTCCTTCTTGTGTCCTTTACTGTGTAGGTGTCTTTGCCTTCACTTGGCCCATGGTTCGACAGTGTCTCACAGATCGTTATACCTGCCGGGCTTGTCACCCAAGGTTGTCATTAAGCCTGCGCTGCAGTCTGCTTATGAGGACTGGTGTCGGTTTAAGTTCTCGGAGGTGAACGAGTACCTGCCCCCTGATCCCTGCCTTTGGCTTCCTTATGTAAACTCCAAAAGTAGCAGCGGGGTGTGCATGGGGGTGGGGTAGGGATAGGGGGTGGGTGGGAGAGGGGTCTTGTCTGATCGCAGTGTCTTCCCATGGCAGTCTTAGCTGCCCTAACATAAAGTTGGGATTTATAGGAGAATTTCAGGTCTCAAGGCGGGCAAGTATGGAGAATGTTTTATTCACAGACAAATTCTGTGCCCCTCGGACTATGCAGAGCGTGCAGTAGAGAGCATCTTCTGCCTGACCAAAAGAAATAAAAAAAATAAAAATAAAAACGAATAAATTATAGAGGAATGTGCCCTCCTCCTCAGCCTTTGGGGGGGGGGGGGAAATTCAGACCTCATTGTTTGCCACAGTCTCCTAGTTCACCTGGGGCGGAGTCTTCCAACTCAGGCTAAGGTCTATTGTTCTCCAACGATCCTCAAAACCGGCTGGTTTTGCAGATGAGATCCCGGCTTATTGGGAGAGGGTTTTACCCCCTTTAAATTCTCACTTAATCATTAAACATTGGACCTTGATCAGAACCTTTTGTCTTGGTCTCATTCCTTTCTCGCCGTCCTTCCCATCGATCCACAACTTTCCTTCCAGGTACCTGGCTCTCTGTGGCCGCTGGTGGCTACAGAGGAACGAGAAACGCCCTTCTCCCAATACAGATCAGTACCGATGATATCTAATTTATTGTGCTATGGTCCAAAGGATGTTTAGAGCAGGGGAAACTGCTTTATATCTGCTGCCTGCATTTGAAGCACTGTTATTTAGAGAGGGGCTTGCCGTTTGTAACCAAAGGGGGTCAGCTTGAGCAAAAGCAGATCGGGTGCTGCTAGCGGGGTGACTTGCAGGCTTGTGGCCCATTGACTGGGCTTGAAGACCTCGACGACGGGTTCAGGAGTGAAGTGCCCGCTTGCGACTGTGCTGTTAGCGCCCCCTTGTGCATCGCCAGGTTATACTAACGACTTTCAGGCGTCCCTTCTCACTGAAGTCTAATGGCCCTTCATGGCCTCCTCTTTTCCACTGTCCCTGCTGCTTACAACCTGACAAAAGAGTATCTGGACAAAAACAAAACAAAAAACTAACAAAGTTTCAGATTTTCAGTATTTTCTAGACGTCCCTCTCTCTCTTTTTTCGTTTGGAGGAAAATTTGTATTTACTTAAAAGTGTGGGTGCTGAGGCCCCTGGGTGGGGCCAGGTAGACCCCGTGGGAGGCATCCATATTGTTGTAAGAGTACTAGTAGTACCCATGTCCTCTGGCATACTGTGTGACACAAAATAAAGAATCCTAGCAAACTAGTGGAACCTCAGAAATGGGCCTGGAATAGGGTGATGGCTGTTTCCTGACGCCGGCTCCCCCACCCTGCTGAGTCCTGAAGAAGATGTCAGCCTGACACCTCCCCATAGTGCCAATGGGATGTCGGGCTACTCCAGAGCTTGTGTCGTTTCCCCATTGGTCCAAAGGCTGTATGAAAAACCCTTGCTGCCATGAAATACAGTAGATCTGCACTTTGATGCTGGTCTCTGGAGTCTGTGATTCTGCCTTCCTCACCCTCTCCTGGATCCTGGCTTTCACATAAAGGGTTTATTTTTATATTGTTTTATGAGTATGAATGTCTGCCTGCACGTATGTCTGTGTACCACATGAGTGCTTGACACCTGTGGAGGCCTGAAGAGGATGCTAGATCCTATGGAACTGGAGTTACAGGTGGTTGTGAGCCACCATGTGGGTTCTGGGAACTGAACCCAGGTCCTCTGCAAGGGCAGCAAGTGTTCTTAACTACTGAGCCATCAGTCCAGCACTCTACTGTAATAAATTTTTAAAAAGATTCCAAATTTTTTATCTTTAATCAATAATTACATATAATTGTGAAAGACAACGTAATGTCTCAGTGTAAACATATGTTGTGAAATGATAATACTGGGTGGTAAATTAGTATATACATTACATTGCAAGTATTTATCATTGTTTCAGGATTATGAAAATTATTCCTTTTAGCTCTTTTGAGATTCACAGCATGCTATTATTAGGCACAGTCGCCGTGCTGGGCAAAAGAATAACCCTTATCGAACTGTGATGTGCTGATTCGAATAGGGTGTCTGCTATATTCTTGGACATTTGAATACTCGATCTCCAGTTGCTGATGCTGTTTGAGTATGGCCTGACTGGAGGAGGAACTATGTTGCTGGGGCCAGATTTTGGGAGCTTAAAGACTCGATGCCATTTCCGGTTTGCTCTCTGCTTCCTTTCGGTGGCTTGAGAGGTGAGCCCCCAACACCCTCAGCTGTTCCTGCTGCAGTGCCTGGTGCTTGCCGCTACACTGCCTACCATGATGGTGATAGGTTCTTATTCCAGCGATAAGCCCCAAATAAATCCTCCCTTCTCTAAGTGGCCGTGGATGTGGCTTTTTACCCCAGCCACAGACTGAGGTTCTGATGTTTGCCCGTTCCGCATTACACCCGCACCCTCTTGAGAAACAGGGTCCGATTCTCTACCATCATGCTTTGTTAAAGGTGACCCAATTCCCAGAGGCCCCAGCTATAAGCTGTTAGGAAAAGCTTACAGAGAAACTGGAGGACCAACAGACATCTTCCTGTTATCCAGTAGAGTCTCACGATTGCAAGATCATTAGAAACTTGTCAACTTGCACCATCGTCTTTTTATGGCTATGGTTGTCTTATGGTTTGCTGTTTTCTGTAAACTTTTCACTTGGGAAGAATATGCTCAGGGGAGCCCACAGATGTTAAGCATTCAGTTTGGTTGAGTGCAATGGAACGAAGACAGATATCTAATCTCCTGGTAGATGAAAATCTATTACCCCAAGGAGAGAGGGGCACCCCTAAACCCTTCTCAGTTCCCACCCGAATCCATTTGGTCTCCCTCTTCACATGTGGCCAGATTCTGGTTTCTGACATCAGGGATAACTTGCCCAAGCTGGGTGTGTTCACATCAGTCCAGATGCTCCCATTCTTTGCAATACCATCTTTTCTTACGGTGATACAGTTCTATGCAGTATCGGAGGAGGGGGTTCTTCTTTTATTTTCGACATGTTCAAGTGTTTAGGGATGACACGAGGTTTAAAACTTGCATCACCCTCATGACTAATCAAGTTGAGTGTCTTTACAATTTCCCCAAAGCAGTTTAGATCTTCTCATTGAAAAGTAGCTCTCACGCTCTCACACACACTTTCTCTCAATCTCTATGTGTCTGTCTGTCTGTCTGTCTGTCTCTCATGTCTATTTGTCTGTCTGTCTTTGTCTCTCATGTCTGTGTGTTTGTCTCATGTCTGTCTGTCTCCTTCCTATCTCTGGAACGGATATAAACTCTTGGCTTCCTGACCATCAGGCCAGTCCCACACTTCTCTAAAATGCCTTTCCCAGCATGATGGACGGTATTCCTCCTCTGTGAGTTGAACCCCATCTCCCCTAGGTTATAAGATTTTGAATGAGTTATGAATTTCTGTAAATTAGGAAACAATTGACATCATTCATCATTACCTCTTCTAATTTATGTTTGTAGACATCTATGTATATATCTTATGCATATTTTTGTTAGGTTTATTCTCAGGTATTTATGATTTTCTAAGGCACATTTAACAATATTTAAAATATTATTTCCCATTTACTTGAAAAACAGAATTCTTACGTTTAACTTTTCTTTTAGCCCCTCATCTAGGAAACTCTTTGAACTCATTTGCTGTGATGGCTAATCTTGGTCAGCTTGGCTGCAAGAAGCCCAGGAAATTAGCAGAGCTTTGTTCTGGGTGTGTCTGTGAAGGTATCTTCTGACATCATTAACTGAAGAGGAAGGACTCATTCCATTCTAAATGTGGGCAAACCCGGGGCTCTGGTGGAATAGGAGGGAAAGAGGGAGCCTGCTAGCTCAGGCGCTCTTGTTGCTTTCTGGCCACCATGCTGTGAAGTGTTCTGCTTCCCCCCACCCCCAACTAGCCACCATGTTGGAGAGATCCTCCCAAAACCAGGAGCCAAAGTAAATCTGCTTCTTTTGGTTCTTCTCTGGTATTATGGGGAGTTCGGCAGAACACTTGCTAATTCCCATCAGCTGTGTGCACATCCACTTGCCTCCTCTCCCCACACCGCATACCTGCTAGCTGTAATGGCAGCTTCATTTCTCTTTAGTAGACCTCTTCCTCCCCTGGCTTCTTGCTACCTCTTTCCCTTCCCTTCCCCCTCCTCCTTAGTGCTATGTAAATATGAGTAGTCTCCTCACTTTCAGTCTTAGGGGAAAAAAAAAGATTTCAATATTTCACCATTAAGTGAGTATTTACAGTAGGTTTTAATATATATATTAAAATATAGGTATATATTTAATATATATATATAAATATAAAGATTTATATATAAATCTTTATATATAAATCTTTATATTATATTATATATAAATCTTTATATTATATATAAATATAAAGATTTCAATATTTCACCATTGAGTATTTACAGTATATATATACAGTATATATACATATATACAGTATATATATATATGTATATATCCCATTTTAGGCTAAAAAAGTTCTATTTCTCGTTTGTGGAAGTATTTTTTCTGTTTTACTCTGAATGTGGTTGAGTTTTATGAAATGAGTTTCCTACAATGCTATTGAGTTGATTATTGATTTTTTTTGTGCTTCATTCTGTTAATATGGTGAATTACAGTGCATTTCTGGAATAAATCCGATTTTGTCTTAATGCATTCTTTCTACATTTCATTGGTTTTAATTTGGATATGTCAATGGTTTACACTAAAACAACCGACAAAAATCCTTTTGTAAAATACTTTTTTTTTCTCCACTTCATGTTTATGAAGACCATTTTCCCCTTCTTAGACTAAACATTTTCTCTACGGTCATTTTTATATGGACAATAAGATCAGGTGATCTTATTGCTCTGGAGATCTGGTTCTCTCTTGAAGGCAGCCAAGGGGGAAGAGTGTTGGCGGGGGTGGGGGATGGGGGGTGGGGGGGCAAGACTTGGTCTTGAGAGAGGGTTGTTTTCTATAATAATGTATACCTACCTTAACTTTAAGTTACTTTGGGGCCAGAAGCTTCAGGCCTCTGGATCTATTGACACATGTTGCTATTGACACATGGGTCCAATTGGGTCTCATCAGCTTCACAAGTGTTCATGCATGCTTACATACATACACATATGCCTTCATACATACAGATAGATAAAACAGACGTATACATTTGTATGTATGTATGTATGTATGTATGTATGTATGTGGCAGAGCCCCCCAAGTCATCAACCTTATTTCTTTTTTTTTTGGTCTTTTTATACCATCTTAGACAGACAAAAGTTCTTAGAAAATACCTTGGAGATAAAATGCTACACAAAATGGGAGTTACAGAAGGATACTGATAGTAAGTTCAAAGCAGTGTTTCATTCTATATGCTCATTATAAGTTCAAAGCAACAGTTTTGATGTGGGCTTGCCTTATCAGAGTGCACACCTGTGACTTTATCCTTGGACCTAAATGTTTTTCCTTGAACACAAATTTGTCCCAAGTCTGTTTCTCTTTTTAGTGTAATTGTGAAAGCTCATTGTACTTCTTATTATGCAACTTTTACTTACTATATGAGGAGTGGGCACATTCTATTCTTGATTCTAACTATTACATCTTTCTAGCAAAGCAACTAAGACCATCTCTTAAAACTTTCTTCCTAAAATTATTTGAATCAAATCAGGAATTCTACAGAATCATTTATCATTCTATAGAATCAAAAAGTTCATCTGTATGTTGATAGGCAGGAAGTCTGACCAATCGGGTTAATGCCCAGGGATTATTATATTAATTTAATAGTGACAGGAAAGGCATATCAGCTGCAAGAAGCAATCCTGAGAAGAAGTCTCTTTGGGACCTTGTCTCTCAGAGCTCACCCATCACAGACCATGCAAAAGTGTTGGGCCACCTCCAGGAAGGTCACCTGCTTGCCTTAGCCTCTCCTCGATGGCTCCTGACAGTCAGATCTATTTGCATTAGTTACTTTTCTAGTTGCTGTGATAAAAATATACCTTCCAAGAAGCAACTTAAGGAAAGGTTTATTTTGCTTTATGCTGTGAGGTGATGTAGCCCATCATGGTAGGAAAGGCACATACCCTCATTTGCTGTTTGCTGCAGTAATAAAAACCAGGACTGAAAGCAAGGTGTGGAGAAAAGGGTTTATTTTGTTTTACAGGTTTCAGTCCATCATTTAGGGATGCTAAGGTAAGAACTCAAGGCAGGAGCTTGAAGCAGAATTCACAGAGGAAGAATATTGCTTTCTTTGAGATTCATGCCCAGCTACTTCTTTTACATAGCCCAGGCCGACTAGTCATAAGATGATTGTACTGGCTGGTTTTGTGTGTCAACTTGACACAGGCTGGAGTTATCACAGAGAAAGGAGCTTCAGTTGGGGAAGTGCCTCCATGAGATCCAACTGTGGGGCATTTTCTCAATTAGTGATCAAGAGGGGGTGGCCCTTGTGGGTGGTAGCATCGCTGGGCTGGTATTTTTGGGTTCTATAAGAGAGCAGGCTGAGCAAGCCAGGGGAAACAAGCTAGTAAGAAACATCCCTCCATGACCTCTGCATCAGCTCCTGCTTCCTGACCTACTTGAGTTCCTGTCCTGACTTCCTTTGGTGATCAACAGCAATGTGGAAGTGTAAGCTGAATAAATCCTTTCCTCCCCAACTTGGTTCTTGGGCATCATGATTGTTTAGGAATAGAAACCCTGATTAAGACAATGATGCCACCTGCCACATCAATTAGTGACAAAATGTCTCACAGATGTGGCCACAGGCCAGTTTGGTGGAGGCAGTTCAACTGGGGTTGCCTCTTCCCAGATGTTCAAGTTGGCAACCAAGATTAGCTACCACAGCATGGCGTCAGGAGCGTGAGATGGCTGGTCTCTCAACAGCACACATCTACAGCCAGGAAACACAGCATGACCAGGAAGTAGGGTGGGGTTTATCAATCCTCAAGGCTTGTCTCCAGTAACCCATGTCTTCCAGTGAGGCTCCACCTCCGAAAGGTTCCACAGCAGCACAGCTGGCGGGGTCCAGATGTTCAAAGACACAAGCCTGTGTGTGGCATGCCCCATCCAAGCCACACCATCGTTCTCTTTGGGTATAAGTAATACATTCTCCCCTTTGGATGAAAAACCAGTTTGTAACATCTCTTCTCTGGAAAAATATTATTTCTTATAAGAGCTGGAAAATACAATTGCTGTGTGTTTGTTCCTGGCTAGGAACATAGAACATGTTTCTTTGTGTTTTATTAACTGGGAAGGTTACTTACTGACATATATTCTGGATTTTTATGGCATTTTTTTTTCCTGAGTCATGGAAATGAATAGCTTCAAAAGTCCCAGAGTTTGGGGGCAGAGAGGGGGATACATTTTAGCAAATTACCAATTTGGTTCTCATCATCTTATTAAATATGGAGGACTAATGTTGTGATTGTTAATAGGAAACTTAATAGGGAGATTTTATGCATATGACCCTGAAACCACAGACAAATGGGATTTCATTAGTCTAAAATGCTTTGCGTTGTAGATGAAGCAACTTGCCAACTGAAGAGAGAACCTATAGAGTGGGAGAAAATATTTGCAAACATGCTGACTGATAAGTGGGTATTGCCTAAAAGATATAAGCTCAAAAAGAAAAAAAAAACCCAGCAAGAAAGGGAACAGCCCAGTGAACAATGGGTTAAACACCTCAATAGACATTTTTGTTTTTCAAAAGATCTACTGAAGGCCTGTTGGTACAGTGCAAAATGGGGCTTATAGGGTAAAGGGGCTTGCTGTACAAACATGGTGACCTGAGTTTGATTCCTGGTACCCAAATGAAGGTGGAAGAAGGAAACAGACTCCACGAAGTTGTTCTCTGACCTCCATGGGTGTGCTGTGGCGCATGTGCCCATGTGTGCATTGTGTGCACACAACGCCAGTTTCTAGGAAGATTAAAGCAACAACGAGTTAGTTATCGTTTCATGCCTGCTGGGATAGCACTCGCGCACATCGATTGATGAATGGGGCCAGGAGGATGTGGTGTATGCACACAACCAGAACAGTTTAATCTGAAAAACAGGGGGTGTGGGGTGGGGGTGGGGGTGGGGGGGTAGATTCTGTACTTTACGATATGGACAATCCTGGAATGCTTTAAGTGGAGAGAGCTACAGATAGAAAGTCAAATATGACACAGCCTCACTGTTCTGGCTTGGATTTGTGTCAACTTGATGCAGGCTAGAATCATCAGAGAGGAGGGACCCTCAGGTGAGGACATACCTCTGTGTGAGCAAGTGGTAAGGCATTGTCTCAATTAGTGATCAATGGGGGGGGGGCAGCCCATTGTGGGTAGTGCCATCCCTGGACTGGTGGTTCTGGGTTCTGTAAGAAAGCAGATTGGATAAGCCATGAGGAGCAATCCAGTAAGCAGCATCCATCCCTCCATGGCCTCTGCATCAGCTCCTGCCGCCAAGCTCCTGCCCTGCTTAAGTTCCTGTCCCGACTTCTTTGGTGATGAACAGTGATGTGGGAAGTGTAAGTTGAATTAACCCTTTCCTCCCCAACTTGCTTTTTCGTCGTGGTGTTTTGTTGTAGCAACAGAAACCCTGACTAAGACACTCTGTTACCTGTGGAATCTGAAAAGTTGGGAGTACTGTGCTGGTTCCCACAGGCTGGGGTAGGGCAGAGCACGGTGGAGGGGTGGGCGGGGAGGGACAAAGGTTGATCATGTCCATAGACATGAGGGGGAGCATCTGAGATCGAAGGCACAGCAGATGGATTTTTAGGGAGTAATAATGATGTATTTCAAAGTAAAAGTAAGCTTCACATAACCACAGAAAATGTCAAGTGAGCTGATGCATATGTTAATTGGCTTGATTCCTTAATTCTACATTGCTTACATATGTCAAAACATCACCTCGTGTCTCATAAATGTATGTAGCTGGGATTAATCAATTAAAAATAGCATTAAGAGGGCCAACAAATGGCTTGGTGGGTAAAAGTGCTTGCCACCAAATCTAATGCTAGGAGTGCAAAATAGGAGAGAACCAATTCTTACAAGTTGTCCTCTGACCTCCAGACACATACTATATAGTAGAGATCCCCCAATATTGTAAATATATATTAGTAAAACAAAATCAAACACTGTAAGAAGGTCTAATACTGAAACTGAAGGGTTGATGGTTTAACAATTGTTTTTCTTTCCTTCTTTATTGTCACCAAGGCTCAATGTGGTTGTCAGTCTCGAAATCCCAGACTGAGCCCCTTCAATGCTTTAGACTATGTCCGGGACCGTGCTGGATCTTTTGAGAGGGGTTCAGTGTCATAGGGCCTGTGACTTAGAATCCAAGAACTTAAAAAAGATTTTGAGGCCGTAGAGCCTGGGAACACAGTCAGTGTTTAATTAATTAAAAAAAAGAGAGAGAGAGAGAGAGAGATTTATGTGTATGTTTTGTCTGTATGTGTACTGCATGTGTACCTGGTGTTCACAGAGGGGGCATCGGATTCCCTGGGACTGGAGTTATAGGTGCTTATGAGCATCTGTGTAGGTGCTGGGAACCAAACCTGGGTCCTCTGAAAGAGCGACAAATACTCTTAACCCCTGAGCCACCTCTCCAGCACCCACGGGTAATGTTTACATTGTGATTTAGTCAGGATTCTCTGAGAGACCGGGACTGGTTTGCTTAATTACAGAGGCTTCGAGGTTTCCCAAGGGGTTGCGCGAAGACTGCGGGACCGGGGGCACTGACTCTGTCCAAGTCCAGAGACCTCAGAACCAGGGAAAGAGATGGTGAGACTCAGTCTGAGGGCGAGAGCCTAAGACCCTTTGGCGGAACTTGGGAGTGCCGCTCATGTGAACCTCGGAGTCCAAGACACTGAAGGCCGTGAGTCTGACGGCCATGTGCAGGAGAGGGGGACGGAGAGAGCGAAGGAAAGAGGGAGGGAGGCAGGGAGAGACGGAAGGAAGGAAAGAACGGATCCTTGTTCCTTCAGGTCTGCAGCTGATTAGATGCCCCTTGCCCACACAAAGGGTGGATCTTCCCGGTTAGTTCCCTTACCCGAGCAGAATGTGCCACACAGGCACAGTTGGGCAGCCTAGTCCTAATCCAAACGTCAGCTACACAACTTTGCCTTGAAAGCACGCAAAGAGATGAGTCCCGAGACCATGTGGGAAACACTCAGAGCGTCCTTTCATTTGCTCCAGTTGACATCCAAGTGCAGCCGTTGTAGAGGAAATGACGGTTGCTCTTTCATTTATTTTTTGGGTGTCAATCGTCACAGGCCCTCGGGTCTGCAGCACCTTCCCTACTGGTGAGGACCCGGCTTCTCTTCTTGTCTCTGGGTTGGCTGAGAAGAAAAAGCATTAGGGTAAAGATGTGAGCTGGGCATCTGGGAAATCTTTGTCTCCTTTTGAGTTATCCTTCGATCACAGTTTAGCACACATCCTTCCAGTCAGGGACTCTTCACATTGTGTGAGCTAGTCCACACAATGGTCTAGCCTTCTCTAGGTAATCCTGGCCATTCAGGTGCATGCAGGCTGTTGAGGGAGAGCCTCTGCTAACCCTAGCCATTATCCTTAATGTCCAAATCTGGAACTCTGAAGAGTTTTTTTTTTAAATAAGATTTTTTATTTTTTACCTTTAGTGTGAGTGTGTGTATATGTGTTTGTGTGTTCACAAGCATGTGACATGGTACATGGTGTGGAAGCTTAGAGCCTGTAGGAGTCAGATTTCTCCTTGTGTCTTGTGGGCTCTGGGGAATCGAACTCAGGTGGTAAGGCTTGATGGCAATCGCCTTTACGCACACTAAGGGATCTCACCAGCCTGTGAAGACAGACTGGACCTCTTGATTAAGAGGCTGAGTCAGCAGTGAGGGCAAACTCCGAGGTTTTCGAAGCCTCTTCTGACATTTTGTTTTAATGGCATTTCCATCTCTCTCTTCTAAGCGTCATTTGGCATTTGACAAGCCTTAGTAATTGAGGAAAGGGGCAGCTTCGGTGTTTGTATCTCTGGCTACTTCTGCCACTGGCTAACAATGGGAGCATGTGTGGCTTGCCTTAAAGAATTTCTGCAACCTCTCTTCTCTCCTCATGCGTGCTCAGGCACATTTCCAAAAGCTTGCACCGACTGCTTTGCCTAGATTTGGTGTCTGTAGTTTCGTTTTCGTTTTTTGTTGTTCTAAATTCTCTTTATGTTCCGAGGGGTTGGCGAGCTCTTTGTATCTCTTGTTACCCTGCTGTCTAGAAGTGTTTGTGTCCAGGGGAATAGAGTCTCTCAGAGGACAGGTGAGTGTGAGGCAGTGGTTTAGTGGTGCTCCACATGGACAGGCCATGCCTGGTGAGCCTGTTTTTTCTTTTCTTTTCTTTTTAAGATTTATTTATTTATTATATGTAAGTACACTGTAGCTGTCTTCAGACACTCCAGATCCCATTACAGATGGTTGTGAGCCACCATGTGGTTGCTGGGAATTGAACTCAGGACCTCTGGAAGAGCAGTCAGTGCTCTTAACCACTGAGCCATCTCTCCAGCCTCGCCCTCCCCCACCTCCCCGGCCTCCCCCAGCCCCTTCCCTCCCCCCTGCTTTTTCAGGTTTTGAAATTGGCATCTCACAGTGCACTAGAAAGTACATCTAAAAAAGAGAATAAAATCAATAATTCTGAGTTCCTCTTCTTCATCTTTGTCCCTGTCTCCCTAGTCTCTGCTTTCCACTTGCTAAAATTGATGGGTTCTTAACAAAGGATTACCCTCTTTGTCCAAGCAGCCCCTAGTACTGTGACGGATGAGAGACTGCTTAGAAAATTGCCCATCTTCCAGTTTCCTTTCTTCGGACGTAGGAAGGAGAGCTGGGGAGGTGGGGTTGGGGGTGGGGTTGGGAGTGGGGGGTGTGGCTGCTCCCCTTGGTTGTGCTGAGGTGTTTGCGGTGTAGATGATTTCATCTGGAGTTTCACTCTAGGGCTGTTAGAATTAGATTTTGCTGGACTCAGCTTAGACTTGATGCTTATATGCGTTACAGGTGTGTGTGTGTGTGTGTGTGTGTGTGTGTGTGTGTGCATGTGTGTTAGATTCTTTAGTGCACCAGCAAACTAATGAAAGCTACCCAGCTAAGTAAATCCGTTTTTAATTATCCACAACACAGTGGTGTTTTTTTTTTTAAATGCACAGTTGGCATAGTACGAGAGAGAGAAAATTCTATCATAGGCCATGCTTGACCTCCTCTCAAGGTGCACCCTTAGGTTTACAAATGTTTTGGTCTCTTTCTATTGCAAAGACACTTCGTTAGCCTCGATGGCCAGAGGAGGGGGGACTAACGGGGCCCATGACATGAGTTTTAATGCTGGGTAAAGAGTGGATCTTCCCATCGGACATGGCCATTTCCTGACCTCATTTCTAATAGTAAATTTTCAGCGTCGAGTGAATTTTTGACTTTGCCACAGTACTTTGGTGTAATTTGACAATGTAATTTTAAGGTTCTTGGCCATCGGTTAAGCCAAGTGTAAAGGGGCTATTGCAAATGGGTCTGCAGGTTTAGGAAAAACATGTCTGCTCTCACCATGCTGGAAGGCTGCTTAGAGATGGCCGTCATCAGCAGACAGCAAGTCCAGCCTCTGCTTTGTCGTCAGTGAAAAGGTAGGGCAGCAACTTTTTGGGCTGATGTTTTTGTCATCTGTAAAAGAGGGTTGAGGGGACCAGTAGGATCGCTCTGTGGGTAAGGGAGCTTGCTGCCAAGCATAGCAATGTGAGTTCAATTCCGGGGACCCACATGATAGAAAGAGAAAACTCCCACAAGTTGATTTCCAGATGTACGCTGTGACGCATGTGCACAACACAAACATTCACACACACATGTAATCAAAATTTAAAGATGGGTCTGACACGAAGGTGAGGAAATAGTACACACATTCTTTATCAGGATTGAAAGGGACCTCCGTTGAGAAAAAGCTTCTATCGAATTGCCCTGTAGGCAAGTCTGTCCAGGCGCTTTCTTGGTTGATAGGAAGTTCCAGCCGCACCCCTGGGCTGGGGCTTTTAGGATGTATAAAAGACCCGAGCAAGCCTTAAAGAGTAACTCAGTAATCAGCACTCCCTCCTCCATGGCCTCTGCTTCAGTTCTTGCCCTGACTTCTCTTCATGGTGGATTGTCCCCCTTCTCACCCCAACTTGACCACAGGGTAAGACAAATAAGCCCTTTCCTCCCTAAGTTGATTTTATTCGCGGTGTTTATCACAGCAATAGAGAAAGCTAACAAAAAAACAAAAACAAAAACAAACCAACAACAACAACAACAAACCCAACCCCCCCCCAAAAAAACCAAAACAAACCAAAACAAAAAAACCTAAAGGAATCTATCCAGATAATTAGTGAAGTTAGCCCTGTCGGGACAAAGACAGCAGCACACAATATCCACTATAATTTTCTACATACAGTGGACACTTTGCACACAGGCTGGGAATACTGTCTGGTTTCTGGTATTTTGTCCGGGGGTGGGGGGAGGGTCTCTCAGAGGTGACTTGGGAAACAGGGTTCCCCAAACTCAGATTTAAAAGATCACGATCCAGGTGCTCAGAGTAAATAGCCGGAAAGGAAAAGGTTGGTGATAGTGTATCCAGACACCTCAGCTCATGCTCTGTCTCAGTCGATCCTGGTAACCCACAAGAAACAGGCCGTTCCTTTCCTTCATCTCTCTCATTCGTACTCCCTGCAGGTCCACCGCCACGCCCTAGCTTGGAACAGGCTGTGACTTCCAGTGTTCCTGGGGAAGGGCAGGAGGATGGCAGGCCACTGATCACCCAAGCTGTTGCTTGCCCCCGTGCCTGGTGCTGGAGACTTAACAACAAAATGGGTCTCTCTTGGTCCCAAACACCTGCATAGAGTCAGCGGGCCCCGGAGAGTCTGTTGGGATCGCCGTTCGTGTGTTCTGTGCAAAGATTCCAAGGCTGTGCGCCTGTAGCACTATCAACCTCAAGGGCCCCGTGTTCCAACCGCCCTTTACCGGCCTCCATGCAGCGTGCTGACACCTCAGAGCTCCCCAGCACTTCAACTGAGCCCTCATTTTCTTCTGCTTTTACCACCTTGGCTTCACCTCACCCAAACAGGCTCAGTGCCCAGTTCTGGGTGGTCCTTCCTTCCCGGGCTGCTCAGAAAAAGTGAGCGCCCCTCAGATGTTTGCCACCTGAGGACCATCTGGAAGTGTAAATATCCTTCCCCGAGGGGCAAACCTCAGCCTGTTCTCCACTTAAGATTGCCAGTTATATTACGAAGCTGGTGACATTGGCCCCTTGTATAATCTTGCTACCAGGAGACTGAGCTGAGGGTCCCGGGAAACTCCAGGAGGAGGGACGCCCACCAAAGAATGGAAGAAAGGTCTATCCCACTGTGTACCTAATTTGGAGCATCCTCAGAGTGGTACTTGCTTCTCCTGCGATCAGTCTTGGGTCTTTAAGAGGAGTCAGTGCAGTGGCTCGGATAAGAAGCCTTATGTGAGTTCGTTGGCCAATGCCTTGCCTTGGTGGATGTTGTTGTGCCTCTTTCAAACAGTGACTTCTGCGAGCAGGGCTCTGTTAGAGTCTCTGGCTCAGTCTCATCCAGTTCTCTGCTGCCAGAGAGGGTAACGAAGCCATTCACTTGATGCAGACAATTCTGTCCCGGGTCTCTGCTTAAGCTGGAAGGAATGCTTTTCCATGCTGGGACAGGGAAAAGGCCTTCTTCACCTGCCTTTCTTCATCGCAGAAACATCACATTAACGCTACTGCTACAGGCAGTGTTAGTGTTGGAGATGGAGGTGATCTCTCCACACCCTGATAGTTCCCTTTATAGGATTTGTCAAGGACCTGAGTTTAGAGACAACTGAGAGCAAATAACTCAGTAATGTCTTAGAAGACCAAAGCTATGTCAGATGGCAGCGCCGACCAGCCTGCTAGGTCTTTCTTCTCAGATGCTGTAGGCTGGACTGTTGGGATCCTGTCTTATACGTTGGTTACTGAAGTACTTTCAGTCACCGAGTTGGCTGACTTGTCCCTAGGCTTGTCTGACCCTTGACCCACACAATGAAATTGAAGTGCATTTTTTTTGTTTTTCTTTTTTAATTTGAGCTGACCTTGGTTTAGATTTTTTGGTGTCCTACTCAGTAATTCCAGGGGAAACTCTTGAAACCTGTGAATTCCCATTGCTCAGCCACGGGTTTACAATGTCTCTCTTACTATTGACCCCCTCGTGGGTCCGGCACCCCAGTTCTTTCTTGATAGCCTGCTTCCTGCATAATGGAGTCACCTGCACCCGTGTATGTGAAGTCTCCCCTGCCTTTCATACTGCCCCGTCCTCTAGAGACTTGTTCCAGTGACTTATTCTATGGTGGGCTCTGCAGTCAAGGCCAACCCTGGGGCCAGAATGCATGTGCAAGGCCCATTTTCCCAGCCTGCTCTGGGACAGAGGTTTCCCTAATTTCTGTCTCTAGACTTTGATCTTGAAGCTCGGCTTACGTGCCAGAGAGGCATACTTCTCTTGGGAAGGTACCTCTGACCCTTTTGGAAGAAGTGTCAGAACCTCGAAGAAGGGATAAGCTCTAGGTGAAATTTTCCTGTGACCATTGTGACTTCATCAGCATACACTGTCAGCTGTGGTGACCAGAATCAGACTTGTGTGTCTGTGTTTGTGTGTTGCATAGCCTGTCCTTTCCATTTTTTTTTTTTTTTTTGCATCAGAGAACCCAGGCCTACAGGACTAGGGCACATCTGTGGCAATTGCAGGGGCCTATAGCATTTCTGTGCTTGCAGAGAACTCAGCTCACCACTATAGATGCAGAGTCCAAGAAGCACCTAAATAGAATAAATCTGTAGTAGGCCAAGGCCAATGCCGCCCTTGGGCTGCAGCTTGGGGGTGGGGGGAGGGGCCCAAAGAAGCCAGAATTGAACTGCATTGGGAAACTGTTTTCTGCATAAGGTCAGTACATTTGTTGCCTACCTGTTTGAAGCAACCCCTTAATACTGAGGAGCTGGCATGGACACAGCGCGGGAGCTGGTGTTTCTAGACTTCAGCGTGTACTCCCTCACCTAAGCCCTGGCTGTGTGAGGAACATATCCCCTGCAAACGTTCCAGGTTCCATCAGCCTCTTGCATTTATGCATTTTTTTTAACCATTCTTTGGGCCAGGATCCACAGTTCAACCCTGGCTTTGAGGTCTTTGATGGACAGTGGTAGGAGCTACATTCCCTGTACTTCTCTGGTTTCTGGCTTATCTGTTTTTGTTTCTTGACAGCTCAAAGTAGCAGTCTCCATAGCCGAGCCTTTCTTTGACTTTGGTGGTGTTGATGTGGGTACAGTGCCTCCCCCTCCTCCCCCTCCTCTCCCTCCTCCCCCTCCTCCTGCTCCCTCTTCATTCACGATGCTCATGGATCAACTTGATGCTAAGGACACTCCCTCCTAGAGACAGCATCTCATAACTGTGTCTCTATACCTTGCCTGCACAGTTGTTCTACGGCCTAAATGGCTGGGTGGGGCTCTTTATCCTCCGCTTGGAGCTCCTTCGTTGACAGCTCTAGTGTACATTTCTGATTTAACTTTTGCCCCATACTAGTCTTGCATGCCCATCACCAACCTTTCATCTTGCCTCTGCGTGTAGCTCAGCAGTTTTTTTTCCATTGACGAAGCTAAGATTCTCTGCACGGGAGCCACCAACGGAAATCTGAGTTTCAGGGACAGTAACTGATCGAATGTCCACACTGCTGTTAGACAACTTGTAGCCACAGGGTCTACGGCCCAGGGACCAGTTTTACGACTGGAACACGACGTTACCGCTTTCACGAGGGGGACACAGAAGTATGTCGATACCACCGCCTTGCTGCCCTGTGGCACTCTGACTGTAATATAAAGAGTATCTCTGTGAAGAGCCCATCTGCCCTGGGAGGCAGGCACTCTCCTTCATGCCTATAGTCATAGCCAGCTGAGTGACAACTATCTGTTACTGTTGGGAGTGTGCGCGTCACCGAGAACGTGGGGGAGCCAAGTGGCGATGTTGTGCTGCCTTGCAGTCAAATGATCTGGGTGGGACCCATTCAACCAGAGTGCATCCTGTTGTGATAGCAGGTCCTGCCAGCGCCATTTGTGTTGGGGGAGATGGCTCACCTTCCATCAGAGCTCCTGCTAAACCACTGACCAGAACACACTGATGGAAGCGGGGGAGATCAGTGTTCCCTTGATGTATAGGGATTCTTCTCATGACTTCAATCTGACCACCCTGGGGCCATACCTGACCAGAACTCATCTGCAGACGTCACAAAGGCTCACTTTCCATGCTTATAGGTTCTTACATTCTCACATACAGGCACAGGGGGTGTGTGGCCCATGTGGCTAAAAGTGTGTTAGGAGACACAGCATTCATGCTGGGGGGCAGGAGTGCTTCTCTTTATGCTGTCCTGAGATTGTAGATTCAGTTATAGTCAGAGGGGCCAAGGCTATGCTTTAGTGTGCCATCGATTTATTTTTATTTTTACTGCCTCAGTCAAAATACCTGGTCAACAAGCTATGGTACCTCCTTCAACTTCTGGGGAGATGGCACTGCTGAGGAATCACCTGTGTTTAAAGGTATTCAGAACTTTTGGGTTAGAGTCTCACAGCTCTGGCATGCCCTTGTTTTGCAATCTTTCTCAAACCCAGGAAGTGATTGTTGAAGACAGAAGGGGTCATCGGAGCACCAACCCTTCTTTGTTTTCCTGGTTCAGGGACTCTGCAAAATAAAGAAGCAAAAGCTACCCTTTAAAAGCCAAAGTGATGACTCTCCCCACAAGACCTCACCCTACTGTGAAGAGGCTCAGTTTCACTTACTCAGGCCAAACGAACTCCACTTTCTGACTTCCCGTGCCAACTTCCGAAGAAAGGGATGTCAGGCCAGGTGGACACACAGATGTGCGTTGGAAACTATACTTGATGTTCCTCCTGTAGTGGCTATTCCTGGTTGTCAACTTGATTTTATTTGGAATGAACTAATCAAGGATTGGAAGGCTCACCTATGATCCTAATCTGGAAGCATAGAGATATAAGTTTCTGACCTGGATCTTGGCATGGAGATCTTGAAGCCTAGTGGCTATGAATTCCAGAAGATTAAGACAAGGATATCTCCGAATTCAAGGTCATCTGGGATTAAAGTCGAGGTGGCACAGGCCGTTAATCTGGGCCACACCCTCTGCTGGAGACCTACGGCCTTTAATCTGGGCCACACCCTCTGCTGGAGACCTACGGCCTTTAATCTGGGCCACACCCTCTGCTGGAGACCTACGGCCTTTAATCTGGGCCACACCCTCTGCTGGAGACCTACGGCCTTTAATCTGGGCCACACCCTCTGCTGGAGACCTATATAAGGACATTGGAAGAGACTCTATCACTCTTACCGACTTGCTTCCCCTGGCTTGCTCAGCCTGCTCTCTTATAGAACCCAAGACCACCAGCCCAGAGATGGCACCACCCACAAGGGGCCCTCCACACTTGATCACTAATTGAGAAAATGCTCCACAGCTGGATCTCATGGAGGCACTTCCCCAACTGAAGCTCCTTTCTCTGTGATAACTCCAGCCTGTGTCACGTTGACACACAAAACCAGCCAGTACACCTCCCTTCAAATGTTTCAGTATCTCTTTTAGGGTGTGATCTATTAAAAACAAAAGGGATGTAAGCCTGTTTTGGTCTGTGTTGCTAAGACGAAGTACCTAAGACTGGGAAGGTTATAAACAACAGAGACATAGAGGCTGGGATGTCCAGGATCAAAGGCACCAGAAGGTTCAGTGTCTGTTGAGGATCTCTTGTACATGATACCATGTTAGATGTCCTCAGATGCAGAAAGGAAGAGCGGGGTCTGAGGATGTGTTCATTGCCACAAGAGTGAAAGATTAGGCCCTTTGATAAATGTCCTGACCCCCCCTTACTCATAGGGAATCCATGAGTTAATAACCCAACGGAGGCTCATCTCGTGGTGCTTACCACACCAACTGGTGAAGATTTCCCACATGAAGTTTGGGGAGCATCCTTAGGCCAAAGTACCAAACAATCCCCACATCTTGTTATGTCTCTGAAGGGATAAATTGAGCATCTAGAAGCACGAAAGACAGGCAAGCCAGCACCTATTCTGTCTTAATTGAAAACATTCTGTCTTAATGGTTATTAGCATACTGCTTAAAACTCATAAAATGACCCCTTCACGGGAATGGCAGACTTGGGTTATTAGGGAAGAGATTCAGTCCAGCCCCAGTTTGTCGTAAATATCAAACTGTGAGCATTACAGTTGTACCCAGTATGGCAGGGCTGACCTTGTGTCCTACTGGGCCCCCACTGGGTCTGGTTTCTGTCGATGTGAGCTTTCTCAAGGTCCTTCCATAGGAGAGCCCACTTATGATGGGAGAGAGTAGTGCCAGCACTTCCCCTCAGCTCTACAGATTCCCTTGGGCATTGATTCTGTTATGCCCCTACGATAATAGACTGTGTGATGTGCTTGTCCTAGAAAGCAGAGAGTGAACTCTTTCTCAGAGAGGTTTACAATGAGAAAGGGACAGAGTGGGGAAGACAGATGAAGAGACTCAAAGTTACAACCGGGAGGTCAGTGTCAGACTAACAGGAGTCATCAAGTAGGTCCTAAAACTTAAGTGACGGGTAGAAGTAACTCCAGTTGCATCTTAAGGAAGAGGAAGCAGCAAGGTGGCAATGACCGTTTTCAAGTTAAGGAAAACATGTGTGAAAAGTCCAGGAAGGGGAAGTATCATGAGAGGGACTCAGGCAGGGAGCCCCAAATAGCTGGGAGTCAGTTTAGACTGGGACTTAAAGCTTTAGGATTTGGTAGAAAGAGATCAAACTTACCGTTATGGTGCTTTAGAAACCCATCTATTGAGTCCTTTATCAATGGGGGAGTCAAGAGGCCTTAGGCTCAAGATCAACTTCTGCCCCAAGACAAAGCAAAGGAAAACACCACGGTCACGCATAGATATTAGAGACAGCCATGTGGCAACCTGAGAAGCAGTAGATATGACAGTGGAGAGAAGGCAAGGAGGTGACCTAGACTCCTGGGACAGAAATGGCCTAGCTGGGTTAAGAGGGAGGCGTTTAGGATGATGAAGAGGGACTTAACTTTGTTGTGTGTGTGTGTGTGTCTGTGTACGTATATGTGTACATGGGTGCCCAGCAAATCATCAGATCACCGGGAGCTGGACTTATGGGCATTTGTGGGCCATGTGGTATGAGTGGCACGGATCTGAACTAGTGGTTAAAATGTGGAATAGCAGCTGTTTACAGCCTGAAGGATTTTCCAAGATTAACAATGGTTTATTTTTTTCCCTTTGAAAACAATACTATCAATATCCAAAACTTCATTTTAAAAAATTACAAAAGATTAAAATCAGGAAGGTCAAACTTCTCAGGGAAATGGAAGAAATAAATTGATAAGGGAGACACTGGGGAAACACTTGCAAAATGAAGCCATCTGAAGTGGATATATGGTGGCCTCATTTACCCATGCCTGGATCCCAGTTCCCACATATGTAACCTTTTGAGGTCAGCTTGGGCTACGTAGTAAGAACTTGTGTCAAAAGCAAACCCTAAATACCCACCAAGAATGAAAGTTTACCTAGTGTAAATGATCAGCGTGCAGAACACATGAAAGTATCGCACCCAACAATAAAATGCCAAGGCACGCAGTAGAGGAATTTCAAGATTTGTACATTTCTTTGCGAGAGAAGCCCACATATATCTAGTAGGAACATTTGAAAGCCCTCAATGTCATTATCTGGGAAATCAAAAATTAAAACCACATCGAGATGTCCTCACAGATCAAGTTTAAGAAATGTCAGCAGGGCCCTAAAGCTCTTAGAACTCTCTAAGTCTCAGACAATGCAGTGGGAGAAGTTCACATACATGGGAACCAGGATCCAGCTGGGGGTGAAGGAGGCAGAGTCATGATCCCAGGAAACAGACTCCAGAGACCAGTCAGTCAAGGTTCAGATCTACGGCACCACACAGCAGCAAGCCTTTAGACCAATGGGGAATCAACATGAGCTCTGGAGTAGCCAACCATCCTACTGTCACTATGGAGAGGTGCCAGGCTTCCAGCATCTGAAGGGACTTCTGTAAAGATGGGGGAAGCAGTCATCACCTGGGTCCATTCAGATATTCCGCAAGTTTGCTAGGATTGTTTATTTTGTGTCATGAGGTATGCCATCGGACTTGGGCACTCATACTATTAGGGTATTATGGAGACCTCCCTCACCATCCTCCAGGCCCCACCTAGGGGGCCGAAGCGTCCATACCCATAGAGCATCATGTAGCTAACCATATCCTTATCCCAACTCTGCAGATTTATTTCTCTGTTTACTCCCAAGAATGAAAACCTATGAACACTGAGAGTCTACTAAAATGCTCCCAACAGGTTTATCTGTAATAGAAGTTGGTAACATTTTCAACCACTTGAGGACTTACACAGCCATCAGCAGGCAAGAACGTGGAGAACCCCAAATCCTTTACATGAGCAGGAAACATGGAAGAGAGTACTCTGTGCACTCATGTGCATGGAAAATGCTAGAACTACCAAAACTAACCAGAAGGGTTCAGAGGGATAGCTCCATTGGTAAAATAATTGCCTTATAAACCTGGGGACCTGAATTCGATCCTCTGAACCCACATAAAAAAGTCGGGTGTGGTAGCATGTAATTGCTATCTTCCAGAAAATAAATGTGGCCTTGGTCCTTCAGTGACAAGGAACAGGATCTAGTTATGAACCTGACTGTGATGACTTCAGCTTTGTGGTACTTGGAACAGGGATCCTGTCTGCTTGCAAGAGGCCTTCTGACCTCTGGAAACCGAGCTATTGCATGTTGCAAGTCTTGTAGTTTGTGGTGATTCATTATGTAGAAGTTAAAAAAATAATTGGCCACATATCCAGGGCCATAGGAAGACACTTGGGCCTTTTCCAGTCCCAGGACATACCTGGAGGTAAGTTATGGACCAGAAGGAAATGTGTGCTTGAGCTCCTTGAAGGCAGAACTGCAGGAAGATGACGGAAAAGCCTGGGAGAATGTGTGGCCTACACTGAACCAAAAGGTAGGGCTTGTTTTCACAGGGGGGCTGGTACAAGATGGGAATCCACAGGCTTTCAAAGTCACCATACTTCTGTGTCCTCAGGTGGGATTCAAAACCTTGCCCATGGAAAGAAACTGTGATGGTTTGTATATGCTCAGCCTAGGAAGTGGCACTATTAGAAGGTGTGGCCTTGTTGGAGTGGGTGTGGCCTTGATGGAGTAGGTGTACCACTGTGGGTATGGGCTTTAAGACTCTCATCCTAGCTGCCTGGAAGCCAGTTTTCTGCTAGCAGCCTTCAAATGAAGATGTAGAACAGTCAGCTCCTCCTGCACCATGCCTACTTGGATGCTGCCATGCTCCCACCTTGATGATAACAGACTGAACCTCTGAACCTGTAAGCCAGCTTCAATTAAATGTTGTCCTTATAAGGGTTGTATTGGTCATGGTGTCTACTCACAGCAGTAAAACCCTAACTAAGACAGAAGTATCTGGCACACCCAGAAATGCCACTGTTATGCCATTTAGTCAGGAAACTAGGTGCTTTGACCACCATCATGTGTACCTCTATGTGACTCGATCTTTGGTAGAGCTTTTTATTCCAAACAGATGTCAGGGACAGTGATGTGGAAGCTTCTCAAAGCAATAGAGTTGATCTTATAAAATATGTGTTCATAGATTTGCCTAGGAGGCATTAAATCACACAAAGTAGAATTCAGATAAGGGAACAATGTCTCCAAAATACCCCAAAGATAAGTAACAAGCTAACCAGGCCTGTTAGAGGTAATCGAGATTTACTTATATTTACAATGCTTGCTCACCGTTAGGTTCCACCCCCAAGGAACGTTCCTCTAACCAGCAGCTAACCCAAGGGAGCAGTGCCAGGTCACAACTGATGTTAAATCCTGGCCTGCCACGAAGCCCCCAATTCTCCCCTGGAGAAAAGTACAATTCTGCCAGATGTACCAGATGACCCGGGGTAACAACTATTTGAAAAGACCAACACTGGTGTACTTAAAAAATAATTCTTACAACATCATCGCTGTGTAAACCTTCTGTCTTCCCCAGAGTCCAGCCTTGTAGTCTTCTGTTTCTGTTTAAAGTGTTCAAAGCATAACCCGAGGTCAGGACCCAAAGAAGATTTAAGGATGACAGTGTATATAAAATGGATAAGCCTATGGTGTATATAAGTTAGTAAAATCTTCTGCTCTGGATCGACTCTTATTAAGGCATTAGACCCAGAAGGCCAGGCGCTTAAGTAAACAGATCACCATCATTTCTAAGCGTGCAGTGATTAGACACTGAGAAGGCGTGTAATTTCTACACGTGCACACAGAGCTTGTGTACGCAGAGTCATAGGCTCTCCATCCTCACAGAGCCTCCTTCCCAGTGTCTTTTCCACGCAACTTCCCACGCAGACTGGTGGGTGGTGTGACACTAGGTAGACTCGAGGGATCTGAGACCACATAGAGCCTTCATTTTGTTCTGGAGGTAGCCATGCAGCTGGTGGGGAGGGCAGGGAGGTGAGAACACTCCTATTGTCTTCTGACCCTCCTGGACCTCTGGGCTTCTGTAGCTGAAAACACTCCTCTTATTTCTGAAAGTGGCCTCTCGACAAATTCTATAAAGCTTCAGGCCTGGTAAGCCCCAGCTCCACCCTTCCATTTTGGCTGCTAGCAGTGTGGGTCATACTTGGAAGGTAAAATATGCTGTTATGGGGACTCTGGGGTTCACTCAAGAGAAACAGAATCAGACAAGGTGCTACCCTTTAGAAATTCCTATATCCATACCGCAAGGATGCACACATCTTTCATGTAACATCAAGGAGAGTTGAGAACCAGGGGAGACGTTGAAGTGTCTCCCTAGTTAGGAAGTTCTGCACAGAGGATGGTAGAAGATGGAAGAATGAAACGTGGACCTTCATCTCTCCAGGTAGGGAAGGCCTTTAGGTAGCTTAGGTAACTGGAAGCCAGTTTTCTTCCTCCTCCTCTTTTCCTCTTCCACCTTCTTTTCCTCCTTTTAAAACTTAAAACATATGCCATACAGAGTAAATTGAAAGCTAACAAAAACAAAAATAACTATCCTTACTACTTAATCATTGTGTTGGTTAGGTTTTTTGTTAGTTTGACACGAGCTGGAGTAACCTGTAAAGAGGGAATATCAACTACGGTAGCACTTCCATCATCTCGGTCTGTTGTAGGCAAGCCTTGGGGCATTTTCTAAATTTATAATTCACATGTGAGGGCCCAGCCCACTGTGGGTGGCACCACTCCTAGGCAGGTGGTTTTGGATTGTATAAAAAGACAGCTGAGCAAGTTCTGGAGAACAAGCCACTAACAGCTGTCCTTCGTGACCTCTGCTTCAGTTCCTGTACCCAGATTCCTGCTTTGAGTTCCTGCCCTGACTTTCCTCCATGACAGACTATCACCCGTAAACTAAAATAAACCCTTCTCTCCTCAAGCTGCTTTTACACTGTGTATATCATAGCAATAGAAAGTAAACTAGAACAGCCATAAACTGTGCTAATATTTTGTTGCATTTTTTTCAATTGCATTTTCCTCTCTATATTTTTAATAACTGTCATTAGTTCATATATATTTTAAATATTTAATATTATTAGTAATAATTGTCTACATACTTGCCTCTTACAGAAATTATTTTGTTGGTGGCTTGACATTCTAACAAGTTTTCACCATAATATTTTACCGGTTGGTTACTGAATATTTAGATCTTTTACTATAATTTTCATTATAAATAATGTTGCAATGAGTATTTTTGTCTGTATATTTTTCTGCATTTTAAACTTCTCTCTCACGAAATTGTTCACTGTGAAGATTATGGCCAACTAGTGTTTAATGAATAATTTTCAACTATCATCCAATTTAGACATTTTGTTTTAAATCTATACTCAAATCTCACTTCAGAATTATTGAATTTATATCTTTAGTGGTATAAGCTAAGAATATGTGTTTCCATGTGTATTTATATTCCCAGGTAGGTGTCGGAAGGATTCATTCAGCCTTCCTTATATACTGCAAGGGGTTTCTAGCTTTTAATGCTTATTCTCAATGTCAATGCCTCATGTTTTATTATTATTAGTGTTATTGCTCTTATTGTATCTCAGCTGCAAGGACCAAGGTTTACCCTGTCAATGGAGTACATCAAATTATATTACTAATATCATGGTGTTGAAGAATAATCATTCATTCTTATGATTTCTGCTCACCAGGGAGCTGAGCATGAGTCATTATTTTATTCTGCCTATCATATAACAATGAACTCAATCTGGAAGGGCTGGTTTGTGGAATCCCTGTGGACTCGATTTATAAGCTGGGCGACTCGTTGGGAGACGAGGTGGTAGTGTCTACTGTCCTTGTGTGCAACGTCTCTAGTGAGGCACACTCAGTAGAGCTGGTCTTCCTACGCTTAGCTTTCCCCAGGATGAATATCCCCAGAAGCCACCTGGAGAGTTAGGATTCCAAATGTCTGTAAAGCCAGAAGGATGTTGATGAATTAGATCTCAAAGTTTCATCACAACTCTGATGATTTTATGTAATTGTACACAGAGTCAGTCACCAGCACATTGTCTAGAGTCTAGGTTCTAGACTAACGAGAGAAAAGAGAATTGAGCCCAATTCTCCATGGGGAGTACCAATCAATATCAAATGAACTCAGTGGCCTTACTGTGGTGTAGATCTGAGCTGTCGAATATGGTGTCAAGTGCTTTAATGCAGCTATTTAGATTAAAAAATAACTAAAAGGAAGTAAAACAAGATATTTAGATTCCTAGCCTCAGTTGTAATATTTTAAGAGCTCAGTAGCCACATGTAATCATATTGGATAGTACAGGTATAGAGTATTTCACCATCACAGAAACTATTGGATAGATTTAACGTAGAAATATTGTTTTCTATGTTAGTTAAAACTACTAAGAATTACTGTGCCTTCCATTCAAATGGAAGACTCTAAACAAAACAAAACAAAACCTCATTAAAATTAACCAGCAATTCTTCTTCTCTCTCTCTTTTTTTTTTTAAATTTAAAACAGACCAGGTGCCAGCACTCAGGAGGCAGAGGCAGGCAGATTTCTGTGACTTTGAGGCCAGCTTGGTCTACTTAGTAATTTCCAGGATCCTGCCTTGAAGAAACAAAACAAGCAAACAAACAAAAAATTTAAATGGTTATTTTTCAAAATTGAAATATAACCACACAGTTTTTCTCCTTTTCCTCTCTCCAGCCCCTCTTATGTCTTCCTCTTTTACTTCCTCTCAAATTCATAGCCTCTTTTTCTTTAACTGTTACACACACACATACACACACACACACACACACACACACACACACACACACACACACACACAGACCACACACCATGTATATAAATACTACCATCTGAGTCTGTTTGGGGTTGCTCATATGTACTTGATTTCAAGGCCAACCACCATGGAGATCACCTACGGGGAGGACTATTTCTTCTGCTCTCTGTATCCTTTAGTTGTCTTTAGTTCTATGTCTCAGGGTTGGGCCACATGAGTTTCCTCCCTTCCATGTTAACATGTCTGTTGGTGGTGTAATTGCTCAGACAGCCACATTGTTGAGGTGTCAAGCTTCCCTGTCATTTCTAGGAGACACAGCCTCATAGCAGATTTCCTGGTCATTTGGCTGTGTGGCTCCTCTTCCTTGATGTTCCGGAGACCTAGGTATAGGGGTTGTGGAGACAACGGTTGTATATGTGCTGTAGATGAATCCATTGTAGATGGTCAACCATTCTCTGTCCTTTTACCAATTATGGTTTTCAGTAATGGTCTTTGCCTGTTGCAAACAAAATTCTTTTTGATGAGGGTTGAGAGCTACACTTATCTGTGACTATGGTAATAAGCATTTAGAGGGCAGTTGGTAATTTTGCTGGCTTAAAAAATAACCAGCCATTCTTGGAGAATTCTCACTGAGGTCTGGCACAGGAAATAAACAACAGAAGACTGAAATAGCTTGTCATAACTTAATGTATTATTGCATTTGTGCTGTGTAGAAAGGGCAAGGGGACTAACCCAAAGACTCCTTTATTTCTCATATTTGGAAAAATTTGCACATCAAAATAATAGCAATTGCCCTATGTTAAAAGTACCAATACAGTGTTGGAAAAATAGATGCATATAAAGAAATCATCAAATTTTTTTTCCTATCCTCTCTGAACAGATTTAATCTTAGGGAAGCCATGGAATCAACAAGGAGAAATTTAAAACAATAAATTCCAGCTAGTAGTTAAAGAAAGAATGGTAAAATTCAAAATAAGCATTTCTTTTTGTGTGTTTCCTTTAAGAAAATAACTTGTTCAGTTGATATTTAGCAAAGGCCCAGCAAGACAGTTTCATGAAATGCTGGTGGGAAATGTTTAATGGCTTAAGGAGGCTGTGAGGTTGGAACAGAAGAGTCGATTTTAAAAGCAGAGAGATAAGACCTTCTGCTCTTCCTAACATTGTAAAACCTGCTACCCAGCAGTCTGGGCATTTTCCTTGCCAGTTCTGAACCTGATTCTTTGAAGCCCTCTAAATTAATTTCTGCTTTTATAGAAACTGTAGGGATAGTTCTGTTAAATAACAATGCATTGCAAGATATCCAGTACTGAAATCCTAGGGACTAATGAATTGGTGCCTTTAACAAATAACAAGAAGAGTTTTAAAGATCATTAAGACATATATGACACAAATGGACAAGGGTGTCTTAGTTAGGCGTTTACTGCTGTGAACAGATTCTATGACCAAGGCAACTCTTATAAGGACATTTAATTGGAGCTGGCTTATAAGTTCAGAGTCAATTATCATCAAGGTGGGAACATGGCAACATCCATGCAGGCATAGTGTAGGAGGAGCCAAGAGTTTTACATCTTCAAATGAAGACCACTAGCATAATACTGGCTTCCAGGCAGCTAGGATGATGGTCTTAAAGCCCACACCCATAGTGACATACCTACTCCAACAGGGCCACACTTTTAATAGTGCCACTCTCTGGACTGAGCATATATGAATCATCACAAAGAGATAACTTGTTTAGGTTTGACTCAAGGGTGTGACTGCCAAAGTCAGCCCTATCCAAGGCAATTAATAAAATCTGAGAACTTCATACTTGACATTAAATATGTTTTTTGTTCTCTTATGTGTTATGTGTATAGATATTCTGGCTATCTTAAGAGGATGAATTAATGACCTTTGATGAATGATACACTTTAAAGCATCTGTGAATGGAAGAATCTTCGTAGAACTCGAGGCTAGAAAGGTGGCTCAGTGGTTAAGAGTGCTTGAGGCACAATCATGAAGATCAAGCTTCATGTCATATTATCCAGTAACAAGCCAGGTGTCTTACACAGGCCTGTAACCCTGTCTCTGAGGGAGAGAGTGAGGAAAATATCAATCAGGGGTTGCTGACTGCCAGCCTAAGGAAGGGATCACAAGGGCCAAGTTCAGGGTGAGATCTTGGCTGAGAGTGATAGAGGAGGGTATTCGTCTCCTTCTTTTGGCCTCTGCGTGAATGCAGATATACACATGCACTCCTACACAGGAATAAATAAAACTTAAGCAAAAATATGTACCTGGAGTTCATAAAAGATATAAACAAAATCAGTAAATGGGAAGAGAATGGTGACATGGAGGGGGCCCAGATGTTACTGCACACTCACACACACACACACACACACACACACACACACATGCACACACCTGCTCACATACATACACGCACATTCACATACACATATACACACACTCACACACACTCATACACATACACACTTACACACACACACACACACACACACACTCACACACACTCCCTTAGTTTTGTATGTTTCAGATCTTCAGTTATAAAACTTCAACAGCAAGCTTTTTATGCCCCATATTTAAAAGTTCAGAGTTTTTCCCTTCTCCACCCAACTACCACATCAAACAAATAATATTCTTAGAAAAATTTCCACTAATGTTTCATTTTCTGATAACGTTTTAAAACCATTTTATTTATATTGCAATTGCCACTGTTTACTTCCAAGGCACGGCAAGCAATTTGAACCGATTCTCCTCACTAGAGAGGAAAATTACAAGGCTAAAGCAAGTTCTGTATGCAGTCTTCCCTGACCACACAAGCAAACTGCCGCTTCTCAACTGGGCAAAGTGATTTAAAAAAAAAAGATTCACTTATTTTTTATTTTATGTATATTAGTATTTTGCACGCACTTATATATGTGTACCATGTGTGTGCTTGGTGACCAAGGAGGCCAGAAGATGAGTCACAGAGGGTTATGAACAAATTTATGGGTGTTGGGAACCCACCTTGGGTCTTCTGCAAGAGCAGCAAGAGTTCTTTTTTTTTTTAATTGGAGACTATTTATTTACATTTCAAATGTTATCTTCTTTCCCTGTTTCCCCTTTGCAATGCCCCTTTCCCATCTCCCATTACCCTGCTTCTGTGAGGGTACTCCCCCACCCACCTACCCATTCCCTCCTCACCGCCCTAGCATTCCTCTACACTGGGGCATCAAGCCTTCACAGGATCAAGGGCCTCTCCTCCCACTGATGCCAGATAAGGTCCCTTCAGCTCCTTCAGTCCTTCCCTTAACTCCTCCATTGGGGTCCCTGTGCTAAGTCCGATGGTTGGCTGTGAGCCTCTGCGTCCTTGTTGGTCAGGATCTGGCAGAGCCTCTCAGGATATAGCTGTATCAGCTCCTGTCAGCAAGCACTTCTTGTCATCAGCAATAGTGTCTGGGTTTGGTGTCTGCATGTGGGATGGATTCCCATTGGGGCAGTCTCTGGATGGTCTTTCCTTCAGTCTCTGCTCCACTCTTTGTTCCTGTATTTCCTTTAGACAGGAGCAATTCTGGTTTAAAACTTTAGAGATGGATGGGTGGCCCCATCCCTCAACCGTGGGTGGGGGTAGCCTAACCTCTGGATATGGTCTCCACAGGTTCTCCCTCCCCTTTGTGGAGTATTTCAGCTAATGTCATCCCTGTGGTGTCCTGGGAGGCTCTTGCTTTCCTGGCACCTGGGACTTTCTGGTGGCTACTCCCAGTTCCCCATCCCCCATTGCTACAAACCTCTGTTCAATTTCCTGACCCTCTGTACATCTCCATCTCCTCCCATACCAGATTCTTCCCTTCCTTTTCCCCTCCACCTCTTCTCTTCCTCTCAAGTCCCTCCTACCCTCTACTTCCCTTGATTACTTTGTTACCCTTTCTAAGTAGGACTGAAACATCCACTCTTTGGGCTTCCTTCTTCTTGAGCTTCATGTGGTCTATGAGTTGTATCATGGGTATTCCAGGCTCTTTGCCTAATATTCACTTATCAGTGAGTACATACCATGTGTATTCTTTTGTGACTGAGTTACCTCTCTCAGGATGATATTTTCTAGATCCATCCATTTGCTTGAAAATTTCATGAAGTCATTGTTTTTAATAGCTGAGTAGTATTCCATTGTGTAAATGTACCACATTTTCTGTATCCATTCCTCTGTTGAGGGACATCTGGGTTCTTTCCAGCTTCTGACTATTATAAATATGACTGCTGTGAACATAGTGGAGCATGTGTCCTTATTACATGCTGGAGAATCCTCTGGGTATATGCCCAGGAGTCATATAGCAGGGTCCTCTGGTAGTATTATGCCCAATTTTCTGAGGAACCACCAAACTGATTTCCAAAGTGGTTGTACCAGCTTGCAATCCCACCAGCAGTGGAGGAGTGTTCCTCTTTCTCTACATCCTCACCAGCATCTGCTGTCTCTTGAGTTTTTCTTCTTCTTCTTCTTCTTCTTCTTCTTCTTCTTCTTCTTCTTCTTCTTCTTCTTCTTCTTCTTCTTCTTCTTCTTCTTCTTGGTTTTTCGAGATAGGTTTTCTCTGTATAGCCCTGGCTGTCCTGGAACTCACTTTGTAGACCAGGCTGGCCTCGAACTCAGAAATCCGCCTGCCTCTGCCTCCCAAGTGCTGGGATTAAAGGCGTGCACCACCACTGCCTGGCGTCTCCTGAGTTTTTGATCTTAGCCATTCTGATTGGTGTGAGGTGAAATCTCAGGGTTGTTTTGATTTGCATTTTCCTGATGATTAAGGATGTTGAACAATTCTTTGGGTGTTTCTCAGATCCGGTATTCTTCAGTTGAGAATTCTCTGTTTAGCTCTGTTCCCATTCTTATCTCCCTGTACAAAGCTTAAGTCCAAGTGGATCAAAGACCTCCACATAAAACCAGATACACTAAATCTAATTGAAGAGAAAGTCGGGAAAAGCCTCGGATACATGGGCACAGGGAAAAATTTCCTGAACAGACACTAATGGCTTATGCTCTAAGATCAAGAATCGACATATAGGACCTCATAAAATTGCAAAGCTTCTGTAAGGCAAAGGACACTGTTAATAGGACAAAACAGCAACCAACAGATTGGGAAAGGATCTTTACCAATCCTACATCCGACAGAGGGCTAATATCCAATATATACAAAGAACTCAAGAAGTTAGACTCCAGAGAATCAAATAACCCTAGTAAAAATTCAGCAAGGTGCTCACTTCGGCAGCACATATACTAAAATTGGAACAACAGAAGATTAGCATGGCCCCTGTGCAAGGATGACACACAATTCGTGAAGCATTCCACATTTTTCTACAGATACAATGCAATCCTCATCAAATTTCCAACTCAGTTCTTCATAGAGTTAGAAAGAGCAATTCTCAAATTCATCTGGAATAACAAAAAACCCAGGATAACTAAAACTATTCTCAACAATAAAAGAACTTCTTGGGGAATCAGTATCCTTGACCTCAGCAGTACTACAGAGCAATAGTGATAAAAACTGCATGATATTGGTAAGGTGACAGGCAGGTAGATCAATGGAATAGAATTGAAGACCCAGATATGAACTCACACGCCTATGGTTACTTGATCTTTGACAAAGGAGCTAAAAACCATCCAGTGAAAAAAAGATAGCCTTTCAACAAATGATGCTGGTTCAACTGGTGATTGGCATGCAGAAGAATGCAAATCAATCCATTCTTATCTCCTTGTACAAAGATCAAGTCCAAGTGGATCAAGGACCTCCACATAAAACCAGACACACTGAAACTAATAGCAAAGAAAGTGGGAGAAGAGCCTTGAGCACATGGACACAGAGGAAATTTTCCTGAACAGAACACCAGTAGTTTATGCTCTAAGATCAAGAATTGACAAATGGGACCTCATAAAATTGCAAAGCTTCTGTAAGGCAAAGGACACTGTCAATAGGACAAAGCAGCAACCAACAAATTAGGAAAAGATCTTTATCATCCCTACACCGACAGAGGACTAATATCCAATATATACAAAGAACTCAAGAAGTTAGACTCCAGAGAACCAAATAACCCTATTAAAAATGGGGTACAGAGCTAAACAAAGAATTTTCAACTGAGGAATATCGAATGGCTGAGAAGCACTTAAAGAAATGTTCAACATCCTTAGCTATCAGGAAAATGCAAATCAAAACAACTCTGAGATTTCACCTCACAGTCAGAATGGCTAAGATCAAAAACTCAGGAGACAGCAGGTGCTGGCAAGGATGTGGAGAAAGAGAAAAACTCCTCCACTGCTGGTGAGATTGCAAACTGGTACAACCACTTTGAAAATCAGTGTGGCAGTTCCTCAGAAAATTGGGCATAATACTATCAGAGGGCCCTGCTATATGACTCCTGGGCATATACCCAGAGGATTCTCTAGCATGTAATAAGGACACATGCTTCACTATATTCATAGAAGCTTTACTTATAATAGCCAGAAGCTGGAAAGAACCCAGATGTCCCTCAACAGAGGAATGGATACAGAAAATGTGGTACATTTACACAATGGAATACTACTCATCTATTAAAAACAATGAATACATGAAATTCTTAGGCAAATGAAAATATCATCCTGAGTGAGGTAACTCAGTCACAAAAGAACACACCTGGTATGTACTCACTGATAAGTGGATATTAGCCCAGAAGCTTCGAATACCCAACATACAATTCACAGACCAAATGAAGCTCAAGAAGAAGGAAGAACAAAGTATAGCTACTCTGGTCCTTCTTAGAAGGGGGAATAAAATACCCACAGGAGGAGTTACATAGACAAAATGTGGAGCAGAGACTGAGGGAAAGACCATCCAGAGACTGCCCCACCTAGGGATTCATCCCATATACAATTACAAAACTCAGACACTATTGTGGATGCCAACAAGTGCTTGCTGATAGGAACCTGACATAGCTGTCTCCTGGGAGGCTCTGCTAGTGCATGACAAATACAGAAGGGGACACTCTCAGCCAACCATTGAACTGAGCGCAGGGTCCCCAATGGAGGAGCTAGAGAAAGTACCCAAGGAGCTGAAGGGGTTTGCAGTGCCTTAGGAGGAACACCAATATGAACCATCCCCCAGAGCTCCCAGGGACTAAACCAGGAACCAAGAAGTACACATGGAGGGACCCATGGCTCCAGATGCATATGCAGCAAAGGATGGCCTTGTTGGACATCAAAGGGAGGAGAGGCCTTTGGTCCTGAGAAGGCTCTATGCCCCAGTATAAGGGAATGCCAGAACAGGGAATCGGGAGTGGGTGGATTGGTGAGCAGGGGTGGGGGGGGTGGGTTAGGGGATTTTCGGGGGGGGCAGGAAACGGGACAACATTTAAAATGTAAATAAAGAATATATCTAATAAAAAGAAATAGAAAAAAATTTCAGCAAGAGTTCTTAACAGCTAGGTTACCTCTCCAGCGCTGAAAGTTGCTTTTTTTTTTTTTTAAAAGAGTCTGTTGTTCTCTCAAAGTTTCAGGTTTTAAAGGGCCATCTGACATCACTTAATAAAGTCCTGTGGAGCTTGGTGTTTCTATGTGGTCATGATCCTTCTAACACAACTGTGTGGAGCCAGTCTTAAGCATCTCTATATAAGGAGGAAGGCAGGAAGAGTGGATGGGCTGAGCTGCCCATGACTGAGAACTGAACTGCCTTCCTCTGCCGGTTCTGAGCCTTCCTCAAACCAGGAAGTTCTTTTTTGTAGGGTCTCTGTTAGACCCGAGGGGAGAAACCCATTTCCACAACTCTCTGATTAATCAAGCTGCATTTAGAAGTACACAAGGGACTTTGAGAAGACACAGACGACTGCCTCCCACTAAATGGGGATTTCAGAGATCAGCCCCTCACTGGCTTTTGAGGTCCCTGTAATGGGGAACGGTTAGGGTTGATAGAAAAGAAACCGCTGTTAGCACCTGGACAGAACTGTGGAAGAGGGCATGTGTCTCGGGGCTGTCTGTGGGGTAGATAAGAGCTAGAACACGTCATGTGGAAAGGGAGTCATGGAAGGTGGTCAGGAGTTTAGCAAGGCAAAGGAGTGGACAGACAACATGGAGTTACAAGTTCAGCATAGGCTGAAAACAAGATTTTCAGGATACATTAGGCTTAGGAAACAGAAACTTATCCTAGTAAGGGATAGATACTTAGTAACAATATCTAACAATGTGGCTTCTTAAGGACAATGTAGGAAACAGAAACTTATCCTAGTAAGGGACAGAGACTTAGTAATAATGACTAACAATGTAGCTTCTTAACAATGAGGCTCTAGGTTTGGTTTCATACCTCCTTCAACTGGCCACGTTCTGTTACTTCCTCTGATCCTTTGCCACGCCCCTCTCCTCAGCTCTGTGATTTTCCTGATGGGAAGTCAAAGGAGACAGAATAAAATCTTCAGTTAAAAAAAAAAATGCTGTTACAAGATTTTGTGCTTAGCCAGCCTTGGGCAAAACTCTCTGTTATAGTAGTTACTTAATTAGAGAATTGTACTTCTATTCAAAATTTACACCAATCCCCAGGCACGGTTTGTTGTCCTGGGGCTGTTAGAAAGAAAGTGTCATTGCTCAAGGAATCGATCTTTGGCAAGTTTCTGGTGCAGGGAGACCCTTTCTAACTGCAAGGGTCTGATCATGAGATTTAATTGCAAGATTGCAAGGTACCCGAGTAGCTCAGGGAGTCCGGACCTCTAAGCTCATAGACAAACAGGCCCATGTCTCTGAGAATAGCATCCTGTAAAGATTGGGGTTGGTGGGGTGGTGCTCATGGCATCTCCAACATGGCAGCTCACAAGGCTAAGATCTTCAAGATTTTGCTATTATAACACGGAGCAGTGACAGGAGTAAGGAGGAAACATATGCATGGGCATCACAGGGTTCAGGCATGTTCAGAGAAACATATCTGACAGCCCCTAGAAGGACCAGAGGTTGAGAGAATCTTTCTGCAGTGGCTCGGCATTCAAAAACAACGGAGTGTCATTTTACATTCTGAAGGATCCAAAAGTGTCAACAGCAAGAAATTACAATCCCATAATTTGAGTCTTGAATTATTCGTGTCTCTTATATACTTTCTTGAGATTTGTGTTTTAAACCATAAATTGTTCATTTTATTTTCTCTGACCTTATTAAAGGTGTCAAACACTGAAACAAAATGTTAGGATTAAAATTTTAATTTTCTATCACAAAATTATATAAACAGGACATTTAAAAATTCAACTCTCAAAGGTGGATGTTTGATGAAGTTATTAGATAACTATTAGATTATGGTTTTGATGATGTTGCATTACAGTTGCACTGAGGTTTTGCTGGTTTCCTGATGTCAGAGGCCAGAGGGTAGAGGCTTCCAGGACACTGCGTGGTATGTGTAACATACATATATGCACACCCATTCAAAGTTTGGATTTTTCATTGTTTATTGCGCATTTACTAGTTGTATGCTAGGCATTCTTTTAGGAATTCAGAAAAAAGTAAGTATTTTTTCCTTCTTTATATCTATTTATCATACAGTTTCCTTCAGAGTTTGCATTCAATCATTATTAATAAATGTATTGGAAATAATAAAAGTAGAGAAGAAGAGTGCTGGAGAGACAACTCAATAATTAAGAGCTCTTGCTGCTCTTGTAGAGGATCCAGTTTGGCTCCCAGTACTAGGCAGTTCACAACAGTCTATAACACCAGCCCCAGGGGATCTGATGCTCTCTTCTGGCCTCTATGGGGACCTGCACAAATACAAATATGGCGCATGCGCGCATGTGCGCACATGTGTGCACACACACAGACATACACACACGCACACACTCACCACACATGTACACACACACACACACACACACACACACACACACACACACACGCAGGCAGAGAGATACAGAGACAGAGAGACAGACGAAAGAGAGAGAAGAAAATCCCTTTAGAAAGTAGAGAATGAGAAATTTTAGTTTTCTTTTTTTTCCCCTTATATAGGATTTTTTCTAAGCATTGTAGTGTCTCACCTTAGAAAGGGAATCCATGAAGGTTGTGGAATAATGGATTCTGAGCATGTGTCTGTCAGTACATATGTGATCACAAACATCCACTAGGCTCCCCAGAACTCAGCCTACATTTTACATCCTCTCTCCTCAAAGGACCAACCTTCTTCCCTCAGCTGGCATATTTTATCTCCCTGATAAAACCAGGTAAAGAATTTTTTACATATGAAAATGTCTGTGTTTCTCTGTTATCAACCTGTATTTGGATTGATACACAGTTGCTTCTGTCCATCTCTGGATATTAGCTGTCTTCAGAGCAAAGTCTATCTATTGCCACTACATTGCAATTGAAACAACTTTGGGGCTACTGGAGACTTTGTTCATACAGTTTTTTTCCCTTCTTTTGTATCAGTGAACTTTAACTTCTTTATTGGCTCTTTCTTATTGGAATGTAAGCACACATTCTTTTTCATGGATGGGGGAGATAAAAATGTACTTGACTGTACATTCTTCTGTTACTATTGCCTATTTGCTTTGATTTATTTGTGGTAAGTCTCAGAAGAGTTTTACACACACACACACACACAGAGAGAGAGAGAGAGAGAGAGAGAGAGAGAGAGAGAGAGAGAGAGAGAGAGAGAGAGAGAGTAAAATCCACTTAAAAAAGTAGAGAATGAGAAATTTCATTTTTATTTTTGTTTCTTAGATAGGATTTTTCTAAGCATCATAGTGTTTTGCTCTAGAAAGTGGATCCATCTTGACTGGTGGTCTAGCCTTTCACCCACTCATGAACTCTCTCAAATCAACTGTTATACATGACCACCATGGTGGTTAATCTCCATTCTCAATGCCATAGGATTTAGAATCACCATGGAGACACACCTCTGGGTATATCTGTGGGGGTATTTCCAGAGAAGTTAGTGTTCTATGTGTGTCTATGAGAGAATTTCCAGAAAATGTTGAGAGAGTGAGTGAATTCTTTGGGCAAAACAACTACCCTTTTCAACGTGGGTGGACAAGTGAAGGGGGCATGCAGTGTCACAGCCACTCTCTTCTGAGCTGGAACGCTACTCTTGGACACCCCAGTTCCATGTTCTTGGGATTTAAGACCATGGGCTTTATGCCAGTAGCTCCCTTGGTTCCCCAGTTGTAAAAGGTGGGACTTTTTGGCATTTGTTATCACATGATCTAATTTCCCTAATCTCTCTGTGTTCTCTCTCTCTCTCTCTCTCTCTCTCTCTCTTTCTCTCTCCTTTTAATTCTAAGACAGCTAAGCCTAGGGAATAGATTAACAACCTAGGACTCCACTGGGCATAGTCTCCATATACCTTTCTTCTAATAATCCACTTGGCATTATGAGATCTTTACTGGAAGGTACTGCACACACACTCTTTGAACAATGCACATAGCAACCTGTTAGCAACTTTGGACCACCAACCTGCACCAAGGTTTAAACGATGGAGCATTTTATCACTGACACCATCCCATCTTCATGCAATGACAGTCAGGGACACATCTGAGAATTATAGGCAGTGGCCAGTCTTGCCTAGACAGGTTTCCGTACATGTGTAATAAGGCAAACTGTGTGCTTTGAGTGCACTTTTAGGAAGAATTCCTAATTGTCCATTCTATGCTCATGCATAATTGGGCATGTTTATGGTTAAAATCAGGTGCATTGTGGGAAGTAACAAGTGAACAAAGGCTTATGTGATTCAAGCCCATCAGCCAGAACAAAGAACTACCCAAATTGCCTCCTCTTGAGTCCTATAAAAGGACGCTCCCACAAATGATCAGGGCTCACTCAAGTGGCCCACTGTTCCTCTTGACAGGATATTCCCTTCTGACCTGGACCACCACTTTGAATAACATTTTCCTGCTGCTTTGCAATCATTGAAAGAGTTGATTTCAATCCTTCATATAAGAGGCAAAGAACCTGGAAAGACCCTACTCAGATACCAACCACCAGTAACAGTTCTGTTGCTCTTGGGAATGCTGACTAGGACTTAAGACAGAGTTGTTGAGCCAGTGGGTAATGATACCTTGCTTCCTCTGTAACAAACTGATGTGCTTTGGTTGATTGAGTCTGTGCTCCTGTTTATGTGTGTTGTTTATCTGTGCTGCAGAGATAGGACACATAAGTGTTTGCCTACACAGGATGGGTTAGAGAGGGTTAGAAGTCTACCTTTAGTGGCAAATAGAAGAACGCCCCACAGTCTGAGGAGAAAGCTTGTATTGAGCTTTCTGTTTCTTTGGATGCCTCTTGGATGCTCAACTGGACTCGACTTCCCGTTACTAGGGAGTTTGACTTCAGTTGGGGTCAAATTGGAGGTCAAGAGGACTCATTGTGTAAAATGCTTGTAGCTACTTCAAAGAAATCCCTAAAAAGATGTAATATTGGGACAAAAGACTGCCATGGAATGCATGGCAGTCAACATTGCTGTGTCCTTTCTTCTTCTTTTGACTTTTGGTGGCATGGGCGAAGAGCAATGGTTTCATTCTGCCCTCATGTGTTGAGTTAACCCATGTACCGCTGAGAATTCTTAGAACATGGCCACCACTTGGTAGAGCTCTTGTCTAATTAGAATTCTGCCTGATCAGAGAACTTACCTCTTCTTTTGTTTTCTTTCCTCCCACAGTCACTTTCCCTTCTTCTTTTCATTTCTGTTTTGTTATTGTTGTTGTTCAGGCAGGGTCCTATGTATCCCAGGCTGGCCTCAAGTTTGCTATGTAACTGAGGATGACCCTAAACTCCTGATCTTCCTGTTTCCATCTCCTGAGTGTTGGGGTTACAAGCATGAGCTACCACACCAGGTTCTACATAATGATGGGCATTGAATCCTGTGCTTTGCACATTCAAGGGGAGCACTCTGTTAACTGAGATACATACACACAGCCCTAACCTTCTTCCCACAACCTTTTTTTTTTTTTGAGAGTCTATGTAGCCCAGGCTATTTTTGAACTTGTGATCCTGCCTCCATCTCCCAAATGCTAGGAAAGATCAATTTTCTTCTTTGCTCTTTCTACAGTACAAAGTTGAGTCTAATCATCTTAACGGTGGAGAAACCAATGAGTGACTAACTTTACCTAGGCCAGAATAGGAAAGGTTTTCTAAGCTTTCTATCCAGGAAACTTTGAATCTTCTATTGTCTGTGAAGGAACAACTTTCTGCATACAATATTCTTGGCTGACAAATATCATCATAAAGGGATTTAGCATTCAGTGTTTGAATTGGGTTCACTGAAAGAGTAGCCGCTGTCCACCAGAGAATTGAGCAAATATGTTCTCTGCTTCTTTCTGCCAATTGATGTGCTAACTTTTTAATGGGTCAGCTTTTGTCAAACAGGGAAACATAGGAAGCTGCTTGATTTCACTTGTCTCCAGCAGCTTGTTCTTTAAGCATTGCCTAGTGGTGAGGGTTTGAAATTGGGAGATGGAGGGGAGAAGTTGAACATTAATAAACACGAAGGTCTAGAAACCCACAGTACAGAAGGGTTTTGCTATTCTTTCAACATTTGTCACCAGATGCTTGCCTCAAACATGTCTGGCTTTGAGAAATGGTTTTCAAGACTTGCTTAGATGTGACAGCTGTAAAAGTCCCTTGTGCACACGGCGGAGGCAATCTTAGCCCAGCTGCTCGTGTTTAGGGGCATCCAGAATGAAAATGCTGCCAGCGACAGATTCATTTCTCCCCCTGCGATGGTTCCGACAAACACTTAGTGCCAAGTGCAAGAACGAGTGTCTTGCATTTTCCTGTTCTGTTGGTACTCAGCACTAAGATTCCTTCCAGTCTTCTTGTCTACCAAGGGTGGGAAAACACAGCAATAAATTCTACAGCCATGGGGGCATCCACAGTCAAACCAGCAGTAAATGTACATGACCTGCGTAATGGGTAGGGGTGGAGCTGGGGGTTAGGGTGGGGTGGGATGTGGAGGAATGGTCTCCTGTAATTGTTTTGCAAGACAAAACTACTGGAGGAGGAAAGTGATAGATATATACATACCTGTGCTAGATAGCTTTATGCCAACGTGACACAAGCTAAAGTCATCTGGGAGGAGGGACTCTCAACTAAGAAAATGCTTTCATAAGATCAGGCTGTAGGCAAGCCTACGGAACATTTTAATTAGTGATTGATGGGGGAGAGCCCAGCCCATTGTGGGTGGGGCCATCCCTGAGCTGGTGGTCCTGGGTTCTAGAAGAAAACAGGCTGAGCAAGCCACGAGGAACAAGCCAGTAAGCAGCATCCCTCCATGACCTCTGCATCAGTTCCTGCCTCCAGGTTCCTGGTCTGTTTGAGTTTCTGTCCTGACTTCCTTCAATGATGGATAGTGATGTAGAAGTATAAGCTAAACAAATCCTTTCCTCCTCCTCTTGCTTTTAGTCATGGTGATTCATCACAGCAATAGTAATGATTATAATAATACATATATGATTATAATAAGTAGGTATTGTGGTGGTTAGGATTCTCAACTCAACACAATCTAGAACCACTTGGGAGATGGGCCTCTGAACATGCCTGTTGGGGCCATTATGAATATCCTATTAGGTTAATTGACATGGGAAGACCCACATATTAATTGTGAGCAGGACCATTCCCTGGACTGGTGAATCCGAGACTATATGAATGGTGAGAGTAGGTTGAACATGCATTCATTGCTCCCAATTTCCTGACTGTGGGTGTCATGTGACCAGCTCCTGCCATCTTGACTCTCCCACTACATCCTTGAACTATGAGACAGACTAAGTCCTTTCCCCCCTTCAGCTGGTTTTATCACAGCAACAAGGAAAATAAGACAGACACCATGAGATGTCTTGCTGTGTATAATGTTCAGATCAGGATAACCTGACTGTCTCTTTAAACAATAATTACTTCTGTGTGGTCATACAGCATATCAGCCTGGATGAACTTTCTGCTACAGAATCTTATCAGGTACCACAACATTTGACCCTTCCATGGAGTCTCAGGGCCAGGCCAGCTTCTCAGGTTCATTTAGGGTATTTGCAGAGGATAGCTGCCTGCAGTTAGATGGTAGTCTTCCTACCAGCCCTCTTTCTTAGCTAGTTATTTGGGGATCCCTTACTGCTCTTAGACATCTTCTGTATTCCTGTCTGTCCAGGTCAGTCCTTCCATCTTTAAGCCATTTGCACCATTTCAAATGTCTGGTTTCTACACATGGTTTTGTCTGTTATCAGCCAGAGAGAGTTCTCCATTGAGGCTCAGGTGATTAGAACAGTCTCTTTAGTCTTCCTTCTTAGAGTCAGCCATACCAGATAATGTGATAGACTCGTGGGAGTAGAGGAGGGGAAAAGGTGGGGGAGGAAAGAGACTGAAAGAAAAATAGGTGAATAAATATGATTGAATCACAAGTTTCAGTGATGCTTGTTATTAGCATAATGGTGTTACCATCAGGGCCCAGTATGTCTATGAGGGCCTGAGATCCAGGAAAGGAGGCTGACTCCTTGAACTTGCTTGAACCTGATCAACATTGGAGGCAGTGTGAGGGACTTGATGGACTTCAGTGTCCTCTGAGACATTTAGCCCAGATGTCTTAGTCTGCTTCTGTTGCTGTAATAGAATGTTACACTCGGTGTGGCTTATCAGTCCTGAAAATACCCTCTTCATTGTTCTGGATGCTGGATATCTGAGATTGAAGCACCTGGTTGGTTCTGGTTGAGGGTGTGCTTCTGGGTTGTTGACAGCTATGTTCTGGTTGTATCCTAGAATGGTATAAAGAGAGCTACAAAGCTGCCTGGCCTCTTTATAGGTGGGCACTAATCCCATTTATGAGTAGTGTCCTACTATGCTTGAAGGTCTCTAGCAGGCCCAAGTCTGGCAAACATGGCATGGATAGGTTTTTGCCTTTTACCCTTTTCGCCCTTGCTAAAAACCATTAGATTACATTCCTAAAGCTAGCCACAAGGTTCTATTCCCTTATTTGGATACTTTCTCCTCCTGAGGCTGATTACCAAGGTCTAGTTATCAAAGTATCAGAGGTCCAACAATCTAAAGCCTCCTTTTGGCTCACCTAATTATCATGCCTAATCAAAACAAACCAACTCATCCTATTATGGGTTTCTCCCTTTTCCCTTTATAAATTGTCATTTGCCTATGGGCCGCATCTGTCTCTCCTTATCTAGAGACAGTCCTTTCCTCTTGTCCTTTTTCCCTTCTTCCTCATCCTCTGTCTCTCCCACTGTCTCTTAATCCTGCCCTTTGTTCCTCTGGGGCAAATAAATCTCCATTTTGTTGAGAACTTGGACTTTGTTTGTCCTGTGCCAACTCTGGTCCTTAGTACTGACCTAATTGTCTCTCAAAGCATCCTCATCTAAATACAGTTACCCTTGGGTTGGGGTTCAACATGCAGACTGTGGAGGACAAACATTCAGGCCAAAGGGCAAGCATTAAGTTCATTACATGGATGTTGGCAGAAGGAAGCATGAGGGAGGGGCAAAAATTCTGTCTATCACCAGAAGTGAGCATGAGCATGAGGCAAGGGCAAAGCTTAAAAGCTGCTGTCAGTCAAACATTAACAAAATATAATCATAGTCCATCATTGAGGGTAGTCAAGGTAGGAACTGAAACAAAGGAATGCTGCTTTTTGGCTTGCTCCTCCTTGGTGAGCTTCCTTATACAGCCTAGAACAAAAGCAAAGAGAATGGCACCACCCACAGTGGGTTGGGCCCTCCTATATCAACTGACAATCAAGACAACCCCCCACAGACATGGCTACATGCCAATCTGTCTTCCTCAATCCCTCAGAGTATTCCTCTCAGACTCTAAGCTGTGTTAAGGTGACCAAGCTAACCCAGACAGGTGTTAAGTGATGAAAGGAGATTTATTCACAGCTGACGGAGAGACAAGAATGGAATATCTACAGTTGAAGTGAAGCTGGGTGGTCTGTGGAGTCTGGACACAGACTAGCTTGTGGTCCAGGTCCAGCTCTGCCTCTCACCTGTAAAATGGGGGGCATCATATTATAACAGTGCCCATTATGACTGTTATGGGAGTCAAATGCATTAATATTGACAACTAGTACCTTTCATGTAGTAAGCACCATTTAAGGGTAAGAAAGTATATAGAGACACATTTTATTCCTTAATGAATTTGTATGTATATGTGTGCTCATATGTGCATGTATGTAGAGACTAGAGCCTCAGTTTTGTTTTTGAGAAACCAATCACCTTGCTTTTCTTTTCTTTGTTTTTCTTTCATGCAATCTTTCTTCTCTTCCCTTCCCTCCCCTTCCCTTCTTCCTTCCCTCTCCTCTTTCTCCCTCCCTTTCCTCTCCTCTCCTCTTCCCTTCTCTTCCCCTTTCTTCTTCTTCTTCTTCTTCTTCTTCTTCTTCTTCTTCTTCTTCTTCTTCTTCTTCTTCTTCTCTCTCCCCCCCCCCCCTTCTCTCTCCAGAATCTCACTGAGACCTCCACCTTCCAAATCCTGGAACTGTCAACTGATCCCACCATGGCCTGGATTTGCTCACGGTTTCTGGGGATCAAACTCAGGTCCTCTTGCTTGTGGCAAGCCTTTTGCCAACTGAACCATCTCCTCCATCCAGCTGTGGTGAAAGTGTAAATCACTATCACAGTCCCAGAAAACAGGAGAACATCATGCAGAAAAACAGAGTCACTTGACTCAGACCAGGGAGGCAGTCAGCAGGAGAAATAAAAGAAATCTGTAGTTCAAAGATTTACTGAGTCTCTCCTTAGACATCTGCTAGCTGTGTCAAGGTAACAAATCTTTCAATGTCTTAAAATCTCTATGTCACTGTCTGCAGTACAATTTAGGGAAGACTGTATGATGGAAACTGCTTGGCTATCTTTAATAGGCCTTATAAATGTCTCCCATATTTCCTTGAAAATTTTGAAGCCAAGTTACATTGAGCTCCCCTTTGTTAATGACACCAGAGAATAGATTCTATATTGAAGGGAAGTTGGGATTAAAATACCCTCATAACTCTTTTTAGGTTTGAGAGTCTATGTACTGGTTTGGAAGGAACCTTCCTATCAAGATTTGTGATTGTATTAAAAGAGTTAAGGATGGGTTTTGTTGTCAACAGAATGAATGAGAAGGAGCTGTACTGAAAAAGGGATTGTTGGGGACTGTTAGCTCCTCGTGTGAGCTCATTGCACATGCGTCTTCCCATCTGACTTTCAGCCAGTTCCACTTGAGGGTGCCCAATTTCAACTTCGGCACTAAAGCATAGGATCATTTGACTTTCTCATTTTCTCTCATAGAAAAAGCTTCCGATTGTTATGGTTAAAAACAAAGTATGTATCTTCGGTTTAGAAATCTAATAATGATAAAAGAAACCTTTTGTGTGAGATGGTGTAATGCATCCTTTCAACAAGTCCATCTTAATGAGACAATCAGAAAATCTTCAGGGTGCCTCCCCCCTCTGGAATGACTTCTGACTTTTGAAAGGATGTGTGTGCTAAGGATGTGAGAATGAGTGGAAATGGGCTTTAAAGCGGTGCTAACTTGTTTGTTTTAACATCCTCTCTCTGATTTGGGTTTTGAAAAGGGTTTAAGGAGCTGCCTCCATTAAAATGCAGACTGATGGTGTGATTATGGTAATGAGAGTGCTGCTTTCCTCTGGTTTAGAATCAGTGGGGGGGGGTTGGGTATGGGGAGGGGGGAAAAACTGCTCCAAGGCAAATCTTCTGCAAAGGGAACCCCTCCCCCCATCTGAGAAGCTTCAAATCAAGTTATAGGAAGAGAAAGGGAGGGGGAGAGGGAGGGAAAGGAGGAGGGGGAAGAGGAAGAAGGGAGAGAGAGGTGGAGGGGGAGGAAGGGAGGGAGAGAGGAATGGGGAGAAGGGAGAGGGGGAGAGGAAGAGAAGAGAGGGAGAGGGGGAGGAGGAGGGAAAGGAAAAAGGTGGGGGAGAGGAAGAGGGGAGAGACTGAGAGGGGAGGGAGAGAGGGAGTGGGAAAAGAAGGAAGGGAGAGGAAAAGGGAGAGAGGGAGGGGGGAGGGAGGAGAAGAGGGGAGAGGAAAGGGGAGAGAGACTGAGAGGGGAGGGAGAGGGGGAGGGAGAGGAAGAGGGAAGAGGGAGAGGGAGCAAGAACAATCCCATAAATAAGTGCCAGGTGAAGGAAAGCAAGCCAGAAGATAGGGAAGGAGTGTTGGGAAATCCTGCCTTCTGGAAAGAATGTTCCTTTCAAACTCATCAACTCTCAGCAGCTGTGGACATCTGCATAAGACCTGCACTTGCTCAAGCTAACCAAATTCTAGCGTGGAGGATCAGAGAGGGGGGTTATTCATGTAAGGGTTCATGATTCACCAAAGAATGATACCTGGTCTCAAATAGTATGTAAATGCAAAGAGTGGCTTACTCTGTAGAAGACCAGCATGCTGGGGTCTCCCATTACCAGATAGAGAGACCACCAAGCGAGGTCACAGGCTCATTTTTTAAAGCACTTTGGGATTCCAGGGTAGATTTATCTCACTCTATCTCCAGGCATTCTGAAACCATTATGGAGTGTGAAGGCTGGAGCCTGTTTTTTTTTCTTTTCTATTAGTGATTGACTTGCTTGGGCTTGCCCAGACTTCTGGACTTGCCCAGTTCTTAGGCCTGGTCTCCTTAACTGCCAGTTTGAAGTCTGTTACCAAATCAGCCTAACCTTCTCATTCACCAGGACCTATCACTAAGTGATGCAGCTGCTGGGGAAGAGAGAATCACTCTTTCTTGCAGGCGTGGTCGCCCTTGCTACAATGAATGGCCCCGGATCCAAGCACATCTAAGTGGTACAGTTGGGCTTAGTGGCTATTTGAAAAAGAGAGAGGGAACATGAATTTGGAGGGAGACAAGTTATGAGAGAGCCGTGGAGAGTTTGAAGAGGGTTGAGGGGAGTAGAAGATAGATGGCAATTATTTTTCCTTGTAGGCATGTATAAAATTCTCTAAAATCTAAAAATAAATTAAAAAATAAAGCAAGAAACTAAAGTGCCCTGTAGCTGTTGGAGGTGGGGAGGCCCTGGGTATCTACCCAGAGCTAAGGCAGGGATGGTGTTGGGCAAATGATAAAACCTGGGCTGCTTTGAGCTGAGGCATCATCAGAACTATGTGGGGGAGGCTTTTCAAGACCATGGACTCTTGGAACAGAGAGCAACTCAATACGGTTAGTTATGATATTATAAGAACCACGGATACGTTCTAATACATCCAAGTACATTTGCTAAGTGCTTAGTGGGTCAGGGCGAGGAGTTAGAAAAGGATGTAAGGGTTTTTGATACCTAGCTTTGTCTTCAAAGAACTCACTTCGCCTAGAAGGTGATTGGAGAGAGAATTGGCAGCTACAACATGCAAATAAATGGCTTTGTGAATCCATCATCTTTAAAATCTGATCATTAGAGTACATTTAATATTCTTAAGCTAAAGTATCAGTAGATGGAGTCATAAGAAGATTTTCTTGGAATATATATATATATATATATATATATATATATATACACACACAATTCATGTATTGCAAAGGGAAAAATCTGATCTGAGAAGCTTCAAATCAAGTTATATAAAGAGAAAGAGAGAGGGATGGAGAGGAAGAAGGAGAGAGGAAGAGGGAGAGGAAGGAGAAATGGGAGGGGGAAGGAGAGAGGGGGATTCCAATATTTTCATGAATATTGGAATATATATATATATATATATATATATATATATATATATACTTATGTGTATTCTTTTTTAAAATGAAAAAGGTAATTAATGTTTGTAAACTAGTTGAAACATGTGTAAATCTGTGTGCTTTGCTGGAAGGAAATTGGCTCCTGTATCAATGAGCTGGAAGGTAATGGACCCCTATATCAATGAGCAGAAAGCAGGGGTTTATCTATTCATTTAAAGGCAACACTTGGAGCCTGGTAAACATCTTCAGGTGATTCATAAGGGATGAGAGGGCCTTGTTCCAGTGTGTCCTCAAGGCCGACTCAGCCCATTACCTCTTTCTCTCCCCATCAGTCTCATCTCCAGTGACTCATCACAATATAAGGCAGAAAACGCAGGCAAATGATAAAGCATGGGGTTTAAGAACCAGTCCTACCCACGCCTCTTGAGCATCTGAGAATTTTCCATGAAAAGTGTATAGCATACTTAAACAATAATTAGACATCCACTGAATTTTTTTTCAAGCTCGTGTGAATTTTGAAATGAAAGAGATGGGCCCCCCAAGGAAAATCCATATGCGACTGCTTTTAAACCTATTTTTTGTTTTCCCCGAAACATAAACAATCATTTTCCAGCTATGAGAGGCCAGATTCCATGCTAGGAGCTTTGGGCTCAAAGATGAGTAAACAAGATGCAAAGCCTTATGAGCAATTCCTCTATACAAATGTTTACAACTTTATAATGACTGAAGTAGGTAAATATTCTAATTGCCATGCTGCCATTGACCCTCTGCATCGTGGGAGATGCCCACAGGTGGGATGGTTCTGTTTCTTCGAGGGAGAATGAGAATTTGTAAGCAGAGGAGAAAGTTGCAACACTATGTACACTATGGAGAAAGGATATATTATATGCCAAGGAGAAAGGATGCATTGTATGCCAAGGAGAAAGGATACATTGTATGCCAAGGAGAAAGGATACATTGTATGCCAAGGAGAAAGGATATGATAGTGCAGGGTCCTTTTAATCTATCACAATTTCTTCCTATTTTGGAATCTCTTTCTCTTTCTCTCCCTTTCCCTCTCCCTCTGCACACCCCCCCCCCCCCCGTGCGTATGTGTGTGTGTGTGTGTGTGTGTGTGTGTGTGTGCGCGCTTGCGTGTGCACGCTCGAGTGTAAGTACACATGAATATTCATGTATGTACCTGCATTCATTTTCAAAGGTCAGAGGGAAAAAAAGCATCAGGTGTCTTCCTCTATTACTCTCTACCTGTTTCTTTGAGAGGCAGGCCCTTTCTGCAGGTAAGCTGGTTGTTCCAGATATTCCGTTTCTGCCTTTCTCAGTGCCCTGGTTATATGTATGTTCAGGACCACACCCAGTTTTTACATGGATACTGGGGTTTCAACTCTAGTCCCCAAATATTCCCCCCTTGTTTTTGTTTGTTTGGATACAGGGTCTCACTATGTAACCTAAGCTGACCTTGGACCTGTGTAGACTCACAGAGATCTGCCTGCCTTGACTGTAGAGTATTGGGATCAAAGGCCAATGCTACCACACTCCTGTTTCAGGAAAAACACTTTCTAAAAAATTTATCATTCATTTACATTTCAAATGCTATCCCCCCCTTCTAGGTTACTTCTCCACAACCCCCTCCCACCATTCTATCCCCCTTCTCCCCTCTCTGCTTTGCCTCTATGAGGGTGCTCCTCCACCCACTCATCCACTCCCACCTCACCCCTCTATGATCTCCCTACGCTGGGGCATCAAGCCTCCCTCCCTCCTACTGAACTGCTGAGTTGTCTCTTTAGTCCTCCTGGAATATGTTCAGTGATCTTGGCAATCTTTTCCTTAAAGATCTGAGAGATTTTATCAAGTATGAAAAACCCACCAGAAAAAAGGGTGTTAAGTAAAGTTGGGAAGGCTAACTTGTCATACCTTGAAGGATATCCTCATGACTCCTCAAACCTACCTGCTCCCGTTACTATTAGGACTCTCCTAATGACAGAAGTGTGCGGAGATGTCTCTAACTTCTTTTTTTTGTCTACTGCTCCATCTCTTTCTGACTCATTTATGATGTATAATGTTTCATCATACTGCTCTGACGATCCCAAGTTACCTAAAATTAACATAGAGTTAATTGGATTGGATGCTATTAGAGGGATGGGAACTACCATAAAACATTTGGTTAGATTCAAGGACATAAAAATAAGGACATTATGCAAATACTTAGTTATTAAGATATTTTGCCTCAAGCAGATAAAGTCAGATAATGGGAAATGAATGAGAATCAATTGTTTTTTGCATGCTTTAATACCAGTATAATTTAAGAGTGATATCTGGGGGGACTGGGAAGATGGCTCTATTCCTAAAGTGCTTGTTATGTAAGCATTAGGACCCATGTTTGTTCCCTGGTACCCATATAAAAAATGTCAAGTGTGTGTGAGTGTATGTGTGTGTGTGTGTGTGTGTGCATGTGTGTGTATGTGTATTTGTATGTATGTATATGTGTGTGCATGTGTGTGTGTATGTGTGTGTATCTGTGAGTATGTGTATTTGTATGTATGTATGTGTGTATATGTGTGTGTGTTTGTGTGTTTGTGTTTGTGTGTGTGTATTTGTGTGTGTGTATGTGTGTGTGTGTATGAGCAAGTGCAAGATGGGGGCTGACAAGAAGATCTCTGGGACTTGCTGGCCAGCAATTCTAGCTGAATTGGTGAGCTCCCAGCTAACTGAAGAGACCTCTTATCAACAAATAAGGTTTAGGGCACCTGAACAATACACCCTGCCCTGACTTCTGGACTCTCCTTATAGGCAACCCCTCATACAAATGTGTACTTGCATGCATACTTATGCACACACACACAAGTGTGGCATTTCACCTATTAGGAACTAGTTCTGAAAGGACAACATGAGCCCCATTTGTCCCTATTTAAGGACCATATTTGTCTCCATTTTGAGGACCAGGCCTCATTTAAAAAAGACCATAAGGCACCAGCTTCAGGAATAGACCCTAAGTCCCAGAAACTAAGTCAAAAGATACTAGCTCTAGGAACAGACCATAGCATCTATAGCAAGATCATAAAACCCTGTCCTAAAAACAGTCTGGGGATAAGCAAAAAATATGGGGAAATATCTTATCTCAGAATGGGCCATCTGTGCTGGACAGCCCTATTTTATTACATGGCATAGGAATGCAGACCACTGGTCATCTGTGACTGCCTAGTACCTACCAATGAAATTTTAGATTACTTAATCCTTCAAGAGTGTTCCCCTGGTTCCCTATAAGAAGGCCTGCATGACATTATCGGGGGTCAACATTTTAGAGAATGGTTGACCCCTGAATGCTGGTTATTTCTGCAGAATAAATACTCTTTGTTTTTATATACTATCTGAGTCTGGGGTCTTCCTTCAGCAACTTTCAGAGCCTAGAAGTCTATCCAGACAATGGTAGACTCTGACCTTAATTGTCAGGGTTTTCCCACACCTTCCTGTGTGGTTTCTTAAGTCTCCAGTCTGTGACCGTACGGAGCCATAGAAGAATGTTTCTGGTATACCACACATGCATTTTGCTGCCATAGTACATTTTTGTTCTTAAATGGTGCTGTTCTGTAAGCCCTGTTGTTCCAGCAGGATTATAAGTTACTTCAGCACAAATGCCTTCTCCCTAGATAATTTGATTTTGTGAATTCCATTAGACTCCCTCCATACTTAGCTCTGGACTTCAGAGGGTCTTGAGTAAAACCTGAATGAAATGGTTAAGAGTCTAGCTCCTACAGGTTCAAGCCAGATGGGATCCCAGCACTGTGAGGAGGAAAAGTGACATGGGTCCCACCCTAACCAAGAAGCTATTTGCAATTGATACCTCTTAGCAAAGGGAAAAATCAAAAAATTTTTTTTTCATACAGTGACATTCAAACTCTAGGGCAGACCCAGGAGTAGCTGGCTGACACAAATAGACTCTTCTCTAGTTTTAGGCTTTTTGTTTTGTTTTGGCTTTTTTTGTCTTACTTTTGTTGTTGTTGTTTGTTGTTATCTTTGTTTTTGTTTGGGGGTGCACAGAATTGGGTAGGTAGGGAAGATCTGGGAGGAGTGTGAGGACATGGAAAACACGATAAAATATATTGTATGAAAAAAGTTTTTTGAAGTAAAACTTTATATGAAAAAGAGTCTGGCTGTGGTGGTTTGAATGAAAATGGTTCCATCAGCTGACAGGGAGTGGTATTATTAGGAGGTGTGGCCTTGTTGGAGGAAGCGTGTTATTTAGGGTGGGCTTTGAGGTTTCAGAAGCTCAAGCCAGGCCCAGTGTCATTTTCTCTCTTCCTGCTGTCGGTTGACCCAACGTAGAACTCTCAGCTCCTTCTCTAGTACCATGTGCGCTGCCATGCTTCCCACCATGATGATAATGGACTAAACTTCTGAACGGTGAACTAGCCCCAGTGAAAAGTTTCCTTTATGAGAGTTGCTGTGGTCATGGTGTCTCCTCACAACAATGGAGACCCTAAAATATTGGCTCTGGAGGAAGCTAGTCTGACTTAAATTGTCAGCTGTGTCTTCCCCTCAAAGTACAACCAAAGTACAATACTCAGAGTATGTCCCTCCTCAGAGGTTCTTACTTCCCTTAACAATAAAATGGGGATGATAATTGTAACTGCCAATCTGATGGCTGTGTAATTAAATTCGAGATTACACTTAGAGTATGTATTTGGCCGAAGGATTGGTGCATGGTGATTAAGAAGTGTAGGCACTGTGGTCAGCCATCACCACCACCATCATCATGATCATGATCATCATCATTGTTAATATGTTCATCCTTCCCACCTTTCAGGATGGTCAAGAAAACAATAATTATATTTGATAAATTTTTATTTGTCTCAGCTTGGAGAGAATTTCTTGACATCTTTGACTTTTTAAAATTTATGTGAACTTAGGGGCATTGTTAGCGAGATATGTGTGAGTCAATCACAGGAGAATTGGAATATATAGAGTAGAAAGAATTAAAAATTGAACCCGTGACCTCAAACTGCAAGGTGACGTTGAGCAGAGACAAGGGCACAGAAAGACTTTCACAGGAAAGGTCATAAAGACAAAAATAAAATTGTACACCCACAGTGCTGGAAGGAAGTTTGTCTGCAAAGGTCTTGAGGAATTTGTTGACAAGCAGCTGAGTCTAAGGAACTTCAAATGAAGTTTTCCTTGGCCAGTGACAAGGAGCAGGGTCAAGTTAACCAGGGTGCATTGGTCAGTCATGGAGGTAACTGTCCTGCTGTCTGTTGTCCTGGACAGCAAAGTTAGCAGTATTACTATGTTTATGTTAGGGTTGTTCCATCATTGTCTTGTTATTTTATTAAAGGTTTGAGTTTCTTGGCTGTAGATGAAAGGATTTGGGTTAGGAAATCTGTTAAGTTAGTCAGGATTGCTCACGGTAGTCAAGAATTTGGGATAAATATTAGTCGAGGAGGAACATTGTTACTTTCTTTTAAAAAGAGTTATAAAAATCACTTTTGTTTATGTGTGTCTGTATGCACACACATGTATGTATGCTATTGAGTGTGTGTGTAGGTCAGAGGACAACTTAGCAGAGGTGGCTCTTTCCTTCTACCATGTGGGTTCCAGGAATCGAATTCAGGTCATTTGGCTTGGCAGCAAGCACCTTAACCCACTGTACCATTTCCCTGGCTTTATGGAGAGAGAGGGAGGGGGGAGGGGGGAGGAGAGGGGAAGAGGGAGAGGGAGGGGAACAGTGAGAGAGGGGGGAGGGGATAGTGAGAGAGGGGGAGGCAGATAGTGAGAGAGGGGGGGAGGGGGATAGTGAGAGAGGGGGGGATAGTGAGAGAGGGGGAGGGAGATAGTGAGAGGTGGAGGGGGATAGTGAGAGAGGGGGGATAGTGAGAGAGGGGGAGGGAGATAGTGAGAGAGGGGGAGGGGGATAGTGAGAGAGGGGGAGGGGGATAGTGAGAGAGGGGGAGGGGGATAGTGAGAGAGGGGGAGGGGGATAGGGAGAGAGGTGGGAGGGGGATAGTGAGAGAGGGGAGAGGGGGATAGGGAGGGGGGGGAGGGGGATAGTGAGAGAGAGGGGAGGGGGATAGTGAGAGAGGGGGGATAGTGAGAGAGGGGGAGGGAGATAGTGAGAGAGGGGGAGGGAGATAGTGAGAGAGGGGGAGGGGGGATAGTGAGAGGGGGAGGGGGATAGGGAGAGAGGGGGGAGGGGGATAGTGAGAGAGGGGAGAGGGGGATAGAGAGGGGGGAGGGGGATAGTGAGAGAGAGGGGAGGGGGATAGTGAGAGAGGTGGGGAGGGGAAGAGAAGGGAGGGAGGACAGAGTGAGTCAGTTGGTCTTACTTTGGGTCACCCTTCCTGTCTCTTCGGGTGTCTCCCAGCTTGTTGTACTCCATGTTTTAGATCAGTGCCTCTTGTGATTCTTATTGGCTCCACTCCATCTGCCAGAGGCTCCCTCTTAAGCCAGTGTGGTGCCAGCTTTACCTTGGATTTCAAAAGCTTCCTAAAGACTTGTACAATACTGACAATGTACTATCCAGAGTGGTTCAACATGTGGTGGTGGGCATTCAGTGGTCTGCAAAAGAAATAACCTGACAAGATCTTCAGACTGGATAAAGAGAATGTCCGGGACGGTTCCACCATTAGGTGGCGTGCCTGCTGATAATAAGAGATGAACTGGCCTGGGATTTTATCACCTGCAGGATTCTGGTTGTGGGGTTGGGACTAGCGGAGTGAGCTGGGGCCAGACGACCAGAAGTTTATTGAGTGCACTGGAAGTCAGAACAGTTCAGAAAGTTTGGGTTATTGAGGTTATTAGACTACTTTTATTCTTAGACCGGAAAGGTTTGCTGACATTTGGGTTTGATCTCATTTAGCTGGGGGTCTACTGGAGGCAATGACTGGATCTCATTTCCTAGTTCACTTATTGTGGCTATTCAGGCCATGCTAGACCAAAGAAGAGAGGTATTAGGCAAGTGGAACTTTAGAGAGCAATTAAAGCAGGCAGTTTAAGCTGCGACTTAAATGAATTGGAGAGCATTGGTTATTCTGTACAGTCCTGAGCCTTAAGTGATGCAGAACCACTCCGTCTTACAGCTGTATGAACACCATTCTCCTTTACCGTGGGGGCGGGGGAAATGCTTTCTCCATCCTTCCTCCATCCATAGCATGCATCTCTTGAAAATCTTCCAATTTCTCTCTCTCTCTCTCTCTCTCTCTCTCTCTCTCTCTCTCTCTCTCTCTCTCACACACACACACACACACACACACATTCACACACACAGAGTTACACACAGAGTCACACTCATACACACACATTTTGTGGATCATATCACATAAAAGATGTATCTTACATGAAATTGCTTTTCAAGGTGATACCACCCCAACCGTAGTTACTTTAATCATGCCCATCAAAGGTAGCATACAGATGTCTGGAAGTTTCTTTCCTTCTAGTGGTCTTATCTGGACCTAATATTGGAATAATACTAGTCTTCCAAAAATTAGTCAGCCTCAGTAGATGTGGTCATGAGTATAATGATGTCTGAGATTCAAAAGATGGGTTGCAGGTCAGACATGGCTTTGTAGATGGATGGGTGTGCAAAACCTATACCTCCAAATACTGTGTCAGTTCCTCTGTTACCCTCCTCTCGCAGGAGATGGAATTCAGCAAGGAAAGAAATATTGAATTGACTACCTTCTCCACCCCTGAACTGATTAAGATTAACATCTTTATGCTCGACAAAGTAAGGATTCAGGACATTTCAGTCTTGAAAAGCAGTTATTTCCTTGTGGACCCGAGACTATTCTCCCTATTATTAATGCTTTATGAGGTGCTGAGGGTGAATTATCACTGGAGTGAGCTAATGCCCAGCCTCAAAGAACACTGAGCATGTCAAGAGACTTGCAGAGGCACTGGCTTGTGACTGTGTGGCCTTGGATAGACACTTTCCCTTCTGAACCTCTCTTCTTTTGCACCATATCTTGGCGGCCAAAAGCCCCTGGGGCTGCTGTGTCCTTTGGCTAAGGCAGATTGAAGCCAGGGGTGAGCTGATTATTGCTGTAGACAGAATGATTAAGGTGTTTTATGTACAAGTACTGCTAATTATTCAAATGTTTGAAGACCCTATTGCAGTCAATAAAATATGGTTAATTCATTTAAAGGCACCATTCCTGTTTAGATTCTGTCTTGTAACTTCTTATTTCTCCATTGAGCAGTACAAGAATTACATCTAAATTATACATTCTGGAGGAGTCCCTTAGCTTAAATTTTAGTCTGAAATTTGAATTCTATGGGACTAGTAGATCCTCATAGAGTTAGTCCAAATCCCATTGAGTACAATTCCGAAATGGGCTTTATGTTAATTGGGGATCAAAATTACAGAATTATTCTAGAAATGATTGATTATCTCATCGTAGCTGACAGCCGTGCTAATTGATCCATCTTAGAAACATAGAGTCAACAAGAGATCTTTTCAATAATAGAGATATGTTAATCACCCGCATACAAAATAGTCTCTCTTGTCTGATTTTGAAAAATCTCTGCTCTCTCTAGGAAAGTGTTTTTTTTTTTTAAGTTTTTTTATTTACATTCCAAATCATTTCCCCTTTCCCATTTCCTCCCTCCCCAAAAGTCCCATAAGCCCCCTTTCCTCCCTCTTTTCCCCATTCAACCCCCTCTCGATTCTCTGTCCTGGCATTCCCCTACATCCAGTCTTTCCAGGACCAGGGGTCTCTCCTTCCATCTTCTTGGAAATCTATTGAGGAAATCTATTGTGTTTTTTAAAAAAAGATTTCTTTAAAATTATGTTTCTGTACAAGTATGCTTCTATGTATATATGCACACAAGCACGGGCTTGTAGGTGCGTACTGAGACAGAAGGTATATTGACTCCCTTGGAGTTGGAGTTACTTACTGGTGGTGCTTCTGAACTGCCTGATGTCGGTGCTGGAAACTGAACTCAGATCCTCTGGAAGGTCTCTTTATCATTGACCCACGACATCAGCAATAGGAAGATTTGTGGTAAAATCTGCTTATTTAAGTCTAGGTCTATCTATCTACTAGCTGAGTTATCTAACCTTCCTGAACTGGATAAAGCCCTTTAAAAGTGAAGATAAAACTATTCCTCTCAAAGGAATGTTGTGCAATATAAAACACAATGACCGAGGACCCCCACCCCACAATCTTGTCTGGCAGAAGGAAAGCCTTTAAAATAAAACGTGTTGAGTACTCCTGGGTTCCATAAGAAATCTCGTTTAGGGCAAAGGTACAAAAAAAAAAAGGCAAAATAAATTAAAACTTGGCTTACAAATAAGATGTACAATTTGTAGTTGGCGTCACCTGCTTTAGGTGCCACCTTGAGCCAGGATGGGCTGGTAATGCTTATTCAGCCCATAAACGAGCCACGTGGTTCCACCACCTGCAAGGCAGTTCCCATCTTTCCAACACAGAAGAGCTGTTTGGGTTTTGCCCCGTTCTTCCCTTTCTTTCTGAACAAGCTCAGAGAGTATTATTCATCAACCCTCCCTCCAGTAGCCTGCAGCGCAGAGTCCCGGAGGCCTGTCTCTTGTGAGGTCGTGAGGAGAACTTGAATGGATCGAACGGGCGTTCAAAATCGTTTCTTTGGAATGCTTTCCCATTTTGGTGAGGAGAGGAGGCACAGATGGCTGAGGCAGGATGCCTGCCAGCTCTTTCCTTACAGCCAGGCGTCAGTCAGGTGAATCCAGGCTACTGGGGAAGGCCGGATGGCTGAAAGAACCCAGCGAGCGCTGCTCGTCTTGGTTTGGCCTCTGGTTCACCATGAAAAGCAGCTGTTTTGGGTGACCAGAGAGACCTTTGCTTATGTGTAAGACCGATGTGTGAAATACTTGCTGCACTGCGGACTCTGAATAGCAGAGGTGATTATCTTTATTGGTTCGTTCAGGAACTGCTCTGTTGGATGCCCTGGCTTGGCTGGGGAATAACCTGGTGGCTTGGAGACTGGAGCCTGCTCCCCAAGCAGAAAGCTGCCAGCATCCAGGTTTCCCAGCCTCACCTGCTGTTCTCTGCTTTGCCATGCAACCCCAGTGGTGGCTGCTTGCCTCTCTCCCTGAAACTGTCAGGAACGTTGTTTCAAATTTCCTCATCCCCCTGACCCGAGGCTTCAAAGCAGCAACTCCAGTTGCTTCCAGATGCTTCATTGACTCATTCCTAAACATTGCTAACCTCCCGCTGAGTTAACCAAGGTCTTTCAGGCTTCGTGGACTGGAAGAGGAGCTCAGGTCATCAGAGGTGATGGGGGTCACTGTGGGGATATGGGAATAAGAGAGAAGGCAGAAAAACCTGTCGGTTAGCTAGCAGCTATGGCAGATTCATTGGCAGCTCCACGTGTCAGGTTAGCCTGCTTGAGTGGTCCTAAGAAATACTACAGATGGGGTGCTAAAACCGCAGAAATCATTATTTCAGCAGCTCTGCAAGCTAGATGACCCAGTGAAAGTACTGTTTTCTTCTCGAGGGCCCGGAGAACCACTTCTATTTCCTTCACCCCACTTCTGGCACCACACAACCCTGGCTCATAGATGTATTATCTATCCATCTCTGCTGCCTTCATCACTACTGGATTTGAGTGTATGAATCTATTTCTAAATTTCTCTCCTGCATAGTTCCTAGTCACATGGGTGACCCATTAGCACCGGACCTAAGGACCCTGCCTTAATTTGGTCATTTGTTTGTTTGTAAAGACTCTATATGCAATTAAAGCCACATTCTAAAGTGTTAGAGAGTGAGAACTTCAGTCTGTGAATTCAGAGTATGTAGTTTAATCTACTAACAATCCTCTTCAGACTCAGCCATGCTCCCCAGTAAAAATTATCCTCTCTCAGTTTCTGTAGTGATTTTTATCTTACTGTTTTCTTCTTACTCTCCACTGACTTGTGGGTCCTGCTGCCTGATGACCTCCACTTCTGTATTCCTCTCTAGATCTCAGGTTCTTCTGGAAGTATTAAAACTCCCAGAAAATCTCATTGACTCGGTCATTTACTAGCTTAGTGTGTGCTTAGATTTTTTTCAAAACCTACTTTAATAAGGGTTTTTAAACACTTCAACCTCCCTTATAGTCCACTGACCAAAGGTAGGGGAGGAAGATGGGTAATAGGACAAGGGGGAGGTGGACCTGTTTAGAAGTAGTTCCTTGGAATGATTCCAGTCTTGGCTGTCTGCAGTCCAGTCCACTAGCAAACCACCAAACTCGAATCAGTAGTAGCAGCTCGATTCAGAAGAAACTGCGAGGCTCCACTGATAGGCACAAGTCTGCTGAAGTGGCAAGAAGCAGTTGGAAAACCACCAGAAGTTCTTTGGTGCATTTCTCTCTACAAAGTTACTACAAGCGAAGATCAGAGAAGAAAGTAAGGTGGACCAATGCCAGAGCATCGTCAGCGAACATCAGCATCAGCCAAGTCCGAAGAAGACCAACTGTCCGTTGGATTATATTTATACTCTTTCCAAACATCGCATGTCCTCTCAAGCATCAACTCCAGCAAAACATTACATGCCCTTTCACCCAGCAGCTTCCAGAAAACCACCACATATCTGCTTTCTGCAAAACATCTTCCCACATGCCTGCTTCATCAAAACACCCTCCCATATGTCTGCTTCAGCAAAACATCCTCTCATAAGACAAATTTTCAGAAAACGTCACACGACACAACTGGCTCTCCAACAAAACCAGAAATTTCCACTTCAGTCTAGCCTAGCACACACCTATTGGAAAAGTTTTCCTCTTAGGCCACTGTACAGTTTCACTGCCTTGTGACAGAATTCTAGAGTTAACAAAATACTCGACCCAAGTATTAACTAATTTAATTCTCACCACATGCTTGAGAGTGGATATTTCTAGAGTTCTCATTAAACTTAGAGATGTGAGGTTCAGAGGGAGTCGATCATATATTGGCTGAGTAGAGCTTTGTAACAAAGAGTCATGAACTAGGTGCGGGTAATAGCCAACTAATTTTTGGAAGGCTAGTATTATTCCAATATTAGGTACAGATAAGACCACTAGAAGGAAAGAAACTTATAGGCCAATATCCCTTTGAATATAGGTGGCAAATGTCTCAATAAAATCAAGAGGATAATAAAGGGATAATAAAATTATGACCAAATTGGGATTGTCCCTGGAATGCTAAGCTGTCTCACCACCTTCTCTTATTTCTTCTGTAAAATCATGTCATCTTTGAACCAGATCAATTGAACTGCTATTCTGGCCTGTCTTTCATGTCTTCTTGTGTGAATGTTGTACCCAGGATTTCCTGCACCATGTTGAGAAGAACTGGCTTGGGAGAGAAACCATTTTTTCCCCTGATTTTAGAGGAAATATATCACTTCTGATCTTTGAATGTAATATTAGCTCTGGGATTATCATACATGGCCTTTATTTTGCTGATTTACATTTTTTCTATGCCTAATTTCTAAGGACTTTTATTATGTACAGTTGTTGAATTTTGCCAAATGCTTATTTTGCATCTATTGAGATGATCAGATGGCTTTTGTCCCATTCTTAAACACAGTGCATCATATTTATTGGTGTGTACTAATCATCCTTGCCTTCTGCCACATCCATTAGTAACCCCTCTAGGAAAGCAATCCTATAACACTCAGACTTTGGTGAATATTAAATATTGGAATTATAGAAAGTCTGAACAGGCAGTTCCCTAAGAAGACACATGAATGCCCAACAGTTATGACAGTCTGACAGTAAATGAGAACGTGCTCAAAGTTATTAATCAGGAAACTCAGTGATATATTACTCAACAATTGCTAGGGTGACTACTGTCCAAAGGGTGAGAAACAATAAAAAGTGTTGTTGTTTGTCCCAATTCCAACAATGTTCCTATGATAAAATATCTCCATGAAAAGCAACTTAGGGTAGAAAGGGTGTACTTGGCTTGTAAGTCCAGTTGCCATCCATCATTGTGGGGAAGTCCAGGCAGGGACTTGAGGCAGCTGGAAGAGATAGAGGCAGGATGTTGGAGGATGAGCATCTGCATACTTAGTGCTTATCTAGGTTTCTCTACTCTCATACAGTTGAGACCCCAAATCTAAGGAATGGTGCAATCTACTTTCAGGCAGGATCTTTCTACATCAATTAAGGCAATCAAGACAAAACCCATAGACACACCCATAGGCCAATTCAACCCACACAGCTCTTCACTGAAACTCCCTTCCTAGGTGATTTTAGGTTGTGGCAAGATGGCAAAGCTATCTTGATGATAATGTGTGTGTGTGTGTGGGGGGGGGGGAATAAGCTTTTACATTGTTAAATACTGAAAATGTAAATTCGTAAGCCTTTATGGAAACCAATCTGTAAGTCCTAAAAATAATTGAAAATAGAACTACCATATGATCCAACAAGCCCACTTCTTGGTATATATTCAAATGAAATGAGTCAACTGCACAATAGCAAGAAGCAGAATCAACCAGAGGATCCATTCAGTGGATGAATGAGTGGATGAAGAAAATATAATGTGTTACATAGGCTCACAGTAGGAGTTCCTGCTATTTGGCAATATGGATGAACTTGGAAGATAGATGCTAAATGAAATAAGGCAGGGAAGAAATACAAACACCACATGATCTCACTCACGTGCGGAAGCTTCCAAACATCATACTCAACGACAGAATGAGGTGGTGAGTACCATGGGCTGTGGGTTGAATAATAAAAAAGGGAGAGACATGGTCAGAAAGTCCAAATGACAATGAAGGACAGATGAGTTTTAGAAATCCACTGTGAAACATGATGACTGTAATCATTAATAATAAGTATTAATAATATGCTGAATGCTGAGAAAAATACAAAAGAGTAAGTCTTAAATGTTTTTACCACAAAAATAAGTGTACGAGGTTATGGATATGCTAATCATTTTGATTTAGTTATTACAGATATCTAAATATATCCATTATAGCATATGTCATGAAGACATATTTTCTACTAATTAAACCTTAATAAAGCTGAACAAAAAATAGCCTACTCCAAAAGACAACTATAACATTTCCAAGTTAAATCACCAATCCTGAGTTGGTGGGTGGCTCCCGTCTGTAAACCTAGCCCCCAGGAAACTGAAGCCGGGGGATTATTGTGGGTTTGGTTCAAGCTTGGGCTGTGTATTGAATTTCAGGCCACCCTGGGCTACAGAGTGAGATTTGTTGCAAGCAAGCAAGCAAGCCAGCAAACACAGACACAATCTGAGCTCTCTTAATTTCCTGGAAAACATTTAAATGTCTTCTTGTTCATCGGTTCTGATTTTTAAAATAAACATATTTTTTTAAAGTTTTATTTACTTTCTTATATTTACGAGCATTCTACCTGTATGTATGTCTGTGCACCATACATATGCTTAGTGCATGAAGAAGTCAAAAGAGGGTATGGGGTCTCCTGGAACTGAGTTACAGATAATTGTGAGCTGCCATGTGGGTGCCGGGAATCAAACCTGGGTCGTGTACAAGTACAACAAATGCTCTTAACCACTGAGCTGTCGCCCCTACCCTGCAAGCTCTGGTTTTAATGATCACTATTTGCCAAGTCTTCAAAGGTTGAATTGCTCTTCTATTTATTAGGGTTTTTTTTTCCATTAGGATATTTACAAAACAGTTTTGGTAAAGTACATGGAAAATACAGAGTTTGTTTCTACCAAATGGTTGGGACCATTGTAGCAGGCGTAGGTTGAACTATGAGACAGTTTTACAGGAGTCCAAGCTTTATAAAGTCCAGTTTATGATGAGCATAAGTATGTATTTCCACTTGATGGCTTGTTTTGTTTTCATTCACCAATGTTTTATACATCGGCTCCTTTCTGCAGGCAAGTGAGAAGCACCGTGGCTTCCATTATGATGAGCACGTTCATGGACTCTTTGAAGGTGGTTGTGAATCACATATAACACAACAAGGCATTAAAACCATCTCTGCTTCATAAAGATCATACTTTGGTAAAAAGCGTCGTTTTGCCGTGCCGTGTTCCACCAAATTCGTGCTCATGCTCCTTGTAAAAGATATTTTATTTTTCTCCAAAATTGACATTTGAATTTGGCTTATGACATTTGCAGGGATGTTACACGTTTCACGGAAAGAATTTCCTAAGCTTTCAATTCAACTCAAGAGACTGGATGAAAAAAAATACGGGGGGCGGGGGGCGGGGGGCGGGGGCGGGGAGAGTTAATGGAATTAAGTTGGATTCGTTTTCCCTTTGAAGCACCTGAGAGAATGGCTGTCAAGTTAGTATCTGTGGGTAGAACTTTTCTTCTGCTGACAGAGTCAGCACACGGACACCTACTCTCCTTTTAAATATATTCATGGGAAAATGGAAAATGGAAAAAAATGAAATGACTTTGGCTCGCAGGAGTCATGCATCTCATGGGGATATAAATGTGGATTTTGCAGCTGTGTTTGTTGAACCGATGCTGGGTACAGTCCTCTCACGAATACTATGAATCTTTGAAAATGCTATTGACTCTGTAGCAGGATTGCTTAGAGTCAGTTTTTCCATACATATTTCCCCAAACTGTAATGGCTCCTGCATGCCTTTGAGCCCTCCCTCTCAAGGCCTGAGGATTTTGTATAGCTTGTCGACGTTAGTGTATGTCATGGTGCTTGCCCACCCTCTGGTGACAGGTGACAGTAGCTGCGCTGATCTCTTCACCTGTGGCTGTGATGAAATGCCATCCCCGGTTTCTAGCAACAGATCACAATTTGTGCACTAAGTAGGTAGGCACTTTGTCTGGAAACAGGAAAAGATGAGATGAGCTACCCCCGGTCACCTCTCAGGTTTAACTAAATATTAAAATGCTCGTACTGCATTCAGTCATTATTGAAATGCCCCAGGCTCGGTGAGACGACTGTCTCAGAGCATCCCTGTCTCAGGTGGATAGTATAGAAACTGGAAGCTTGCAGTGGAAATCCGTGGAATACATTCCCATATGTACACACACACACACACACACACACACACACACACACACACACACACAGTGAGAGAGAGATACTTTGGTTTTTTCCATTGTTATAATCGATTCCCTATGAATACACACACACTTTTGTTATGTTCATTGTTATAATCCATTCCCCATGTATACACACACACACACACACACACACACACACACACACTTTTGTTATGTCCATTGTTATAATCCATTCCTCATGTGCACACACATGCACACTTTTGTTATGTCCATTGTTATAATCCATTCCCTATGTACACACACACACACACACACACACACACACACACACACACACACACACTGTAACTAGCACAAATGCCTAGCCAGACTAGAAAAAGATATAACCTGATCCCAGACAAATGGCCACCCTGGATACAGTAGATACAACACCAGTGACTCCTCCTATGGCTGTGTAGTGCAGGCCTGAGACAATACTAGAGTTGTCCTCAGAGTACCACGCTAGGAGGACAAATGCAAACCCTACATTGAAGCTCCATCTGGGATGAGATAGGAGATGATTCATACTCACCCCCAGCCAGTGGGATGCTGCAGTATTCTTACCAAGTGGCTGTGGTGGGCTGAAACAGTAAAGGAGAGTCCTGGTTTGTGGTGCTTTCCGGTTTCTGTGATGTAAGTCATAAATGATAGGTAATTTCAAGTTCCTATCTTGACAGTTACTGAACTTGGAGAGGTAACCAACATGTCCCTCACAAGCCTTACCCCAAACTTCACCCAAGAAAACTGAATACCATTCTATTGTTCTGTCTGTCTGCCTCTCTCTCTCTCTCTTCTTTCTTTCTTTCAAAACAGGTACATGAGGAGTAGAGCTTAATTTTTAAAAATTTATTTATGGCATGTGTATTTGTGTAGTGTGTTTGTGTGTGCATATGTGAAGTGTATTTGTGTGTGTGTATGTGTATGTGCAGTGTGTCTGTGTCTCTCTGTGTGTGGTGTGTTTGTATTCATGTCTGTGTAGTGTGCTTGAGTGTGTATGTCTGTATGTGTGTATGCGTGGTATGTATGTGTGTATAGTGGTTTGTGTGTGTATGTGTGGTATGTATATGTATAGAGTGCATGTATAGTGTGTTGTATGTGTGGTGTTTGTGTGTGTGTTGTGTGTTGTGGTTTGTGTGTCTGTGTATAGTGGTTTACATGTGTATATGTGTATATACTCTGTGTATATGTGGTGTGAGTGTAGTATGTTTAGTGGTTTGTGTGTATGTGGTGTTTGTGTATGTGTGTGTGGTGTGTATAGTGGTTTTTGTGTGTCTCTGTGTGTGTATGTGTGAATTTCTGGTATGTGTGTGTTCTGTGTGTATGTATGTAGTATATGTATACTGTGTGTCATGTGTGGTTTGTGTGTGTATCTGCGTGTGTATGTGGTATGTATGTGTTGTAGTGTGTGTGTTGTGTATGTATCTGTGTCTGTGTATGTAGTATGTTAACTTTAATTTTTTCCAACCTTATTTTTAATAATGGTTCTTAAATTCTTTAACCTTCCTTTTAGCCTACCACCCACCAGAGGTAGTGGAAAAGAAAGGATATGGGAGAAGTAGACCTGTTTAGGAAAGTTCTTTGGAGCAATTCCCATCTGTGTTGTCTGGAAATCGGAAGTTCAATTCAGGTCAGCAGGCAGTGGCAGCTTGATCCACTCACAAATGCTTCATGGATACACCAGCAGTCCAGTTTGGTAGAAGCAAACAGGAATCAGCAGCGGCGGCACTACCTAGCAGAGACAGCTAGGCCTTAGCCTCAGCTCCAGTCAGCAGGAGAGACCAGGAGGAATGCCAGAGGTTCTCAGCTGTCCTTCTCTCAGGGAAGCCAGGATCAGTGAAGACCCGAGACCCACAAGCGTTGCACAGCTAGCTGTACCAGTGAGCCAAGCTCCGCCTCCATCATCACATGTCCTCCTTGAGTCTTGCCTCAGCTGACATCACTCTGCCAATCAGACTGAGTCCATGGAAGTAGCAAGAAACTGCAGCACACAGCCAGAAGCTTTTTGGTGCATTTCTCTCTATGGAGTCCCGACAAAGGCAGCTCAACTACGCAATGTAAGGCGGACCAATACATGCATGTTGTTAGCAAAGAATCCTTCATCACGTGTCCTTTGCTTTAGTAGAACTTCCTTTCACCTGTGTCTGCTTTCGTGAAGCATTCCTTCATGAGGCTGCCCCAACAAAACACCATCTAATACAACTGACTTTCCAAAGAACCCTTAAGTTTCCACTTCGGTAGTATGTGTAGTAGCTTTTGAGTGTGTGTGTGCGTGCATGCACAGGCATGCTATGGTGCATGTAGCGGATCAGAGGACATTTTGCAGGAGTCAGTCTGTGCTCTGTTCTTTTGAGTGTGATCTAGAGATAGAGCTCAGGGCACCAGGCTGGGCAGCGCACGCCTTTGCCCAGTGATTTTGCCAGATCTTGCCAGACCCAGAAGCAGAGCCATTTGTCCCCTTGCATTGATGTGCCCTAAGATCCAGTTATAGAAAGGTTTAACTCCTTTTCAAAACAGTTTAAGAAGCCAAACAGTCCCCTCTATTTTTCTGACCATAACATTCCATTTATATTCTTCACATATTCCAAGACAAAATATACTAGCTAGCCTTCAGCATCAGTATAACTGTGGCAAGTATGATTTCCCCAGTAGTAAGAGTAATAATAATAGTAACAGTAACAGAAACAGTAGCAGTGATAGTAACAATAACAGTCATAGTAATAGTAACAGTAGTAGTAATTTCCCCACTAGTCAGTAGTAAGGGAAAAGGAATCATCCGCCATAAAGATCCCTTCAGCATCTTTGATGGCATGTACTATATTATATAACAAGGAAAAGAAGTTGAAGAAACATCCTCTACTAAATGTTTTAAACCACAGAGAGCACTTAATTAAGTTTGTTGTGCTCTGGGTTCCTCTGGGAAAGTTTAGGGGCTTGGAAATCTCATGTAATAAACCCTTGATATACGTGAGTCTATTATTTCGTGTGTCTGTGTATAAGAACAGAAAGCTTATATTTTATGCATCAGTTATAGATATTGTTCTGCCACATTTCTTCATAAAGCAGGATGCACCTTATGCTAATTTCCCATGAATATTTCAATATCATTCGCAAAAGGAGCAGAAATATGACCCGTGGTTAAAACAAAACAAAACAAACCAAAACACCAAACCCCTCAACCCTTGGGTGGCCATAACCTCCTTGATTCCTTTAATTACAGATTCACGCAGGAAGATTGCTGCAAGCAGAATAGACACTGAGTCTACCAACCAGGAAGGAGGTGCTCATTGCAACCATGGACCACGGGAAATAAATGAATAGATGAAAAGCCGTCAAGCAAGAGGATAACAAGGGGCTTTCTGGCTCTGTGCTACAGAGCTCTGGCATGTGGGTGACTCTCTCTGAAAACCTGATAGAAGTTGGAGTCAGTAAAAGCGAGCTGTTTACAAAACACCTGTGGACATTGATTGATGGGTGTTCCTAGGAAAAGCATCAAAGTCTTCCTTCGGGGAATTTCCCTGACCTTCGAGGTTTAGGGTTTGCCTAACTCCTGTTGTAGATGCTCTCCTGTCTTCCCTGTTTCCGTTAGTTTCCTAGGCTTCCTTTTTGGTGTGTGATGTGGTACCCTTTCCATGTCCGAGGTGGGGGCTTCTGACCGCTTTATATAAATGAGAGAGTCTTCCATGGGTAAATGATTTACTATGATGGTTTTCTTGTTGCTAGAGCCAGAGCGAGATTCTCCTTTTGGTACTCCATTTCTGGGAAGATAATTTTTTTTTCCTCAATTGTTAGAAATCTTTGGGGTCAGTGGGACCTGTCCTTCCATGGATTTATGTATGTATTTTTTTCTCGGAGTATAATCTATGAAAAAGAAGAGGGGGGTGGGGGTGGGAAATAGCTCTCTTTAAATGAGTCCTTGACGTCTCTGTTAAGTTGTCATAATTTCTCACTCCAGGGTGCTCAGGAAGGGGTCAATTGAGTCTCTTAGTCTGGGAACATAAACACTTCAAGGGGTCTGTTGGCAGTTTTAATTGGGCAGAGGAGGCGTCTTTTTATGATCTACATAGTCTGAGTGTCCATTTTAGAGGTAACGTGACAAGTGTTGACTAACTCAGCACGACTGTTTCCCTGTTCTCAGAAGGTACATTTTTTTAATTTAATTTAATGGTTTTTTTTTTTGGCAACACAGTCCCAGAATGCTTAAAGGAGAGTCAAGAGAAGAGCTGTACATGAAACACACGGGGCTTGATAGCTTGTGTGTGCTTCTCAAGTGCAAAGACTTATAAACTCCATTGAGCTGTCTGACTCTTGCAGGTGATTGCTTCTGGGCTTGAAGCAGGGGACATCTTGCAAGAGAGACCAGGACTTTGGGAAATCGCAGCGCCAGTAGAGCCTGCTTTTTGAATGCATCCAGTCTCCTGCAGAAGTGTTTTGTTAACTCCAGGACTCCTTGAATTTGCTAATAGAGGCTGATGCCTCTTGCGATATTTTTCTTTGCATCGATCTTAAGGGAAACCCCTACTCAGTGGTCCTGTGAATAGACACTGAGCCTAGTGACTGTTGGATGGCCTCAGAAAGAAATATCTCTTTGCTTTGAAGCTTTAGCTTTAAACCTCAGTCTGATGGTGTGAGGAGTCACCTGCTCTCTCTCCCAGGCTGAGTTACAAGGGCATCATTAGGTGCTCGTTAGACTAATAAGGCAGACAGCGCTGATTATGGAGTCCACGTCTCCCTGTTAAGCTCCATCAGTTCAAGATACAACCTTTCTCAAAGTAGGTAGCCTGGAAATGGATTATTAGTTATCAAATTTTATGGTTTCTGTAGTCAAGGATCTGGGCTAGGGAGAACATTCAGTTGGTAAGGCATTTACGGCACAAGTCTGAGGCCTTAGAATTTGATCCCCAAACCTGTGTGGAGAAATAAACCAGGCATGGTGATGCTGTGTCCTGTGTAGCTTGGGTGCCAGAACCCTGGTTAGGGGCAGTAAGGGTATGAATGGACAGACATACAGACATATGTACAATGAAGGTGTCATCACTGGGGTTCCGTTACCACTACTGCTGCCATCTGGAACCTCTGTATCTGTTAGGTCCAGATCAGAGGCAGGAGATCTCTGAAGGTGAGCAGTATCAAGCTTTAAACATCCAGGAGGAACAAGCTGGAGTTGCTGTCTTTATGTGCACTGATCAATCATTTATACCCAATCCAACTCAGATGCCCGAGGAGAGCCTGGCACATGCACATAACATGTTGCCAGTTTCCCCTGGGCCAATTTGTCTTGGAGTCCTCAACAAGCTATGTCAGAGTACACATTTATTGAAAACTTCAATCTCTCGGGGTTTACTTTGCTCCCTATATGGTGACACATGCTTATATAATCCGGGGCTGGGGAGGTGGAGATTGGTAGGTCCCTGGGGTTTCCTGGATAGCAATCCAAGCCTACTTAGTTGGTTAGTTCTAGGGCAGTGAATAGCCCTGTCTGATGATGATGATGATGATGATGATGATGATAAATAATAACAAATAGGTAGGTAGATATTGCCTGTGAAGGGACACCTAAGGTTGTTGTGAGGGCTGTCCTTGGTCGTCAACTTGATTACAACTGGAATTAACTTAAACCCAAGCAGTTGGATAGACCTGTGAGGGATTTTCTTGATTAAACCATTTGAAATAGGAAGACCCACCCTAAATCCAGATCTTTGGAGGTGGAAAGATCCACTTTAAATCTGGACCACACCGTCTGGTGGCAGCCTATATAAAGGAAAGGAAGAAGGAAGCTTTTGCTCTCTGCTTGCCCTCACTCTCTCTGGTAAGTCCATTCCTTCACTGACATTAGCACCTACTTCTTTGGGATCCTGGCATATACCGAAGACCAGCTGAGACATCCAGCTTTGTGGACTGAACTTTTTTTTTTTTCTGTTTTGGGGATCTATTGCCACTGAATATCAATTGCCACTTGTCGATGTGACAGATGTGATTATAATGTATTCTATGAATTCGTTCCAATTGGTGTGTTTAAAAAGTCAATTGTGATTCTGAAAACTAACCAGAGAGGAAAAAAAGATTCATGATAATTCACAATGGAATGCCCACTTTGGGGGAAAGGTGTTGGGTGTTAAGCCACAGGGGATGTATTTAATTAACATTTTCCTTCATAGAGAGAAGACAGCTTGTCAATAAAGCTGGCATATGCTCTCACGTGGGTTGGTGCTGATGAGAGAGAAAGCCACAGATGTGAATGTAGGTAACTTCTGAATCAAGGAAACAGGCAACATGTTTGAGAGTGGTGGCCACCCGAGCTGGGGGAGATATCAGCGTGAATGGTAGGAAACGCTTATGACTATGAGGTAATTTTTGAAATGTCTTGTTATTTCATCTCCAGATTTATGCCCATGGCATCTGGGAATGTGCTAAACTGTATCCAACTATTACCCTGATTTCCTCTTTCCCAGAACAACTATCTAATTTGGTTTGACATCACCGTTTCCTCAGTCTCTCTGGCTCGAATCCTGGAAATTATTTTAAACTCATTATTTCATCCACGGCTGCAAAACAAGCAAGACTTATTTAACAAAGTGTCTGAAAGCCCCTGTGCTAAACAATCTATACATATACTGTCCATTTCCAAGGAAGACTATAAATTATTGACGTCCCTATTTTGCAGGTTAGGAAACAAGAGGTTTTGAGATACCAATTAACATCACTAGACCCCAAGGGTTCTTATAAACCAGCTCTTTATATGACTACATGGTCAGGAAGCACACTGCATCCTGTGTGCATCCTAAGCATGGTCTGTTTTTTATACTTTCCATCCACGCATCTCTTGCTGTTCATGAACGACTGGAGTTCTTTTCTATCCAGGATATCTATAGCTGAGACTATTTCTCGGTTAAATGTATTGGTGACAGAAAAAAATTTGTTTTCATTATGTAATTCTTCTTGTGCTGAAACTTTACTTACTCCCATGTGTTTGTACCCACAACTAATTATACTTCTGTTACATTTGAAGAACATTTTCCTATTTATTTATATCTAACTTCTAGAAAATGCTCACCTTCATAAAAAGTGAATGATGTAATGTGGGGAAACCATGTCCAATGTACATGGGTGAAAAATGGATGCAGAGAGAAATGATTACATAAAAAAGACAGATGATGGCAGAGATGACATTAGGAGACCAAGGCTTACAAGACGGCATGTACCTGTAAGCAGAATGGAGTCTGTCATTCACACGTTTGCACAAGGAATTGAGAGTTTGTGGCACTAGGAAGAGGGAACATGCCATCTTACGCTTGCTCAGGGAGGGGATGGGTAACTCTAATCCATTATCCCACCACTTAGCATCATCAGGTTGGGCGTTTGCTGAGGAGTTTCCCATGGAGGCTAATAGGCTCACCCTAACAGTCTCAGAACCCTCTCTTTTCCAGCTTTTCTGATCCAATTGCATCAGAATCACGGGGTGGTGTGTGTGTTGCTGCTCTTTATCTTCCAAGATGGGCTGCATACATGGCAGCTCTCTCAGATTTCCCTGGGACTCCAGCACCACATCTGCTGAGGTATCCAGCCTCATGGACTGAACTACCACCAGATCCCCTTTTTATTTTTTTTATTTTGGTCAGGAGACAGTGAATGTTGGACTCCTGAGACCACAGCCTGTAAATCACTCTAGTAAATTGTTTGTTTGTATGTATGTATGTATGTATGTATGTATGTATGTATGTATGATCTATCTAAAATATCTATCTATAATCTATATCTATAATCTATCTATCTATAATATCTATCTATCTATCTATCTATCTATCTATCTATCTATCTATCTATCTATCATCTATCTATAATCTATACCTATTATCTATACCTATCTACTATCTATAATTTATATCAATCATCTATTATCTATTATCTATCTATCTATCTATCTATCTATCTATCTATCTATCTATCTATCTATCATATATCTATTTATAATCTATATCTATCTATTACCTATCTATAATTTATATCTATCATCTATCTATTATCTATCTCTCCATCCATCTATCCATCCATCCATCTATAATCTTTCATTCTAGAAGTTCTTCTCCTTTAGAGAGACTTGCCTAATACAGACTCCAACACATTCTGTTTCACGACATGACTCTTAGTTGTTACAGGAAATACTAGAAATGTAAGGAAATATATCTTGTTCTGTGCTATGTTACTGAAAATCTGCTTCCTTGGTAACCAAATCTGATATCATTCTAGGTAGGAGATGTCTAATTAGTTTCTGGAGAGAAGGTTGTTTATTTGTTCTCTATGTTATGGCCTTTCACATAACACAAATAAGAAGTATTTTCAAGGACTAAGAAGAACGCTTAGTGTGGCTAGAGTGCCCAGTTTCTCTAGGAAAAAAGATGTGTGAACTCATCTCTTTAAAGGAACAAGGAAAAAAAATTATGTCTTATGTGAATGCTCACTAAAGGATGACCCCAGCAGAAGAAGATTCTAGAAGCCAAGTAGACAGGATGATCTGTTCCATGGATACATGGCTATAGTTCCTTCTTTCCTAAGACACTTCCACCATCATGCAGTCTGCTCATGAACAAAGAGATATGGTAGTAGGGATTGTGTGTGCATGCAGCAATGTGATCTCCCCTTTTTTATTGACTACTGAGTGCTCAGTCTGCAATCTGCGGAGATCAACACTGGGCTCTCAGTATAGCACCTTTTCCTGAACTGTCTTAGTTACCTAGGGGCAGGTTGACTGTATTAGACCTTTTTTTTTTAACTGAGGAAAGGGTGGTGTTTTCCTTATGGTTGGAATAAACATTGAATATGGATCTAGGCCAGCTTCTCTGTACACAGTTCTTCCCTAAATACCAACAAAAGACCAACAGAACATCTGATCTGGCACTGTAGCTATTTCTATACAGCACTGTTTTTCTCCAAGGAATTCATTTTGAAGTAAAGGAAGTGTGAGAATGGCCCCATTGGTTTGCTCAATTCCCTACTGTCCTGAAGCTTCTAGTTTTATAAACCAATGAAATGGCCTTTAAAGGCACAGTTACATTGTCAGAAAGGTAGGAATTCTGTCTTAGTTAGGGTTTTACTGCTATAAACAGACACCATGACCAAGACTATTCTTATAAAGACAACATTTAATTGGGACTGGCTTACAAATTCAGAGGTTCAGTCCCTTATCATCAAGGTGGGAACATGGCCACATCTAGGCAGGCATGGTGCAGGAGGAGCTGAGAGTTCCACATCTTTATCTGAAGGCTGCTAGCAGAATACTGACTTCTAGGCAGTTAGGACAAGGGTCTTAAAGCCCACATCCACAATTACACCCCTACTCTAATAGGGTCAGACCTTCTACTAGTGTCACTTCTTGGGATATACAAATCATCACAAATACCTTGCAGGGCTGAGCTAAAGTTCTCCAGAAATCTCTACTGCTCTGGAGTGACATCCATTGTATGATGCCAATTTTCGCATGAATAGGATCAATGGTTCAGGAGCCCTAGAGTAGAAATGGGAGTGGTACCACTAAATGTTATCACTAAGAATATATCATTGTCATTTTGCTTCCTGTGCCTGTGGTCTTGTGTTCTGCTGCAGTAGATGTATTAATTTTAAATGGAGGGATACTTTCATTGGAACCTATGTAGATAGACTCCATTGAAACTGAAGAGTCTCTCTCTCTCTCTCTCTCTCTCTCATCATATTGACATAAAACATGTTGTTTATGATGATGTATAGATGTTAATTTTGTATCATATATTAATTTAGAGGGCATCAAGGAGAAGACTAACATTACCCATGGACTTATCTATTTGAGAAAGAGGTTAGTACATTTCTAACCACAGACAGAATCGTCACACCAGATGGAATTGTGTTGTTGCTTTTGTTTGATGATTTGGTATGGATTAAGGAGACAAACATAGGCTCCCAGACTACAGGGGGCAGTTGTGCCATGGCTAATGTTGGCTGGGATGTGGTAACCAGATTACCGACTGGGTACCATCTTGGTTGTGTTTGTGGACATATTTATGAGTGACACCAACATTTGTCTTCATTGCTTTTGTCTATTTTTCATTTGAGTCATTAATCGTCAGCATCCAGAATACATATATTATCAGTTTGCTGATTGTTAGGCCGTTGGATTTTGATTAGAACTACACCATTATTGCCCTGAGCCTCCATCCTCCAGATGGCAGAGCTGTTTCTGTTTTCAGTCTCTATGATCATTAAACAACTCCTTGTATCCTTCCTTCCTTCCTTCCTTCCTTCCTTTCTTCTATTCATTCATACATTCACACATGTATCCATCTACATATGTATAAATAAATATTTCTATGTATCATTTATTCATCACTTACCCATCTATTACCTATCAAATCTATTAAATATAGGTATGTGTATCTATCATCTTTCTACTCTCTCACCTATTTATCCTATTTCTCTAGTTATTCTGATTAATATAAGGCTATAAATGTGAATTTATGAGAGTTATTAGAAATCGTAATTCATCAGGTTGTATGATTACAAAACAGAACACATTAGCAGGCAAATTCCTCTTCAGTGACATGTGCAATGGTAAATTTATGTTGAAAAATAATACATGAAGTTAAGAATGTCATTATGAGCATCTAACTGTTGAGCTAATTTTTTTGTATAGTTATACTCCATTTTCCTAGGGAGGCAGGGAGGTTTCCTGGAATCCGGTGGTAGATGCATCCTTATGCCCCATTAATTTTCCACTGAAAGAAGATCCAACAACCATGGTCCAGGAAGGAAGTAGGTCTTGGCTTCCTCACCTATTCTGATATTCTGGAGGATGTTCCCCTGGTGTAGGTCTTGACAAACTAGCCATTGTTCCTTTCTACAGAGTATCTCTAGTTGTGGGATTAGGAACAATCTTTCCCTAATAGGCATGAAAGGAAGTGTCAATTCAGGAAGGGACAATGAAGAGGGTCATCTGCTGTCCTAACTGAGCTGGGAGGTGGATCATTGTAGAAAGGCCAGCTGTGGTGGTGTGAATGAGGATGGCCCTCACAAGCTCGTATGTTTCAATGCTTGGTTCTCAGTTGGTGGACTGCTAATGAAGGGTTAGGAGGTGTGGTCTTTTTAGAGGAGGTGTGTCATTGACAACAGTCTTTGAGGTTTCCAAGGCCCACACAAGGCCCAGTTTGTCTTTGCCATGTGCTTGTGGATCAGACGTAAGCTCTCGGTTACTGCTTCAGCGCCATGCCTGCCTGCCTGCTATCATGTTTTCCACCATGATGGCCATGGACTCACACTCAGAAATTGTGAGCAAGCCCCCAAATAAATGCTTTCTTTTATAAGTTACCTTGATCATGGTGTCTCTTCACAGCAATAGAAAAACAAGTAAGACATTAGCCTACCCATAGTTCCCTCAGAGCATCTCCTTTTAAGCATATCAGGTAGAAGACTCCACAGCCCTCATTACAGGGGTTCGGTTGGGACTCTGTATGGTGAGTTATGTCAATGGAGAGTCTTGTCTACCATTACTGTTCACTCATAAAATGCTTATGATATTTTTTTGTTTCAAGTCCAGTAAAAATGTTTGCCTCTTCTGCCCCATTTAATCTCCCCCCCCTCTTTTTTTAATACCATCAAGAATTGTAAGTAATAAATAGCCTACCTTCCCACAACAGTTTTTACAGAACCTTATATACAGTATAGAGAGATCAAAGTAACAGGGGACTATACAAGTTTCTTAACCTAACTGAGTCCAGTGTGAGGAAAATTAGGTCCTAGATAGGGTTCTTCATGTGCTTCCCTGTCTCTCCCAGTAAAATTTGTAAATAAGACTCAGGAAACTTGTTTCCTGAGTTAGTGTGAAAGTCTCCGTACCATGGATCTCCAGTGACAAGGCTTGGTTATCCAACCAGAAAGTCAATCATAGAGATGGATAATGTTAAGAACAGGAAAGAAACTGTCACCAAAAGAGAAAGAATAAAGGTCTAATGACTTAGAATCTGCTTTCAAAGTCATTATATCTGTCTCAGTGTTATCTAGGAGGGTTGGGATTTTCTATAATAGTTCAGTTGTCGTGTGTCAGTCTGATTCATCTTAATATCTCACCCTCATTTCAGTATCCCCCTTGCAGAGTTGTGTTAATGCCAAGATGATCTCTGTAGCTTAGAGAGTAGTTTCAATCTTCTGTCTTAAAACACTGTCAATTAAACATATTGTCCCTGGGATTCCAAGTCACTTTAGTAGAGAAAGACTTCTGGAGAACTCAGAAGGAAGGAAATGAAGCAGGCTGGAGACAGGAACAAAATGGTGTTAGTTAGGTCAGTGAGTGATCCTTCCTTTCAGTTCCTACTGACAAGCTTTCATTCTATTTCTACAGGCTGAAGATAGGGCTCTATGACAATATAGGGACCCCCAGGGTCTAGAGTGGAGCTGTTATGTCTAGTTAAGTTGCTTTCTGTGTATGGTAATAAGTTCTCTTTGAATCTTCTTACCAGATATTGAGAAATAAAAAAATTTAAGCCCAGAATTATATGGAAAGGAGAAGGGCACCTGTTTCATTTTTATAATGAATGGTGGCTATTTAGAAGAAAGTAAAACTTACAAGTTTGAGAGTGAAATAAGAGGAAAAAAAAGAGTCTAGAAGTAAAAAATACAAGAGCCTTAAACTCCAAAATAAAGGTTAATGATTCAACATTAAAAACTAATGAAAAGATAAAGCGGACGAGATTTAAAATAAATGAGAAAAGGCTAGAGGCCAGTGAGATGAAAGGTTAAAACCATGAAAGCAGAAGAGATGAAAGATTAAGATGTATGGGACAGGCTGGGAAGTGAGAGGGAGATGAGGGTAAAGAACAAAGCAGAGAAAAATCATTAGTATTCGCAAAGGAAGGAGTGTAGGGATAAAAAGATCTGGCCTTGTACTGGGTCAGTTGTGAGCCTGGTGCCACCCTTTTTACACAAAGTTTTTTGGGTTTTAGGTATGCTGACCATCTTTTCAATAGTCTACATGATAAAAAACAAGAGACCCAGTACCCCTAAACTTCTTTTCTGGGTAAATAGTGTATCTGATGAAATCTACAGGGGCTGTGTAGACACACATAAGTGAGAATCTTCTTGTCATTTGCTTATAATTTGATGAGAAAGACAATGGATTAATCAGCAATGAAAGAATAAGGGATGAGAAGGTAAATGTCCAGAAAAAGAAAAAATGGATTTGTTGAGAGTTATATGGGATTTTTGGAAAGGCACAATGTACTGGCTGGTTCTGTGTGTCAACTTGACACAAGCTGGAGCTATCACAGAGAAAGGAGCCTCCTTTGAGGAAATACCTCCATTGACATCTAGCTGTAAGGCATTTTCTCAATTAGTTATCAAACGGGGAGGGCCTAGCTCATTGTGGGTGGTGGCATCCCTGGGTTAGTAGTATTGGGTTCTGTAAGAAAACAAGCTGAGCAAGCCAGGGGAAGCAAGTCAGTAAGCAGCATTCCTCCATGGCTTCTGCATCCATTCTCGCCTCTAAGTTTCTACCCTATGTGAGTCCCTGTCCTGATTTCCTTTGGTGATGATCAGCAACGTGGAATTATAAGCTGAATACACCCTTTCTTCCCCAACTTGCTTCTTGATTATGTTTTGATCGGGAATAAAAACCCTAAGACACACAATGACAGAGACCTGAATGTGTAAGGCTTCAAAGGAATTTGGCTTTACCTTGAATCTTATAGGATCAATAGAATTAGCATTTTGAGAGGCTGAAACTGCCTTTTTTTTTCCCCGACAGAGTTATTTGAACTAGATCCTAAATAGTATTAAATGCCCAGGCTAAGGACTATGTACTCAGTCATTGAGAAAGCATTGGGATCTTTGAAGAGTTTTGCTGTTGGTGGTGACATAATTAAAGTTGCGAGCTGATATAGCATCAGGCCAAAGTAAGGGTTACAATGAAAAGGAGCAGACAACTTTAGAAAATCAGGGAGATTGTGGGGGGATAGCAGGCTAAGTCACAACCTCCTAGGACAATTCATTGGAAATGGCAAAAAGGGAAGGTTCCTACGAGAGGGAATAAAGTGAATAAAGGAAGACAAGGAAAAGAGTTTTGAGGGCAGCAGACAATTTTGAGATGCTCCTGAAAGGTATAAACCAGAGTGGTCAGGCAGATGGAAAAAGGAGACCAGAGGAGCCCATAGCACAATCAAAAAATAAGTACCAGTCTTGCTGTGGAAGTAAGGTTGGTTGGCAGATGGTCATGTATGAATGCATCAGAGCTGATCCAGTGGGGTTACTCTGTTTTCCTCTCCTGGAAACTCAGAAGTAACAATCAACTATTTTAGTTTAATGTGAACAACTAGCTTGAATATAGACGCCAGCGCAAGAGCTATGCCACAGAACTTTTTACCTGTAGTAGGGAGGCGTGTATACAGAGAGATAACCCCACATGATATGGGAAAAGGATTTGCTTTCTCTTGTAGCTTCTGATAGTTGAGGCTCCTTACTGGCATTGTATTCTTTGAAACTTACTCAGGTGTTTCCCAGAACGTTGTATAGGTTTCCCATCTCAATCTTAAATCATTTTGTGTTACTTGCACAAATATCCTCAACATATTTACCTCCCAACTTCATGTCTTTAAAAAAAAAAAAAACAAGTTCAATTTGTGCTTCCCATATGCACATATGTGTAAGGTTGTCCACTGGGTCTTGGGCAACCTACCAATGGAATCTACTTCCATATAAAACTGACTCTCCCTTCCTTAGTAGCTATTAGGCAACTGCAATTAGCTCCTGAGCTAGGAGTAAGGCTTCCAGAATCCTTCTCCTCTCCAGATTCAAATTTTAACTCTCTTAATCTTGTGGAAGTTTTATTGATTCATGTGTGTAGAAGCCATATCACGAGGCTAGTCTTTCACAACATTTCCCGCCACTTCCAGCTCTCTCATAGTTTCTGCCACCTCTTCTGAGATGTTTCCCGAGCCTTGAGGGGGTAGAAACTCTCTCCTAGCTGGCCAGCCTTCATAGTACTGAAAAGTGGTACCCAGGCAGCTGAAGGAGACAAGGCATCAGTGGCCTTGGGCAGTAGCAGTACTGTTGGCTGCATGCTTCAGTAATGACCTCCCAAGAAATGGTGATATAGTGACAAAGTTCTTTATGGCAGTAACCAATCACTCTACTGACTAAATTTTTTGTGATCTGCTCCACAGGAGGGAATTCCTGCCTGGTACTATGAACATGGTCCTAACCTGTGACTATGGAAGCCATAGGCCTTAGGGGAAGTCTTATTGATGCTGTTTTGCTAAATGGTCATGTTGCTAGGCTCCCTTCCAAACATTTATGCTTATAGCTACAGACTGTGGTACTCCCAGTCTTGCTTGGGGAAGCTTCTTCTTGCAGAGGGTGGTGAATTATGCAGTGACTAATAGCTGTTCACAATGTTAAGAATGGACAAAGGTGAGCGCTCAGGCAAAGATGGTGCATTCAAATCTTAATAGACACATGGAGTATTACAGATGCTAAGCAAGGTTAAGCAAGGGGTTTATCAAGAAAATGGGTGAGAAATGACAATTGAATTTTCGTCATTGTTGAATTGATTTGCTCTCTTAAGTGGGTTGTAAGAGAGGGAGGGCATTATCCCTTGTGTGACGAGGGGTGGTGAGATGTCAGTAACTAGAGCCTCCTCAAAAGCAATTCATTTAATTGGTCATAAGTCAAATTAATGTTGTCTGGTTACATCGAAAAGAACAGCCACCTGATGGGAGTGCCATATGACCGCTTAATTAATATCAGCTTTTTGACTAATAAACCTGGGGTGGATTCTGGTCTCATAGACCATAACCTCAATCAGCCTCTGGAAATTTTCCTCTGGCTTTAATGTGCTACTGTTTGTGATATTGTCTCTTAAAATAGAAAATATATTCAATATTCCCTTTCTAGGCCTCAAATTGACATTAATTTATTCCATTTGCCAGGCAGCATTGAAATATCTAGTGACTTTCTATATTTGTGTGTCCAAAGTGCACTTTTCAGACTTTTTCACTCACTTCGAAATAACATACAACAACAACAACAAAATCAAAACCCCCAAACAAAACAAAACAACCTAAACTTTGTTAACTGCATGTTTAAATTGTTCATTTGGAAATTATAGTGCTGGAGCTAAATTCACTTGCCTGCAGGGCAGAATAATTTTACCCTCTACCAAGATCTGATTTTTTAATTTATGCCATTTTCTGGTGTGAACTGGGGTCACTGGCTAATGCTGGTTTTAACACAGTTGCCCATGCTATGGGACATGAACCAGCCTGGCTTATGCATAGTATTGTTTGGAAGGTTTGCCTGTTCATTTTGGGAGTTTCTCTCTCATTGCCGCCACTCTCCCTCTTGGCTTGATTTTTCTGCCTTACAGCTTCTCGGCATGCATGGAGACAGCTTCTCAGTCTCCCCAGGAGATGTCTGTGCTGGAGAGCTCTTCTCTCCAGGACTGTCTATTCTGGAAACATCCAACCTCCCCAATCCCCCACCAACCCCATATAAGTCCTTCTGCTGCATAGCAAATGCAAATATTCTTCTTCATAGGTCAATGACCGACAATACTTTTGACTATCGGGATGTAAAAGAAACCCAGAGTAAATAGAATTGATGTTATAAATGATTTGCTAATAGGTTTGATTTACATAGGAGACATTAAATCACAAAGCAGAACTTATCTGAAGGAGCACTGCCTCCAAAATATCCTAGGGATAAGTAGGGTACTAGGTAGGCCTGTTAGAGATTAGGAAAATTTAAGATGCTAGGTAAATGTTTCTTTACCTGGATTGGCCAGTCATTAGACTCATCCCCAAGGAACATATCTCTAGCAGGCAGCTCAAGAGTTCAGTGGACAATTAGGGTCACAAATACCATCAAGTCCTAGTCTGCCATTAAGTCCTCTGTACTCTTATCAGGAAAAGTATAATTCTACCAGGAGGGCAATGTGACCCTGGCTAATGACTATTAGAAAAGGGCAATACTGGTATACTTAAGAAATAATCCTGACAATGTCGTTGTGTGTAAATCTCCAATCTGCCTGCATGGTCAGACTTATAGTCTCGTGTCTGTTTAAGTTGTTCAAAGTATAACCTGGAGCTGGGACCTAAAAGAGATTTCAGGATGACATTGTATGTGGAATGTATAAGTCTAAGGTGTAAATAAACTAGTAAAATCTTCTATTTGAGGCCAGCTCCTCTTTGAACATTAGCCCCAACTGGACTAACGCTATGAAAGAACTCTTTCTTTGTTAATTTCTAAGCGTATGTCAAGATTTCTTACTGGGTGGACATATTATTTCTATAACAATTATGCTGTTAGAAAAACCAATTTTATTTATTTGTGTGGATGTGGTGTGGGTGTGCCTGTGTAGAGACCATAGGTCAACATCTGGAGTCTTCCTTAATCAGTCTCCACCTTGGGTTTTTGAGTCAGGGTTTTTACTCAGCATGGAGCTCACTGATTGTCTAGGGTAGCTGACCTATGAACTCTAGGGATCATCCTGTCTACTTTCCTCTATCCCAGCTCTGGGGTTAGAGATGCATGTTGGCACTTTGATATTTACATTTTGAATTAAGGATCTTGTGCCTGTCTAGAAGCACTTACCTAGTAAGCCATCTCCCCAGACCTTCATGCATTTTTAAAGGAAGATATTTAGAGTGTCTAAAGGAGAGATGTGCTGGGAATGACAGGGTCAGTGGTAAGGTGCTTAATGTAATGGACTCAGCGCTGGGGTTTGTCTTCTGTGGCCTCCTTTGTGAGTTGATCTTTTTCCACATGGCTTTAATGGGTCCTTAGCATCTGGTGCCATCTTCAGTGGACTCATCTGCTATTGTGGTTGCAAGAATCACACTAGAAGGGGGGTAACTGAGTCAAACTGGTTTAATCTGATTACCTCTCTGAAAATAGGAATTTGGAAGAGAGAAGGAAGAGGGATAGATTTTTAGATTTTGAGATATTTAGATAGATAGATAGATAGATAGATAGATAGATAGATAGATAGATAGATAGAACGAACGAACTTTAATCATATGGCCTTGAATGTGGAAAAACAACCATGTTTCTCTGGAGTGATTGTGGAGCTGAGAAAACCTGTCCAAAGATGGGGTGACTAGGTGGAGATATACCAAATGAGCACAGTAGTGGAGTCTGAGAGGCTCACAGGATACCAGGTTTTACTAGGTTCAGTGTCTCCCTTTGGCCAGTGAGATACACTTGCAGACAATCAGGAGTGGATGACTGCAGTCCTCAGCTTCAGAACTGCCCCTTATGAGGTCAAAAGCAGGATCCCCAAAAGGGCTGTGCTGATGACAGCTTGCCAAACAGGACTTTGATTTGGTAAGCAGAAAGGTTGTTAGTAGGTAAACAGGAGCCCAAACTCAGCATTCCTCAGGAATATCATAAAGTGGGGGTGGGGGATGAGAGAGGCTAGGGGCTAAGGAGGGAGGGAATGTGAAGGGTCTAGAGGGGTGGGGGACTGTTTCTGTTTATGAGGAAAGCCACTACTTCCTTTATCTGCCACAATGATCAACTACCTCAGGCAAGAGCTTCTAGCTCCTGATTAACACAAATAGCCTACAGCAGTTCAAAGCCCTTACACTAAATCCCAGGATATTTGACCCATACCTCTTCTGCCTCTATTTGTCCTTTTAAAACTGACAAGGCTTTCTTGCTGGCCTGTGTTCTCTGTCCCCCGGGAGACAGCCTGGCAGTTTGATTCCCCATATAAACTTTTCTTTCTACCCATGGAGTAGTTTAGTTAGGTGGTTTTTCACTGCTCTCACTTATGCCCCTCACCTCTTGTTTGCAGCGCAGGAAGCTGAAGATCATTGAACATCTGGAGACTTGCTGTGGTAGGCACCTGAAGATCATTGAATACCTAGAGATAGGGTGCAGTTGAATATTTAAAGAAGAATTCTGTCCATAGGGAGGAATCTAATGCCTCTTAACTAATTACCCATGAAGAAGACTGTTGACCAAAAATGGGAGGGCATGATAGTGTTCTAAGAGAACTGTTTGGTTTTTTTTTAACCTTTATACTATTCTTTTTTTTAAATTTTTTTATTAGGTATATTCTTTATTTACATTTCAAATGATTTCCCTCTTACTGGTTCCCCCCCCTCCCTAAAAGTCCCATATGCCCTCTTCCCTCCTCCTGCTCCCCAACCAACCCACTCCCACCTCCCCTTCCTGGTATTCCCCTACACTGCTACATTGAGCCCTTCCAGGACCAGGCCCCTCTCCTTCCTTCTTCTTGGTATCCTTTGATATGTGAGTAGTTCCTTGGGTATTCCAAGCTTCTGGGCTAATATCCGCTTATGAGTGAGTGCATATCATGTGTGATTTTTTTTGTGAATGGGTCATCTCACTCAGGATGACATTCTCCAGTTCCACCCGCTTGCCTAAAAATTTCATGAATTCATTGTTTTTAATAGCTGAGTAGTATTCCATAGTGTAAATATACCACATTTTCTGTATCCATTCCTCCATTGAGGGACATCTGGGTTCTTTCCAGCTTCTGGTTATTATAAATAAGGCTGCTATGAACATAGTGGAGCATGTGTCCTTATTGCATGTTGGAGACATGTTGGAGACTCACACCAGTCAGAATGGCTAAGGTAAAAAACTCAGGAGACAGCTGGTGCTGGCGAGGATGTGGAGAAAGAGAACTGTTTATAAAACAGCAAAAGTTCAGGGGGAGAACTTCATTCAGATGGTAACACACACATTGCAGATCTGATAGGTTCCTTCAGATCCCGTGGCTTCCCCTTGTGCCTAGCCTGATCCAGGTCTTCATGTAGATCACCCTTTCAGGATGCATATTAGGATGTGAAGGTTAGAAATCTTCAACCAGAATCATGGTTGGCATTAAATAGCATTTTCTTTGCACTATGCATTCACTAACTTTTTAACTTGTTGTTTAAATTACTTGCTAGAAGAAATTTATGAAATTTGAGGAATGAAGAATATTGGTATAAGGTACCAAATTAAAATCCAAGGGATGTATATCAATTGCCAGCTTGGTAGATATGTTCCACCGGGCTAAATTAATTAGATGTCTAGCTCTAAGGCACGTGTTGTTACATTACTGCTTTATAAGTTTAGATGGATAACTTATTTTTCTTTCTGAAAGTGGAAGAATTGCAAGAGAAACATGCCTACATCGAGGGCAGGAATCCTGACTTCCAACCTGTCCACCGTCCTGAGTTCCTTGGAGTCAGATCATATTGTAGGAGAAGACACATAGGAAAAGTAGTGGAGAAGTTCCCAGTGTGATATTTATCTACATTTAGCCCTGTCTCAGATAAAAGCAGAGCTGGGGCAGGAATTTACTGTCCTGCTGATTCCATTCCCTTAGTCCTAATAGAAGGGAGTATAAGCAGAGCTTCTCTGCGGTGACTCTAACCTCGCAAGCCATCAATTCACCTTCTGAGGCACTATGAAAGGCTGGAAATTGCCATTAGGACTCTCTTGCAATAATGTGCTATGTTGAAAGGTGACTGTGACGACACACACACACACACACACACACACACACACACACACACAGACTGTAAGTGCACAGTCAAAAAGGGGGTTGGAACAGAACCTGAGGGACCTATTTTTGTGATTAAAAATTTGCTTCCCTTGCTCTCTTTCAAATTCATGGCCTCATTTTTTTTTTTTTAAAAATGTAACAATTAGTGAAAGAAGGAGCTGTGGATTTGGGTGTAACATTGCATCAACGCTGGTAATAAACATGCAGAAACTCTCTGTGATAGACTGGATCATGAGGTCATGAGGACAAGAAAACATATTAGGTCTGGGGATCCAGAATATAGTACACATGATGTACTAGTTGACAACACCATGTCTTTTACAGAAGGACCTTCTTCACGATCAGAGTAGAGCCCAAGGAACAAGTTAGAATTCATTTGTGTGTTTGGGAAACACTTAGGGACTCAGTTTGAGCCATAGGAGATGTGGAGTGCTTCCGTGCCTTTTGAAATCCTGTAATGTGTCACCCACCACTTCATAATCTTCGTGAAGACCCTGGGCAAATAAAGGAATAGGAGGAGAAGACAGAAGTCTCCTTAAGGACATAGTTCAGCCATTGAAGTTTCTTCAGGTCTTCAGAGGTAGCAGGGCTCCATCTATCTCAGTGTCTTTCATTTTTACTTGAAATTCTGGATAAGAACCCAATGGGTCTTAGGACTCATTTGCTTTAGCTGTGGTTGAATCACGACCCTCAACCATGGAGGTTGTCAACTTTATGAGCATCTTCATGATTTGTTTCCTTCTTCATCAGTCACAATTAAAAGCAAGTCAAGAAAAAGTGTTGGTTTATTTTTTAGAAGGGACAGGACCCCTGCTGGCCCTTGTGACATTGCTGGTTTTTAGGTTCTTAAGTCCCCATTTATTTATTTGTTCTCCTTTAAACACGGGGGGGGGGGTCAAAGGTCAAACCAACACCAGGGCATTTTTGGTCTTTGTTGAATCATATCACTCCTATATGCATCATACTTGGAATCATTATCTTGGGTAGTGATATTAATTCCCTTTTCTGTTTCTGAAAAATATAGGTGAGACACAGCCATTCAGTTCATGCAGCTTTCCTGTGTTTGTTGTAGGCACATCCATGATCTTAGTTAAATTCACATGAGAGGGATTCTATCTCACAGGTGAGAAATTGAAGGAAGCCATGGTTAATTTCCACATGTCACATACTTGGTATGGCTATAAAGTAGGGCACAAACTCAGAGAGTGGGACTGACCTGTTAGATGCTATTGCTCTGCCTTCCTTCCCGAGAAGACCAAAGCCTGGGAGAAGAAAGAGCCCAAGACAAGGATATCTCTAGAGTATTTAGTTGCTTCACTTGAACACTATACCCTCTCCTGGCATTGTTGTCCTGTCTACAAGGCAGAATATGTCAAGGCATAAATGAAAGGAGCTGTGATAGCATTAAATAATAAAGTGCCAGTCATCTTTTTCCATCCTCCTCATGGTTCCTACACCTGTTAAAAAGGCGCTGATAATCAAAAATGGGGCTCTGTTGTAAGGAGGCAGTCCACTTTTGTCTGTCTGTCTGTCTGTCTGTCTGTCTGTCTCTTCTATGTATCTATCTATGCATCTATCTATCTATGCATCTATCTATCTATGCATCTATCTATCTATGCATCTATCTATCTCTCTCTCTCTCTCTACCTACCTGTCTGTCTGTCTGTCTATCTATCTATCTACCTACCTACCTACCTACCTATTCATCCATCCACCCACCCACCCACCGACTGACCTATCTATCTATCTATCTATCTATCTATCTATCTATCTATCTATCTATCTATCTATCTATCTAATCTAGCTTCTATCATTAAGTAACATTAATCGATACTTTTAAAAAGTTGATGACACTTAGACTGTACAGTAAAATTGTCACGAGGACAATAGGTACCTTATTAGGCTTTTTGAAATTTAAGCCTACATTTTCTCTTTATTTATTCTTCCTTGTGTCATTGTTACCTTTAATTGCCAACTTTACGCAGCCTGGAGTCACCTGAGAAGTGACTCTCAGTCAAGGGATGAAATTAACCCGTGGGCATGTCTACGTGAGATTGTCTGCTTTGTTTATTAATTGGTATAGGAGGCCCAGCCCACTGTGGGTGACTTCCCTAGGCAGGCAGTCCTGGGCTAGGTAAAAATGCTAGCTAATTAAGGCGGAGACTGAAAGAAAACCAACAAACAGGATTTCTCCATGCTTCAAGTTCCTGCTTAATTTCTTGCCCTGACTTCTTTCAATGACGGATCTTAACCTGGAAATGGATGCTTAGGCAAGTCCTTGCCTCCCTGGCCGGCCTTGTCATTTTTGGCTAGAGTGTTTTATCCCAGCAACAGGGAAGGGACCAGAATACCTTGCTTGCTTAGACTGTTGTCTAGTTTTTGTTTCTTTATAGCAGTGACTGATTCCTAACTGCCAGTTCAGGGTGGAGTTTGGAGTTGACCACCGGCTTCTAGTTTCTATCCTTAAGGTCAAGTGGTTTATTGTGTTAAGTGCTGTGGAATTCTGATGCAGTCCTTGAATATATGCAACAAGACTTTTGACTCAGGCTTGGATAAAAGCCTACCCAGGGAAGAGCTTGATGCAACTTTCAGCTTGGAGTTTGACGTTTGTATTTCCCCTTTATTTTCTCTGTTTCTTTTCCTCCTCAGTTCTGGTGACTAAACTCTGGCCTGGTTCTTGCTAGGCAAGTTTCCTATCATTCAGCCATCCCCAACCCTTTTTATTCCTCTGGTGTGCGTGGTGAAACTGATCCGTGAACGGCTTTCTGATCTTGGCCTTTGTGATTTTTTTCCCCCTTGTCTCTTTCTAGAAACATAGTTATTACAAAAGAAACACAACTGCCCCAGCTTTTCCAAAATAGAATAATGACATTTTCGTAGCGAGGGATGGTGGGAGGAAGTGCGGGAATGGTGACTGGCTGAAACCGGGAGGTTTTGACAGTACCAGAGAAGGGTCCTTCACCTCTTCCGAAGTGACAGTTGTGAAAACAGGCCAATTTTAGAATCTGTCACCTCATGTTAACGGTGTACCCTTTTGTTGTTAGTGATATCTGTCAGAGGAAATGCCAGCAGTGCAGAGCTTTCCTGTAGACTCTGCTGAGGACTCCGAAGCCTTGCGTCTTAGGCTCATGAATGTTTCTTTGGCTTGCAGGAATCAGATGTGTGCCAAAGAGCTGTGGCCTGGGTATCACAATGCTCTTTTTCTCCTTGCCGTGGGGCTGACAGGCTTCTTGATGCTGCTTCTCCCTAATCTCTCTGGTTCCCTAGTCACCTTCCTCTGTAACATGAATGAACCTGCAAGATTAGCTGTCAAGTCCTTTGGTGCTTGAAACTTCTATGTCTCTAAGTTTTTGATAAATGCTAGAAATCTCACAGGTCTCCATGCTAATAACATGGGTTTCCCCCTCTCTATTAAAAGAAATCCAGCAAGTGATTGGCTCCTCAAAGGTCTTCCCCAGGTTTTCATTGTGGAGGATGAACAGATTGGTACTGACATCTTGGAATAAAAGTGCCCTGTGAGTCACATAGACTTTAAGTCTTCCCTGTTAGGTAATGAGGAAAGTTCTAGCTGTGGCCAGACCTCTAACTTTGCGCTTTATCTCCTAAGCCAGTGTCCTTGTGCTGCTATTGGCCTAGAAATGTTGGCTCAGAGGTGATTTGTTTAGTGGATCTATGCTTAGATCTGAGCATTAAAAACAATATACTCATGAATGTTAAAATCATAGTTCTCGTGCTGGGGAGAGAGATGGCCTAGTGTGTGAAATACACTGCTGGGTAAACCTCAAAGATCCTTTAATGATTTGGATCCTTAGAAACCGTGCAAAAAGCTGAGCATGGTGGTCTGGACCCAGAACCTCTAAAGAGAGAGAGAGGGAGGGAGGGAGATATATATGAACCTGTGTGTGTGTGTGTGTGTGTGTGTGTGTGTATGTGTGTGTATGTGTGTGTGTAAGATGGGTCCATCTATGAAGTTCATTAGGCAGTCAGTCTACCCATACAAATAAGCTTGAGACTCATTGGAAAATCCTTTCTGAAATCGTGATTGAAGAAAGATATTTGACATTAGTCTCCACATGCATAAACACATGTTTGCGCATCTCTGCATGCACACATACACATACTCACACTAATACACACACACACACACACACACACACACACACACGTGTGTGCCCACATAGCTAGTTCTTAAAGGTACAAAGTAGTAAACTGAGACTTCCTGAAGTCTGTGATGGTCATTTTGTGCCATCTGGGCAAGGCTGTAATTTCTAGCCAGTCAATCACTTACTTACCTAGCTGTTGCTGAGGAGATATTTTGTGGGTGTGGCTAATATTGAGGATCAGTTGACTCTGAGTCAAGGACTTTCTTGGATACAGTAAGTGAGGCCCATTCGGTCAGATGGAAGCTCCCAGAAGGATTTCTGTGGGTGGTTCTACACAAGTCTATGCTGAGAGTATCAGTGTGTATTACCTACTGACTTCATGAGAACTGCTGACTGGGTTTCACAACTACATGAGCCAATGCCTTGTAGAGCTTCTCTTAGTCTCTAGCTCTTCCTGGTTTGTTTCTCTGTGAGGGTCTTGGTGGATCCAGACCCCACAATTCCTACACTGTCTATAGAAAGAAACCAGGGGCTTCATCTGAAGGGTTCTTTAATGGGAGAGCTAGATGTTCTGAATCCCAGAGCTGTTACCATCTCAGAGAACCACATTCCCATTGGCCAGGGAGTCAGTTCTCAGCAGGAAAATGAAGCACAGTTATCAGGCATGAAGGACTCCCACCTCCTGGCTCCATGACTCTTTGTCCCATTGCCCCTGGGCTGATAGAAAGCTTCACTGTTTCTTGATGTCTTCTGTGAGAAAAGAAGCATGTGTGTTGGGAGTACAAACATGGCGCTGGGGCAGCATAATCCTTGGAGTCTTCCCAATGAAATCAAATGCTTAGATTTTTTAGAAGATCTCTTAGATGAGAGGGACTTTGGGGTCTTAGAGGAGCTGCCCTGGTAGCATTTCCCAGGAGACAAGTGTTTCCAGTTGCCGCAGGGACACTTCTTGTCCAGACCCTTAATTGAGTAGATAAACTCATGAATAGTGGTTCTTAACACATCTTGAGTGGACTCAACGACATCTTAGAGCTTGTGGACTCTGATACCTTAGATACCTTGACCTGTGGGTTGGAACACCTTTGGCAAACCTCTATCTTCAGAGATATTTACATTGTGATTCATCACAGTAACAAAATTAGAGTTATAATGTAGCAAGGAGAATAATGTTGGGGGCCATCACAACATGAGGAGTTGTATGTAGTAAAGGGCCGCAGCATTAGAAAGGTTGGAAATCACTGTCTTAGAAAGTCTAGCATGGGGCATCTCAGCCCTGGCACCTTGAGCTCTATTGAAAAGACTATTTTAAAGCCTGCCTTGTATAGATAAGTTGGTAGGAATTAAAATATTCCTAAGTTGATTGAAAGTAGAATTATAAATATTTTCTGATAAAATTGAAGATTTACACAGAAAATATTTCTGATAAAATTGAAAAAATATATGGAAAAACATTAAAATTGAAGATTATCATGGAAAATTATACAGATAAAATGGTAGGCATAAAAATTATCAGAGATATTTTCCATGTAAATCTTCAATTTTATCAGAAAATGTTTTTACTTCTACTTTCAATCAATTTAGGAATATTTTTATGCCTACTATTTTATCTGTATAATTTTTCACGAAATAGTTTTAACGTGTTTTTCTATATATTTATTGAGTTTTATCAGAAATATTTTCCTTGTAGATTTTCAGTTTTGTCAGAAAATGTTTATAATTCCACTTTCAATCAACTTAGGAATATTTTTAGGCCTACCATTTTATCTGTATAATTTTTCCATGAAATAGTCAATCTTAATGTGTTTTTCTATATATTTCTTCAATTTTATCAGAGATATTTTCCATGTATATTTACACAATGGAATACTACTCAGCAATTAAAAACAATGAATTCATGAAATCCTTAAGCGAATGGGGAACAGGGGGAGGGAAGATGGCTTATGGGACTTTCGGGGAGGCGGGAACTGGGAAAGGGGAAATCATTTAGAATGTAAATAAAGGATATAGAAAATAAAATAATAATTATAATAATAGAAAATAAGAAAAAGAAAGAAAAAAAAGGCTGCCTTGTGCTGCACTGTAGAAGGCTCAGCCCCATCCCTGGCCTCCTCTGGGTACTAGAAGCCAGTAGCACCCCCTCACTTAGAACAGCTGACAAGAAGTCCCTCTAAAGGACAAAACTGCCTTTGGTTAGGAGCCACTAATTTGAGGGAAGCTCAAAAAGGAGATATGCTTAGATACATTTATGTGTGACTTAAAGGCATTCTTAAGTTTCTGAAGCCTGCACATGTACCAGGCACATATATGGGCATCAGGTCGAGACTCTGTTGGTAGTGTTCTAGGACTCTCTTCCAGGGTTCAGCGATCTGTCCTATATTGCTCCATGGTATATTTTTATTAACTCGTCAGAGGGAAGACATCTTGCTTTCTAGCTGGAATGAGAGTTCTTTGGCCAGAAAGGGACATATCAAGTGCTGGTATTGTCACAGTGTGCGCATCAAGAGAGTTTTCAGTAAATACTGCTTGGTTGATTGACAGGTTAAAAGAGGAGTGGTGATTGTCAGAGCATCAATTTTCTTGCCTGAGAGCAGTGTAGGTGGGGAGTTCAAATTGCGCACCCCCTCCTACTCTGTCTGGAAGACAGTATCTTGGCTCCTCTTTGGCTGTGTTCATACTGGGTAAAGTTATATAGCCTTTCTAAACTTCAGGTTCTTGTCTCCAAAAGGAGGAGATGATAGAACTGTAGCTAAAATTAGATACGTATCTAAGATGTCTGGTACCCAAAATATCACCTAAATGTTAGACATTCCTAATATCAATGTTTGTTTCCCTAATGAGGGCCTTGGTTGACAACTGGGGTGACCAGCTAGACTTGGGAAGACCCGAGACATATTGAGGTTGGGAATAAAGTAGGACAGAGGTTGTGTCAGAGGCTGTGGCAGAGGGACAAGTGAGTTGCCTGACTAGAGGTGACTCTAGGACTTGGCCGGTGAGGATGGTCATTCATTGCTCCTCAGTGTTCAGTGTTTCTACCTACAAAGGCACTCCTTGGGGGCCTGGGCAGGGAGGCATCTGTCCTTTTTGTCTCCCTTCCACAGCCCTGAAGAGCTACAATTACCACCACTGGCTTCCAAGGAGTGTTCGCTGCAGGAAGCAAATCTCATATATTTTCTGGAGTGTTAAAAGTGCATCTCCCCGCAACCCCACAGGATGATTAGAAAACCTAACAGTTTGCAGTGTAGAATAAAGTGGAGGAGGCCAGTCATTCAGAATTCATTCAAGAGTCACTTGACAAGGGGGTGCCTGGAGGGTCCTGGAGGTGTGTGGAATCTGGGGCTCTGCAGGTGAGACGGTGTCCCCTGCTTGGAGAAGTGGGGTGCCTTTAGACAGAATGTACTAACCGACTCTCTGTTCTTTCTGCCAGGGAGGCTCAGAGAGATGCTCTCTGCCCAATTAGGCAGCCGCTGTGGAGATTGCTTTCATCAAGTCTTGTTAAGAGGGAGGCTAACACAGTGTGCTCCCTTCTCTCACATTGACTTTGAAGCCTGTATTTAGCTGCCAGAGGAAATGTTTGCCTTTCCCTTGAGCTGGTAAGTGAGCCCCGGAATTAATAGGTGGTTCGTCTCCCTGTACTGCTCAGTTCAATGCTATGATCATTCCTCTTCCTTACGAGGTGAGAGAAGGCCCTGGACATGCCATAAAGAAATCAGGAGTTTTGGAAAAGAGTCCTGGACTCTATCTGGAGCACCAATACTCACGGGCTCTCATACCATCCAACCTACTGGCAATCTGTGACGGGGGCAAACAAGCGTCGCAAAAATGACCCTTTAACACTGTGTTGTTTGTTTGCGTTTGAGACTGGGTCTCACTGTGTAGCCTGTCTGGCCTGACACTTGCTATGTAGGCTCAGCTGGATTTGAACTCATAAAAATATGCCTGTCTCTGTCTCCTGAGTATCACTTTAAGAAAAAAAAAACTTTACTCTTTCATAGTATTTATGTACACATACATAAGGTTTTAAAAATCATATTTCTACCATTATCATTATCTCTCATCCATTTCCCCATTCATTGTCAAATGCCTTCCTCTTCCCAAGATCCCTTATATTTTCATGTCTTCTCCTTCTTCCTCCCTCCCTCCTTCCTCCTTCTCCTCTTCCTCCGGGCAACCACTGCATTTGATTAGTGTTACCTACGTGAGCATGGGTAAGGAGTTATTTCCATGAACAAGCACAACTTATCAGAGGACTCACTATTGAGGAATACAAATCCTTTTAGCAAAGCCATCATTAATTGCTTATTGCTGCTCATGGAGGAGTGGGGCCTTAAGAATGCCTGCTTCCCCCCCCCCCGCCCCGGAGACCTTGTCTTGTGCAGGTCTTGTGCTAATAACCATGGCTGCCGTACAGCATACGTATAACAACCATGTTATGTCTAGAAGGCAGCATTTCATAGCATTCTTCTCTGTCCCCTGGTAAGTCGATACTTTTATTATATAACCCACTTTCTCAGGATCTCTATTGGCTCCCAGTGCCAATATATTATTGATATCCTATATTATTCATACCAGATATTTTAAAAATTCCTTGGCCTAACTTAAAACTGTTCACAATCTGGCCTGACATTACCCCATCGATGACTCTTGCTTGGTGATTGATTGGGTGAGATGTTCCAGGTGATACGTTGACACAGAGTGCCCCACATGTGCTGGAACAAGTTTTATTATTATTTTGTTTATCTTCAAAACCTGTTTGCTTTGTAGTTGGATTCTCCTTCTCTTTCTAGTCATGGTACCCCTACCTTTAGGCAAATGTCTTCCTTTTTCCAGTCACATGATAAGAATGAACTGACCAATCACAGGGTCTCATTACCCTGGTCACAGAGTTTAGTCTAACAATGAAAACTTGATCTAAAGTGGATAAAGATCCCCTTCCCCAATTTTTCCTTTGGGCACCAGATTGATTTTTTTCAAGACAGGGTTTCTCTGTGTAGCCCTGGCTGTCCTGGAACTCACTCTGTAGACCAGGCTGGCCTTGAACTCAGAAATCCGCCTGCCTCTGCCTCCCAAGTGCTGGGATTAAAGGCGTGCGCCACCACCACCCAGCTTGGGCACCAGATTGTTAAACATTAAGCGCAAAACCATCTGTAACTATGTTTTTATTGTGAGGAGACAGGTGAACTAAGAAAGAAAAGCTGAAATAAGAAAGGAAAAAGTTTCTAGTTAGGGTTGCCTGGCTCACAAGCATGTCACTGCAGTGAATACTGGAACTAACTGGTTTTGCTTGGTCCTCATGCTATCAAGAATTCCCCCATGTCCTTTGGCCTTTCAGTAAATGAGTGAGAATTTCTAAATCTTCCTTAAGGGAGTTCTTTAATAGAGACTTCTACCTGAGGGTCCATGTGATGGGTGGATTTAAGGATGGATAATACTACATAGATTCCTAAAGCATCTGCACTTTTGAATGGAGATGGGGAGAAGGAAAAGAAGGGGAAAGAATAGTTTTAAGGAGGTCATATAGAATTGAGGCACCACAGGGAGACCTGTAGAGTGAGTCTTCAAGTTGGCCTTGGGTACCATGAGCATCTGGGGACATTTCTTTGGCCTGTGTGGGGGAGTAGTCACACATTCTTTGCCAGATCATCACAAGTGATCTTTTTCCAGAAGGGAACTCTGAGGGTATGCAATCAGGACCTCACCTACTTTCAAGAAATGGAGGAATATCACTCTTAGATTTCCAGTTGAGTTAATAACGAGGTAAAAATAGCAAGGCCAGTAGCTATACCTGGAGCAGCTTCTCATAGTCACTCAGAGTTTATACTCACGGTGGTATTCTACGTAGTTGCCTCTCCTTGCCACTGGAGATTTCTGTGACTATCCTATTTAATATGGGTATTGAATATTCTATTTAATGTTTCTATTCTATTCTATTTAATATTTCTGTAACTATCCTCTTAGTATTGTTCCCATATCCAGCTTGTGTACTGAGGTTTATGTAATGTAGTATTTATTTAAGATCTCAGCTTTGTCTTGAAAACACTTCCATAGATGCCAGTTAACAAGCTGAGATGAAGAGATTTACTTGCCTTGAGATGCATGAAAACATCCTAATCTCTCTCTCCAGATTCTATTGATGTGAGGATCCATTAGTGGTCAACAACAGAGCTTGGCTCCTGTTTCAGCTCTCCCACATGTTAGCTGCGAAGCCTTGGCCGGGAATTTGACTTTTCTTCCTTCATTTCTTCGTTTTGTAATAACATCTCTCTGATGATCTCAGAGAGATAATGTGCTAAAAACATTTAGCACTGTGTCTGAGGCATTAAGGAGAGCTTTGGAAATGTCAGCGGCTGTTGATATGTGTTTGTGTGTACATAGATATTGTAAACGCTCGATAATGTTGTCATGGAGTCCTTCCCAGCTACTCTAGTCCTGGGCTGTGGGGATGTATGATTTATGTTTGATCCACAGCTTAGCTGTATCGATCTTTGTGCGTATCTGTGTGTGAGATTTACCCAAACGGATTAAATGCTTGGAAAGCTTGTACTAACTTTGGACTTTCTAAAGAGGCAACACCCTACCACCACACAATCCCTTTAGTGCATATTGACCCAGTGGAATACAGAGTCCTTGTTTCTCTGTTCTCTCTGACTTATTCTCTTTATTTTAAAGAAGGTCCACATGTCTCTTCAGATATACCCCTCCCCTCAGAGACAGGCCCTGTGTCTGGATGGTGCTCGGGATAGAACCAAGGGAACATTGCTTGTTAATAAATTATGTGGTCATCAAATTAAATTATATTACATGAAAATAAATTAAATTGTAAATTATATAGGACAGAGTCCACCAGTTGACTTCTTGGACTCAGAGGTCAGGGGCTCCGGAATAAACAGCTAATTTCTGCAATATTTTCAGAAAGGAGAAAATGTCCTAGCAACTTTGAGATCTCACCTCCTTTCTCCTTGAGGGTCCCACCTATGAAATAAAAACCAAAGGAAATCTATGGTAAACTGGTCCAAAGAATGGGGAGACACCAAGCAATCCTGGTGGCAGCGTAAGGGAAGCCAGCCAATGCTCAACGCCAGCGAGCTAGAGCTTTCTTATTGGCTACTGCCACCTCCAGTTTGGAGATCATCTGAAGTCACCTGGAGATTTTTAGGTGAAAATCTCAGGGCCAAACTTGTGCTAGAGAAGGAACCTCTTGAAAGCCTCTATTCTTTTTATTTTATTTATTTATTTTTTATTGGATATTTTCTTTATTTACATTTCAAATGTTATCCGCTTTCCTGATCCCCCCTTCCCGGAAACCCCCTATCCCATCCTCCCTCCTCCTGCTTCTATGAGGGTGTTCTTCCACCCATCCCACTTCTACCTCCCTGCCCTCAATTCCTCTACATTGGGCCATCTATTGAGCCTTCATAGGACCAAGGAACTCTCCTCCTATTGATGTCTGACACGTCTGTCCTCTGCTACATATGCAGCTGGAGACATGTGTACTCCTTGGTTGGTGGCTTAGTCCCTGGGAGCTCTGGGATGGTCTGGTTGGTTGATATTGTTCTTCCTATGAGGTTACAAATCCCTTCAGCTCCTTCAGTCCTTTCTCTAGCTCCTCCATTGGGGACCCCATACCCAGTCCAATGGATGGAAAGCTTCTATTCTTTAGATTTAAGCTCAATGTCACCCCTTTGTCCCGCCTTCCCGATTAAGCAATGTCCCCTGTGAATACTTCCAGTGGCCTATAGCTTTCCTCCAGAGTCCTTCTCCTTCTCCAGTAGCTACCGGTTTATGTGATTACCTACATCAGCGTGGATGTTCCCTACAACACAGCAAATGCCACAGTGTGAGGGATCATGTTCTCTGTCTGACATGTCGCAGCAGCACCTGAAGGTTTTGTGCCACAGCCAATCAGTGATGAGACATGCTTTTTGTTGGTGAAAGGATATGAAAGGACCTGATTATTTTCAAATGGCCACGTATTTTCACTCTGGACATCTTTGGAAAGCCCATATTCTCATGTTGAATTAGGGAACCAGACCAGCAGAAACTATCCAGTGAGGCTGGATGGAAAGGGTGGGAACTGACATCTCACTGACACAGGTCTACAAGCCCTTGGTAATGCTTGTGTCTGGCATTATACCTTATAAATGTTGCCTGCTGATGATTTGCCTAAAGCAGTGATTTAGGTAAAAAATGGGAAAGAAGTCAGAGGGCCTATCTGATTAGGCAGGAAATAGGAGGTGGGAGTCCTGGCAGGGAGGGAGAATTCTAGGATAGTCAGGTATGGGAAGAGAATTTACCATGAACCCTGATGGAGATGGTCAGATGAAACCGAAGGAGAGATAACTAGCAGGGCAGAACTTAGACTAGAACAAACAAGGTAGTTGAGTTATGAGCTAGCGGGAATGAGCCTAGGCATATGGCCTAAGCATTTATTCATAATAATTCAGTCTCAGAGTTGTTATTTTGTGAAGTTGGTCATGGGTGGAAAAACCTGTGGCTACACATACTGTAAAGGAGTGGTGTGAATAATTTTCTTTTTCTTTTCTATTTTTTTCTGTAAGGGGTTAGTTAGTAAATATTTTGATTCTGAAGGCCAAATGGTCTTTGTTATTCTATGTAATGATTTTTTTCATGTGGAAACAGATCACAAACCACAAGTGGTTTTGTTCCAATAAAGTTTTACTTATGAATATTGAGATATGAATTCAACATAATGTGTGTGTGGGGGGTGGGGGTGGGTAGGTATCCACAGACTTGGCCATGGAGCTGGAGTTTCAGACAGTGGTAAGTCACCTGACATGAGATCTGAGAACTGAATTTGGCTTCCTTGCAAGAGCAGTATACGTTGTGTTGCAGTTTGAAGGAGAATGTTCTCCCTCAGTCCCCTGTGTAGACTTATATATTTGAATAGTTGGTCCCTAATTGGTGGAACTGTTTGACAAGGATTAGGAGGTGTGACTTCATCAAAAGAGAGACGCCACATGGGTGTGGGCTTTGAGGTCCTCAAAAGCTCACACCATTCTCAGTTAGCTCTTCCTTGCGTCTTACTTGTAGGTAAGGATGTAAGGCTCAGTTGCTACCCCAGCATCATTCTTGCCTGTTACCATTCTCCTTGCCATGATTATCATGGGCCCTTGGAACCAAAAGCCTTCAATAAAAGTTTTCTTTGGAAACTTGCCTTGGCCATGGTGTCTCATCACAACAACAACAAAAAAAAGTAGTTGGGACTTTCTTAACTGCTAAGCCATCTCTCCAGCTATGATTTATTTTATTTTTAATTTTGTGTGTCTCTGTGTGGGTTTGTTCATGTGAGGGTGGTTATCTGCAGAAGCCAGAAGAGGGCATCAGATCTTCCCAGCATGGGGGTTATGGGTGTTTGTGACTCATCCCTCATAGATACTGAAAAATGAACTCCAGTCTTCTGCAAGAACAATGCTCTTAACTACTGAACTATCTCTTCAGCTCCACAGAAAATTATTTTAAATTTAACTTTATCCCCAACTTTTTGAAAAAACAGTCTTAGTCTAAATCACATGGTGGGCTGGGTTTGATTTTAGGATTATATGTTGCCAACACTTGTCTAGGGAACCGAGAAAGCCTTTCCTGAAAGAGGGATTTTTGTTTGTTTGTTTGTTTTTTAGAGACAGGATTTCTCTGTGTAGCCTTGGCTTTTCTGTAACTCACTCTATAGACCAGGATGACCTTGAATTAACAGAGATCCATCTGCCTCTGTCTTCTGAGTGCTGGGATTAAAGGTGTACACCACTACTATCCAGCTAGTGGGATGTTTGATATGGGAACTACATCCAAGGATAACTGATGGGCCCATGGTAACCCCGATGGTGGTGGCAGAGGGTGTTGAGAAAGAACTGTGTGGGTATGTCAACCGTGTTGTAAATGAAAGAGGACATATACAATGGAGGGAAGAGTAGACATGTTAGAGATCCAGGGTAGTTTCTCAAAAGAGACTTGCTTGATTTGGTTAAAACCAATGTTTTATAAACTGTGTGTCTGCAGACCCATTCCAAGACTTAGTACCCAGTGGCATGCAGGGGACATACGTTCTGGGAATGTTAGTCTAGGGAGTCTTTGCCTATAAAGGAACGCCAGAATATTCTTACTACTTTCGTGCCAAGAAACTTAGCCATGCAAATGATCCTATCCCCCATGGAGTACTTTCATAAGGGTATTTCTGGGCCTTTGTGCCTCTTGACTGTGGGATCTTTTAGGTTGGTATTCTGTTCCACTATTTTTGCTGTAGCTCAAGTGTGGACTTGCCTGGGGGCAGGGGGATGGGTGATATGGTTCCCACAGGTCCCTGTCTGCTGTGTAACGATGCTATTATAGTTGCAAGAGAATTGAATGTATTTTACCAAATGCTCAGTGGGGAAAACAATAACAGTAGATAGTTAGCTGAAGATGACATACAGCTCCTCTGGAGAGCTGTGAGACCCTATTGATTCTCACTTCATAAAATGCTTATTTGGAAACTCTGATATTTGTGAGAGATCACGAAGCGCTACTCCACAGATGGGGATTCTCCTAGAGAAATGGCAGGATGGAATGAGAAAAGTTTGTTCTCAAAAACCTGCGAGTCTTGAGTTGACTAAATAGAACCCAACATTTATCCAGTTTATTTTAGCTACATGCATTCCCCAACGCCTCAAACATGGAAATTTGTTGTTGCTTTTTAAAGATATTTTTAGAAATGTAAAAATGATTTGTGTGTGTGTGTGTGTGAGTGTGTGTGTGCGTGCATGTGTGTGTGTGAGTGCGTGAGTGTGTGTGTGCGTGTGTGTGAGTGTGTGAGTGTGTGTGCGTGCGTGTGTGTGTGTGTGCGTGTGTGTGTGTGTGTGTGTGTGCGTGCGCGTGCGCGCGCGTGTGTGTGTGTGTGTGTGTGTGTGTACTTATAGCTGATTGTGAGATGTCATGTGGGGCTGGGAACTGAACCCGAGTTCTCTGCAAGAGTGGTTAAGTCCTCTTAATTGCTGAGCCATCTCTTCAACTCCCATTGTGGCTTTTTGAATGCAGAATAATGGCCTCTTTTTCCTTTCTATGGATGGAGGAGACTTTGATGAGAGCTTTCTTTAGTTGATGGTTTAGTCCCTGGGAGCTCTGGGGGTGCTGGGTGGCTAATGTTGTTGTTCCTCCTATGGTGCTGCAAACCCCTTCAGCTCCTTGGGTTCTTTCTCTAGCTCCTCCATTGGGGACCCTGTGCTCAGTTCAATGACTGCCTGAGAGTGTCTCTCTCTGTATTTCTCATGCACTAGCAGAGTCTCCCAGATGACAGCTATATCTGGCTCCAGTTAGCAAGCACTTGTGGGCATCGATAATAGTGTCTGGGTTTTGTAACTGTATATGGGATGGATTCCTGGGCGGGGTAGTCTCTTGATGGTCTTTCTCTCAGACTCTGCTCTACCCTTTGTCTCTGTATCTCCTTCTGTGGGTATTTTGTTCTCCCTTCTACGAAGGACCAGAGTATCCATACTTTGTTCTGCCTCCTTCTTGGACATCATTTGATATGTGAATCGTGTCTTGGGTATTCCAAGCTTCTGGGCTAATATCCACTTATCAGTGAGTGCATCCCATGTGTGTTCTTTTGTGATTGGGTTACCTCACTCAGGATGATATTTTCCAGTTCTATCAATTTGTCTAAGTATTTCATGAATTCCTTGTTTTTTAATAGCTGAGTAGTATTCCATTGTGTAAATATACCACATTTTCTGTATCCATTCCTCCGTTGAGGGACATCTGGGTTCTTTCCAGCTTCTGGCTATTATAAATAGGGCTGCTTTGAACATAGTGGAGCATGTATCCTTATTACATGCTGGAGAATCCTCTGGGTATATGCCCAGGAGTGGTACAGCAGGGTCTTCCGGTAATATTATGCCCAGTTTTCTGAGGAACCACCAACCTGATTTCCAGAGTGGTTGTACCATCTTGCAATCCCACCAGCAGTGGAGGAGTGTTCCTCTTTCTCCACATCCTCGCCAACAACTGCTGTCTCCTGAGTTTTTGATCTTAGCCATTCTGACTGGTGTGAGGTGAAATCTCAGGGTTGTTTTGATTTGCATTTCCCTGATGACTAAGGATGTTGAACATTTCTTTAGGTGCTTCTCAGCTGTTTGATATTCCTCAGGTGACAATTCTTTGTTTAGCTCTGTACCCCATTTTTTTTAATTTTTTTTAATTTACATTCTAAATCATTTCCCCTTTCCCGTTTCCTCCCTCCCCGAAAGTCCCATAAGCCCCCCTCCCTCCCTCTTTTCTCCATTCAACCCCCTCTCGTTACTCTGTCCTGGCGTTCCCCTACATCCAGTCTTTCCAGGACCAGGGGTCTCTCCTTCCATCTTCTTAGAAATCTATTGATATGCGGATTGTGTCTAGGGTATTCTGAGATTCTGGGTCAATATCCCCTTATCAGTGACTGCATACCATGTGTGTTCTTTTGTGATTGGGTTACCTCACTAAGGATGATATTTTCAAGATCTGACCATTTGCCTAGGAATTTCGTGAATTCATTGTTTTTAATTGCAGAGTAGTATTCCATTGTGTAGATATACCACATCTTCTGAATCCATTCCTCCGTTGAGGGACATCTGGGTTCTTTCCAGCTTCTGGCTATTATAAATAAGGCTGCTATGAACATAGTGGAGCATGTGTCCTTATTGCATGCAGGTAAAGCCTCTGGGTATATGCCCAGGTGATGAGCATTTTAAAGTATCTTTTTATTTTTGTGTGCATATGCCCATGTCTGTGTGAGTGTACATACATGTGTGCTTGTGGGTGTCCGTGGAGGTCGAAAGAAGGTGTGGTGTCCACTGGAACTGGAAAGACAGATGTTTGTGTGATGTGGATGTTGGGATCCTGAAATCTGGTCCTTCTGTTTGAATTACAAGTGCCATTAATTACTGAGCCATCTCTCTAGCCACCTGATGAGTGTATTCCAAGCTACTGTGTAGGTTTGAATTGCTTTTCTATGGAAGGTTCATGTCAGGATGCAGGACAGAGGGATTTAGGGGAAAGTATGAAAATGCTTGTCTAGGATGCCAGTTGACATACTGTAAAGTGGAAAATTCCAGGACAATGCGCTTAGCTCCAGTGAGCTCACTTTTCTCTCCTTCTCATCTCATTCCATTTCTCTTATGTTTATTTTATTTTTAATTGTCACACCTTAGTCTTGGATCCAAACATGAAAGAAAGTAATGCAATTAGTCTTCGTTCCTTGGCTTGTTGCTGTGGCTGGGGTAAATAAACCATTTTGGAGAGTCTGTGGTACTTTTCCATTATCTTTGTGAGGAAGCTGCGTTTCTCATTCAGCAGAGCCATTTCTATAAGTGGGGCATTTATCTTACTTCCTCTAGATGAGTGTAAATCCTCACTTGGCCTCCATGTAAATCTTACTTGAAATTATGAAGCCCTGAAGCTGGAGGGGCAATATAGATTCTCAGACTGGGCTTTCTCATTTTTTTTTAGAAGAGGAAATGGAGGTACTGTGGTCATGGAAGAGCCCAGGCTTCTCTCTCTCTCTCTCTCTCTCTCTCTCTCTCTCTCTCTCTCTCTCTCTCTCTTTCTCTCTCTCTCTCGATTCCTACTATGAGATAGTAGGTTTGCTACCTACTGACCACAGCTCTCTAACATAGTATTGATTTTCTCTTTCAATTTAATGTAGGCAATAACCTTATAAAACACTCATTTTCAGCAGATAAGAGGGTCTATACTCAGGAGAATAATGTGACAGCAACCTTCCACATATATAGACAATCGTGGAAAACAGAAATGGCATACCATTTAACTAAGTGGAGAGACACATGTGGGAGTGGGGTTGGGAGAATTTTTACAATACCCAGATACATAGAGTCTCTTAAACAAACAGCACAAGTAACATGGAAACTGCCTTGACTCCCCTTATATATATGACCAGGGGGAAGGGTAACTGGTAAGGGATCTATGTGGATTGGTTACTGGCTTCTTTATATGCTCCTTTTATGAGACATCTGTGGAAGGCAAGGCTGCAGGTGGGGTTTGGAAGTTGTGTATGTATGTGTATGTGTGTGTGTGTGTGGGGGGGGGTAGCTTAGTTTTAAAACCTTTAATTTTTTTCTTTAATTTGAGAAAGAAGAGAGAATATATTTTTTCAGCAAGCTTTTGCTTTCTGAGCCAGCTTAAACTTGAAGGAGGTGCTGTCTACTTATCTCAAAGCACTTGAGAGTAGATGACTCGTACTGTACTCTTCCAGAGACTTCTAGGCATGGGCAGACACCCCCCCCTCCCAAGTCCCTCAACTTTCATGTCATTCAAGTTGGTTGGTGATTAAAGAACATGGAACCTTGTATAGGATTTCCAGATACTGCCAGATAAAGTGTAGACACCCTAGTAAGTTTGACATTTAGATAAACTATGAATAATTTTCTTTTTCGCACAAGTATGTCTTAAATATTACATGAGGGTCCTAGATTTTTTTATTTGCTACATATGGCAATGCTACTCGTGGACAAGTATCTGGAGGTTTATGATAAAAAGTCCAATGAAGGGGCTACTGTGGTGCTGTGGGGGAGGGAAGGGAGATGCTGTCATGCTCTTGGTCTGCACTGGTTTCTTTCATACACTGCTTTCATTAGTAGAATAAACAGCTTTGCAATTTTATGAGGTTCCATTTGTCGATCTTAGAGCAGAAGCCATTGATATTCTGTTCAGGAAGTTTTCCCTGTGCCCATGTATTCAAGGCTCTTCCCTACTTTCACTTCTATTAGTTTCAGTGTATCTGGCTTTATGTGGAGGTCTTGATTCACTTGGATTGGAGCTTTGTACAAGGAGATAAGAATGGATCAATTTGCATTCTTCTACATGCTGACCTCCAGTTGAACTAGCACCGTTTGTTGAAAATGCTGTCTTTTTTTTTTTTACTGGATGGTTTTTAGCTCCTTTGTTAAATATCAGGTGACCATAGGTGTGTGGGTTCATTTCTGGATCTTCAATTCTATTCCAATGCTCTTCCAGCCTTTCTCTGTACCAATACCCATACAGTTTTTTTTTTATCACTGTTGCTTTGTAATATAGCTTGAGGTCAGTGATGGTGATTACCCCAGAAGTTCTTTTGTTGTTGGAATAGTTTTCGCTCTCCTGGGTTTTTTGTTATTCCAAAATTGCAAAGCTTCTGTAAGACAAAGGACACTGTCAATAGGACAAAATGGCAACCAACAGATTGGGAAAAGATCTTTACCAATCCTACATCTGATAGAGGGCTAATATCCAATATATACAAAGATCTCAAGAAGTTAGATTCCAGATAACCAAATAACCCTATTAAAAAATGGAGACCAGAGCTAAACAGATAATTCTCAACTGAAGAAAGTCAAAGGGCTGAGAAGCACTTAAGGAAATGTTCAACATCCTTAGTCATCAGAGAAATGCAAATCAAAACAACCCTGAGATTTTACCTCACACCAGTCAGAATGGCTAAGATCAAAACTCAGATGACAGTAGATGTTATCGAGGATGTGGAGAAAGAGGAAAACTCCATTGTTGGTGGGATTGTAAGCTGTTACAACTCCTCTGGAAATCAGTCTGGTAGTTCCTCAGAAAATTGGACATAGTATTACCAGCTAAACCACTCCTGGGCATGTACCCAAAAGATGCTCCAACATATAACAAGAACACATGCTCCATTATTTGCAACAACCTTATTTATAGTAGCCAGAAGCTGGAAAGAACCCAGATGTCCTTCAACAGAGGAATGGACACTGAAAATGTGGTACATTTACACAATGGAGTACTACTCAGCTATTAAAAACAATGACTTCATGAAATTCTTAGGCAAATGGATGGAGTTAGAAAATATCATCCTGAGTGGTGTAACCCAATCACAAAAGAATACATGTAGTATGCACTCACTGATAATTGGATATTAGCCCCAAATCTCGGAATACCCAAGATACATTTCACAGACCACATGAAGCTCAAGAAGAAGGAAGACCAAAGTGTGGTTGCTTCAGTCCTCCTTAGAAAGGTGAACAAAATACTCTCGAGTGCAAATACAGAGACAAAATGTGGAACAGAGACTAACGGAAAGACCATCCAGAGACTGGCCCATCTGGGGATTCATCCCACATACAGTCACCAAATCCAGACACTATTGTGGATGCCAAGAAGTGCATGCTGACAGGAGCCTGATATAGCTGTCCCCTGAGAGGCTCTGCCAGAGCCTGACAAATACAGAGGCGGATGCTTGTAGCCAAACATTAGATTGAACATGGGGTCCCCAATGGAGGAATTAGAGAAAGAACTGAAGGAGTTGAAGGGGTTTGCAACCCCATAGGAAGAACAATAGTATCAACCAATCATACCCCTAGAGCTCCCAGAGACTGACCCACCAACCAAGGAGTACACGTGGAGGGACCCTTGACTCCAGTCATATATGTAGCAGAAGATGACCTTGTCGGGCATTGATAGGAGGAGAGGCTCTTGGTCCTGTGAAGACTTGATGCCCCAGTGTAGGGGAAATTGAGGGTGGGGAAGAGGGAGTGAGTGGTTGGGGGAACACCCTCATAGAAGCAGGAGGACGGGGATGGAATAGGGGGTTTCTGGGGGGGGACCAGGAAAGGGGATAACATTTGAAATATAAATAAAGAAAATATCCACATTTTTTTTTTTAAAAGTAGGATAAACAGCAAGGATTGTCATGTTTTTGGAAGCTCCAGGAAGAAGACTTGAATTGTTGAACTAGCAAAGGAAGAGTAGGTATGGGGTGGTGCTCCACTGCAGTGAGGATGTAAACTAAGGTGTAGAACAGTGGCAGGCTTTTATTCAATGGAGGAAGGAGTTAGGGAAAGGCGGGTCTGTGGAGCATAGGCTGGTCACTGGGCTAGGGAATTCATGCTGGCTTTGAAGAAGGGAGCCCTGAAGCCTGTTCATTTGCAATACCACTGAAAGGAAGTCCTGGGGATTGAGTGGGTTTCCGTCAGCCCTATGCCAACAACCAGAGCCATTTTGAAAGAGAGAGCTATTTCAAGACACCAAACTGGAAGCTTTGAGTCTCCAGAGTGAGCTTGCTTCTCAGAGAGTTAGGAGGGTCACTGCTAATCTTTTTTTTTTTCCTCTAGGGAGGAAGCATAGCAATATCTCAGTTCCCTGGGAAAATGAGTTAATAGTGAGGCATAGTGGGAATTTCCCATGATGATCATTTTGGTAATTCTGGTGAGAGGAGGCCACAAGTCAGGACTTTTGCTCACATAAGTGTCTTTCTCTGTGTATGTGTGTGTTATATGTACACATTGTATGTATGTATGTATGTATGTATGTATGTACATATGTATGTATGTATGTATGTGGTATAGATGTCTGTAGTACATGCATGTTATATGCATGTATGTGTTATGTATATATGTTATTTGTATGTATCTATTTAAATGTGTATTGCATGTATGTCTGTATATAGTAAATGTGTTGAATCTCTGCATGTATATTATGATTGTATAATATATATATGTGTATATATATCTGCTGAACATATGCATTGTTTGTCTGTGTCAGTACATGTATTGTGCATATATATTTGGTATGTATTTTGTCTGTATGTCTGTGTGCATGTACATGTTATGCACGTGCTGTATGTATAACTCTATATGCATGTGTGCGTCATATGTTTGTTGTATGTATAACTTTCTATGTGCATGTGTGCTTCATATGTGTGTTGTATGTATAACTTTCTATATGCATGTGCACTTCATATGTGTGTTGTATAAATATCTGTGTATGTGTATTTTGTATGTGTGTTGTTTTTGTCTTGCTATGTGCTGTATGTATGTGTGTATTATGCATACATGCTATATATATGAGTCTTTGTGTGTATTATATGTATGTTGTGAATATGTATTTATATGTCTACATTTATGTGTGTGTGTTGTGGGGTATGTGTTTGTATGTCTGTGTATATGTAGGTGTTGTATATGTCTCTGTGTATAAATACGTATACATACATGTCCTGAGAGAAATGATTACTAGGCTTCTACAGCTTTGGATATAAAGATTTCTCATTTGATTTGAGCGGCACATTCATACATGGGTGGTTTGGTACAATGAACATGCTAACTTGAACTTTTTAAAAGGTCGGTGAGGAAAAATTATAGTCAATGGACAGAGCTTGGGATAGTCACTGGAAGGGAACATACTTAGTAGCTAAAAAAATGTCTTCTGCACTTGTAGCCAAGAGTTAATTAAGCTCAGGAGACGAGGAAGATGCCAGAATAAGACACACCAAAATCCTTTCTGGTCTGGTCCACAAAGGGTCTAAAGCTGGCTGTCTTTAGTCTCAGGTAGAGATTCACCTGACCCATGGAATGAGTAGACACCCTTGCTCTCAGTGTTTCCCATGGATGGACTGAAGGAGTGGAAATTGTGTAGACTAAGATAAACATTATCTGCTTTATTCGAGTTAAAAGACTGGACAGGGACAGATGAGCCTAGGCTGTATGACGTAGAAGTACAAGTGTTTATGGAAGTTTAAGCAGAAATGGCAGTTTTGTTTGCTTGCTGGGCTGAGGGGATGCTGAGGGAATGCTAGCAAGGACCTGTGGGAATGGAGCATGTTACTCAGGACCCCACAACCCTGACAGCTTTCCTCCTTCAGTTCTGCCCATGCCTGTGAAACCGTGCTCCAAAGTTAGCTTCTGCCCAGGCAGACTGCCTTCTTTCCCCCTATGCGATCATTCTATATAGGGGGACATAAAAGAGGCCTCTTGGGAACTGCAAGTATGAAGTGTTCACACCATGAGCAAACTGCAAGTCATACTCTGGCTGGGGAAAGAAGTGCCTGCTTCTGAACACAGGAGCTGACACTAAAGGCTAAATAGGAGACACCCCGGTGGCTGAGAAATGTCCCAAACTGAACTCCTCCAGAGAGTCAGCATCTGCATGTAATTACTTAGGGTGCATAATTCTCTTATGGGTGCTCACTTAGTAAAGCATCTACATTTACATTCACAGCTCATTAGGCGGCTTGTGGGTTTGATTTGAACATTTTAAGTGGGATTGTTTTTAATCTTCGGAGGCACTATAAACCCACAGTCACGCTCAACTGCTGCAGACATTTGGAAGGAAAAGGAAATGTTAAAACTAGTTTGTTTTGCCTCCTGGGAGGAGTTGTATAAAGGAAGGGGTAGAAGTGACCATGGACAATCCAAGTAGGACATTCGTCTCAATCTTCTCCCTTTGGGAGCCCAAGGCTTCTGCAACCATCCGGGCCAAAAGGGAAGTGACTTGTGGTGTTGTCAGGAAGAGAGCGAAATTAAACGTGGTGTTGGAGTCATTATAAAAAGAAATCATAAAATAACAGAACTTTCCAACAGATGTTTAATTTTAAATAGTAAACACTGCAGACTTGCCGGAGACTGTCAGTGAGTTGAGAAACCAATTCCGTCTCTTCCCTTGGGCTCTTGCATGGTTTGTGATGGGAACTGCTGGTCTTTAGCGAGGCAGTCAGCACACGCGAGTGTGCCATCTAAATGGAACTTTCCTTTCTTTGGGAAATGGAGACATTTGCAATTTATTCATGGTGCCAGGTGTTCCTTAGTTGTGTGCTTTGGATCCTGAGTTCAGTGCCTGTAGTTTTCCTTTTTTAAATGGGAAAACTGTAAAATGAGAGACACGTGATGGGACCATGCTTCACGAAGGCAGAACCTCCTTGATCGTCTCTAGGCACATCTGATCTCAAATCTAAGTGCTCTTTCCTTGTCCTTGATACTTCGATGTGAGTCTGGTAGTATGTGCCGCACATGGAGTAAGTGCAAGGAATGGTCTGGTTTTCCATAGTGGAGATGGCTAGAGAATCCCTTGCCACTTGAGAAACTGTTAACGTGTTTAGTGTTGGGATAAGGACATAGTTGCGGTGGGGCACAGTGACAAGTACTTCCTACAGATTTATACCTAAAAACAGTGCCTTTCTGACTCAGGCAGGGTGACTGGGGGGAACCAGAAAGAATAAGGACTGTGTGGAAATCATCTTAAGAAGGTTCTTCTCAAGTTCAAAATAACCCTTTCGATGGTTAGCTCCAAGTCCCTATCCCTAGGAATGGGCTCCTGCCACCATCTTCCTATGACTCAACAACTAATTGATCATAAAGTGTTGGATCAATGGTGAATGCTTGACCCAAAGCCACTTAAAATTCTTGCCTTGGAATTGTCTTTTCTTTGAGATAGATTAGCACTATGTCCCTCTGGCTGGAACGTTCTATGGAACCAGGCTGGCATCCCAGAGTTGCTCCTCCCTCTGTGTCTCAAATATCAGGATCAAAGGCACACCCCCCCTCCCGTCCAGCAAAGATCTTATTTGTTTACTATTTTATGTCTATATGTATATACTTGAATGCTTATATGTGTGCTGCATGTGTGCAAGGTACCTATGAAGGCCAGGAGAGAGTGTTCGCTCCACTCCCTGGAGCTGGAGTTACAGGCGGTTGTGGACTGTCTGAGGTGGATGCTGGGAACCGAACCTGGGTCCTCTACAAGAGCAGCAAGTGCTCTTAACCACTGAGCCATTTTGTCCAGTTCCCTGCCCTGGGACTCTGGAGATGCACCCGGTCAGCCACCATTGTCTGAAAGCGGTAACTAGAACTGACAATTGAGGATAGTCATCCTCTCCCATCCCTTCCCCCACCGAATTGTTGCAAATACTGATGTTGAGACGTGAGAAAAGCCATGCGTGAAAAGCAACAGAGCAAAAGCAATATACTGCTGCTCTGTGGACTCAGAGACCCTGCTAGATCATTGTCTTGGTGGTTCTGAGATAGTCGCATGACCTTATAACAAACCCTTATTCATGCCAAAGCCAACTCAAGTTTCTGCCTTTGATTTCCATCAGCGTATTGAAGGATATTTGTGGTGCATTTTCTAACACCATGTCTTCTCTGTAGGTATAAGTATAGCCAGCGACCATGTTGCCCTCGCAGGAAATTTCCATCTTTTAAAATTAATAAGGAGTGGAGGTCCTTTTTTGGACAGTTTTGATCCAAATCCCAGAATCTCTACCATGTCTTCTTATTCTCTGTTAAGAAAACAAGCATTCTGGTCCCCAGCTGTTATCTCCATGGTGATCAAGATTCCTCTACAGCATCTGTCTGGTGAGGGTCACACCGCATGCACAGCTGCAGATGTGTGGTATGCAGAGCGAGCCGTGTCAGGAGGGCCAGCAAGGCCACAGAGGCTACTCTACATTCCACAGGCGACTTCCGTATCTGCCTGCCTTCTGCTAGCACAGCAGAGTGAGGTGCAGACAAGTCCTCGTGGAAAATTAGCTGTAATTTAGGTAATATCGCCAATGCCCCACCAGTTGCTTGATTAGGTGATTGAAAGGAGCATTTCGTTTGGAGATTTGCAATTTTCTGGTGCTAGTGGTCTCACACAATTACATTTCTTGTCATTTATCACATTGTTGGGATACCAAGACAAACTTACTTCTCCTTACATTTATCATATTATGGGGAGACTACAGAGGCAGGTTTAGCTGATTGCTTTACAGCAGACGATGCTGCTTCCATTGTGCAGGGGATTGGACAGCTTTCCCTCCAAGGATCTCTCTTGGAGATCATATTTTGCATGGGGAGGATTGTTTCTGCAATGATTTTTTTTGAAGTTGAGATTTTTCCTCTTAACGACAGCATTGCCTTCTAAAAAGACTACAGAGCGAGCCCAGAATGATAGTGAGGTAAGGGACTCCCTTCTCCTTCAGAACCAGAGAGCAACAGTGCTAAGACGGGACGTTTGAAAATGAGGTAAGGTGATAATTTGAAGATGCTTAGGTTCTGACTTGCTCCGTCATAAACAGAACCATGTAAAAGTCCTTTAAACAAAGGTGGCTTAAATATTTAAATTAGGAACCAGGTAAACACCCCGTGGTGCCCTGCACACAATCCCCCCCCCCCCCGCTGGCCATTAGTTATGGTTTAGCTCATACATGGGCTGACCTAGATTTTTCCTTCCCTCTGTAAAGATGGCATTAAAGAATAATTTAATCTCTAGCCCTTGGTGCTTTAATTGAGTCTTTCAAGTTGTTAGTAAGTAGCTGGTCCTTACGTCAAAAGCTTCTGCTTGTCAAATGAGGCTTTATTTCTGAGCCTCTTGACCAAGCCTCCTGAATGGTACCACAGGGGCTGGAGGAAGCCACATTCCAGGCAGATGTAGGCACACCATAGCCTCCATTGTATCCCTGGATACAATTAAAGTAAACTTGATATGGCAACTTCTGGATCTCTGCCTGTACCTCAGACTGATGAAATGAGGAGCTATTTTGTAGCAGCTTTAAAGCTCTCTGAACAGTCCAAGGCATCCCCTGCCCCGATGCCTCATTGTGGGAAGAGCATGGAAAGACTCCTGGAATCCAGCCCTGAAATGGATTCTAACACGCATGCTCTCAGGAGTCCTGGCTGCCACCCTGGGTGAACAGCCTCATAAATAGAGACAGACACCATTTGAACTCTGGTGAATCGGAACAGTTGGCTGATTAGAGGTTTCTTTAATTTTGAGATTGCTCTTGCCTTTCAAGCCAGATGCAAAGAGAGAACAGCCCAGTTTCCCAGTGCAGAGGAAGGGAGCTCAGTACAGCAATCAACCCCTAGTCCCTCCCCAGAATCACCATATCCCCTCTCTTTTAGCATTTAAGGATATGCCATCTGGGGTTGATCTTATTGACATATTTGCCTAGTTATTGTTTAATGCTTTCTAGAATGAAAGTTTTATAAAGGCAAGCCTGTCCTACCTAGAATGGGACTTGACCCCCACACAGTAGATGCTCAACTGAGAACAGGACCCAACACACAGTAGTTGCTCAAATGATGTTTGTTGAGTGAATGAAAAAAAAATGATTTAGAGTCCATCCTTTAACATTAGTGTTGCTTCTACATAGATGGTTCATTATTATACGCTTCTTTAGCTATCAATATGATTTTGTACTGCCCACTCAGTCAGTAAGAGGCTTTTAGAACAGCCAGGCATGCTAACTAAAGCTAGCTCCTTAATTATCTCAGGCCCACACTAAATCTGTTCAGGTCTGGGTCCCAGGGGTCAGCCTGTACGATAGAACCCAACTCCACCCACAGTGACTCTGAGGCTGGCAATTTGCTTGGGGAGTTATGAGTCAACAGGACAAACGCCTTCATGTAAAGACAGGGATGAGACTAGAGTTCCAGTTGTGATTATAGAAGCAGTTGGGATAAGAAAATTCAAGAACTCTTCAAAAAGCCGAGCTGGTATCATGCCAAGCTGGCTTCTGGCTCCTGGGACTATCAGTGGCCTGATTTGGAGGTTCCATGGCACTTCTGGAGATGTTTGTAGTTACTGAGAGTTTGGTTATATCTCTTAGGAAGATGGATCTGAAGGTACTCCCTTCTGGGAGCTGGCACAGAAATGAAGGCACTGGTCTCTGTCTACTGTTGCCTTCCTGTGTATCTAGCATCCATGTTTCAAACTCCTACCCAGTCTAGATGACTCTGTCAGAAAACTGAAGTTACTTATTAGCAGGTATTTATGTCTCATGTGTGATGGGTAGCTGGAAAGGTTAAGAATTTTGTTCAGGGAGGCTGGAGAGATGGTTCACCCGTTAAGAGCAGTGACTATTCTCCCGGAGGTCCTGAGTTCAATTCCCAGCAACCACATGGTGGCTCACAACCATCTGTAGTGGGATCTGAAGCCCTCTTCTGGTGTGTCTGAAGATAGCTACAGTGTACTCAATATACATAAAATAAATAAATAAATCATAAATAAAAGCAAATTTGTTTGTTTTATTTTGTTCTGGTGCTGGAGTAAAAGCAAGGAGATTCCCCAATGTTCAAGAGACTATCTTGAATCCATAAAACTACCTGGGTCTTAGGAATGAGCATGAACTCATTCATTTTTTTTTTTTTAAACTGAGGACATTTGAACCTTTCAGATTCAGAGGATCATTACATGGAACTGAAAGAAGTTTGTCCCAATTATTACTGTGGGCTGTGAAGGTTGTACTACTTATTTTTCCCCTTGCCATGATAAGCTCACTCAGCAAAAGTAACTTGATGGAGGAAAGGTTTATTTCAGTGTATGCTTGCTTAGAGGGTGTCTGATTTGTTGTGATGAGAAAAGCCACAGCATCAGCAGCAGTGAGGTGGCTTGTCACATTGTGTCTGCAGGCAGGAGACAGGGAGAGTTGAACAGTGACACTCAGCTTGATAGGTATCACCCTTTTATCAGTCCAGGTCCCTAAACCATGTGTCTTAGTTAGGGTTTGACTGCTGTGAACAGACACCATGACCGAGGCAAGTCTTATAAAGGACAACATTTTATTGAGGCTGGCTTACAGGTTCAGAGGTTCAGTCTATCATCAAGGTGGGAGTGGGGCAGCATCCAGGCAGGCATGGTGGAGGAGGAGCTGAGAGTTCTACATCTTCATCTGAAGGCTGCTAGGAGAAGACTGGCTTCCAGGCAGCTAGGATGAGAGTCTTAAAGCCCACGCTCACAGTGACACACCTACTCCAACAAGGCCACTCCAACAAGGCCACACTTCCAAATAGTGCTACTCCCTAGGCTGAGCCTATACAAACCATCACACCATGGAATGGTGGAACCTGAATTTGGTGTCTTTTTTCTACCTCAGTCTAATGCAGATGATCCCTCTCAGGCACATCCACAGGCTTGTCATCCTAAATCTTATTAGGGTGACAAAGATGAAGCATTAAAAAAAAATAAAAGTCTTCCTATGGTGAATCTTGGATGCCAACTTGGTGGGATTTAGTATCATCACCGAACCAAACCTTTGGGAATGACTTTCCGAGAGTTCCTCGACTAGGTTCTTCGGGTGGGAAGACCTACCGGAAGTGGGCAGGACCATTCATTCCAGGGTGTAGGTACTAGAAATGAAACAAATAGAAAATGAGCTGAGCTGCATCATTTATTTATTTTTTTCTTTGCTTCCTGACTGCAGGTGCAATGGGACCAGCTGCCTCAAGTGTCTGTTACCATGACTTCTGCACAGTGTTGGACTGTATCCTCTAATTGTGAGTCAGACTAACCCCTTCCATCCTTGATTTTGTCAGCCATTTTCCCAACAAAGAAAACAGTAACCATCACACTAGGTGCCACCCCAAACCTGAGAGTCCTTTCAAATCCACTCTGGTGCCCCCTTGTGAGTGCACTGAGCCTAAAGACCGAACACTCAGGTAGATGTCTGGTTGGAAAGCTCTGCCCAAGCAGGTTATATTTCTTTGTCTCTTGGATTTTTCTAATAGAACTGATTTCAAGTCTGGACACAAGTGCTTATTGTACTTAAAATTAAATAGGGAAAAATGTTCTTTTTTCCCCTCTTTCCTATTGCCTTTAGGCACTGTGCTATATTAAACTGTGATTAGAGGCAAAGCCCAAGCTCTGTACGGTGCACTTCTGATTTTCTCTATCTTAGACACATTCTGTCTGCATTTTCAGGTCTGGGACAAATGGAGATGACAAATCAAGATCTTAGGGGAAGCATATAATTACTGATATCTGCCCTGGGAACTCAATTGTCCTCTGCTCATTTGCTGGCCTCTTCATTTACACAGTAACCTTATGTTAAACCCTTACCATATCTCAGTTACCATGCTGAACTCTGGGAGGTGCTACTTGCCATCAAATCATATATAAAAGGTGTGAAGGGTGCTTGGTGGTGGAGTGGTTAAAACTATTATTATTGTTGTTTGGATTCGACCTTACAGACCAACGAATAGAGGAAGCTTTTTATATTACTAATTTTCTTAGAAATATGATCCCAATTAAGCACTGTGTGGGTGTAGATGGGAGACACCAAGAACTTTATTTACATATGATAGGAAAGCACAAAAATGGAATAAATGACTCCAGTTTATTTCATTAGAAAGAAGGGGAGCAAACAGTCATAGTCAGTTCCTCTAACTCTAGGGATCGGTCAATGGTAGCATGAGGCAATAGCCCAGAGTTCAGCAGTCACACCTAACCATGTTCCCAAGCATACACACACTCCTCACCTTCTCTCTCTCTCTCTGTGTGTGCATACACTCTATGTGTACATGCACATCCATAGGCAAATATGTACTCAAAGTTATTGATGTATTTTACGGCTAGCTGGTCATTCCTGAGGGTTGAGCGACGTCATTAGATAGACATTCTGAACACTTGGCCAGTCATCACATCCAGGACCAAGGATGGCAGACAGGGGCTCTTATCCCCGATGAGATGGCCTTTTAGATAGTCACCTCAAAGAGTTCTTCCAGGCCTCCCCCTGGCCACCTGGCCAGGTATGCAGGAGTCAAGGGTCACAGTTGCAGATCTGAGAAATGCTGCCAAAGAGAAGCATAGGCATGTCTCTGAGGAACATCTCCTTCCAGCGAGGCCAAAGTAATTACTTGTCCACGTTAATTGAATTCTGAACTTTACAGTGGAGGCTCTGACTTAGGTGAACATGACATGGGCTGAGTTAAAATTTCATCATAAAGGAGATAAAAAAAAAAACAAGCAGAGAACATCAGTACTTGGGTTGAATTTCTCAGATCTGGAGCCAATTTTCACAGCTTTGGCAGGTGTTGGCTTCATTTTGGACCTTGGAATCATCTCGTGACCTTGCCTAACATTAAAGGGTCACAGTACTATAAGGGAAGGACTTATTTCTGTGAGTTTTATTCTATTGGATTTTTTTCCACTCAGAACTTCCCCTTCAGAGTTTCGGCTGATTATAATTAAAAATAAAAGTACCCTCTTTGAGCATCAGCTCTAACAAAATTCATAGGCTGCTTGCTGTGTGCTAGACACAGATTTAAAAGAGAACAGGCCAACTTCAAGCTTCAGAATGACATTCTCTAACACCCAGTGATTTTACTATTTTGATAGGTGGAGAACTTACAACTTCGTCAAGAGTCACAGAGTTTAGAAAAGTGTCTCTGTGAGGATTTAGACCCAAGTACTCTGGCCCTCAAATGCCCATACTAAGCCTTTCAGGGTATAATTCAGATTGGAAGTACCTTGTGCCTTTACCTGCCAGGGCCCCACAGTGTAGCAGATGGTCTGGGTCATTCTGGACTCCATGTATATGTATATGTGTATGTGTATGTGTATGTGTATGTGTATGTATATGTATATATCAGACACCACACACCCACACACATATGATCCTCAATGATCAGATGGAATGTTCTTGATCTGAGTTTGGCATGTATATGTCCTGCTAAAGATGTCCTTTAAGATATTGTCTTAGGGTTTCAGTGCTATGAAGAGACACTATGACCATGACAACTCTTATAAAGAAAAACATTTAATTGGGACTGGCTCACAGTTCAGAGATTTAGTCCATTATCCTCATGGTGGTTTACGGGCAGACTTGATACTAGAGTAGGAGCCGAGAGTTCTATATCCAGATCAACAGGTGACAGGAAAAGGTTGCGACACACTAGGCATGGCACGAGCTTCTGAGACCTCAAAGCCAGTGACACACTTCTTCTAATAAGGTCACACCCCTATGAGCTTATGGAGGCCATTTTATTTCAAAGCACCACAGATTATCAATGAGAAATGATGCAGTCTTTGGGAAGGAGTTGCTGTCAGATTGTATGGTACTATTGTAATGGGATCCTTGCCTCTTTTTTCATGTTTTGGTTGGAGGCGGAAAGACCTACAGGGGTATGCTGAACTTACTGTTAACTTGGAATGTTTCACAATCAATACTTTCTTTTGAGGTAAAAATAGTGCTATACTTTTCAATATGACAATAATCAGATATGAGGGTTCATACATCTCTTCTCTCATTGGAGGGATTTGGGCATGTGGCACAAAAATCCTTGTATATGGCTTGTCTTTGTGTCTTCCATCTCCAGGCTGGGGAGCCCTGGCTGTAATTGTTTATGTTGAACTGGAAAGGACCTTGAATGACCTTTGAATCAAATCTCTGGGGCTTTGAGGAACTTTGTCAGTTGAATTAAATGAAGTAGGCATGCACACTCATCTTTCTCTGTTTCTTCAAGATAGATATGATACAACCAACTATCTCAACTCCTGACTTCATGACCTCTATGCCAGGATAAACTGAACCCTCAGACTGTGAGACAAAATAAACCTTTCCTTTCTTAAGTTATTTTTGCCAGGCATTTTGTCATGGCAACAAAATCCAACTATATATTGGCCACTGTGGAACTGTTACAAGATGGTTGTTGACACAAACCTTATGATGAGAGTTAAGCGGCAAGACATGTATCCCGCAACCAAAAGTCTGTCCACCTGAACATCTTTTCTTCCAGAGGAATTACCTTTTTTGGTACTATTAGTAAAATTTAAACTTCATTTAACAAAATGAACATCGGCCAGGAAGCTCTACATAATGCTTGTTATTGCAGGAAGGCGGGTGGAGGGCTCGGGTCTTCTGTTTCCTGTTTTTCCTGTTGCTATGACAAACCACCCTAAGCAAAGCAAACTCAAAGAAGGAAAGGTTCATTTTGGTTCATCATTTCTTGGGGGAAGATCCACCCTGGTGAGGAAGGCATGGCTGCTGGCGATAAGACAGCTTGTTACATTGTATCTGCAGTCAGGAGAGAGGACTGGGTGAGAGCAAGAGAACAAGAGAGCAGGAGAGCTGGGGCGGGGGGAGGGAGAGGGAGGGAGAGGGGAGGAGGAGGTGGTGGTGTAGGGGAAGAGGGAGGGAAGAGGAGGAGGAGGGAGGGGGAGGGGGAGGGGGAGGGGGAGGGAGGGAGAGGGAGAGGGAGAGGGAGAGGGAGAGGGAGAGGGAGAGGGAGAGGGAGAGGGAGAGTGAGAGGGAGAGGGAGAGGGAGAGGGAGAGGGAGAGGGAGAGGGAGAGGGAGAGGGAGAGGGAGAGGGAGAGGGAGAGGGAGAGAGAGAGAGAGAGAGAGAGAGAGAGAGAGAGAGAGAGAGAGAGAATACGTGCCCACTTTCTTTTTTATTCAGTTCAGGATTCCAGCCCATGGAAGAGAGCTCCCAATTAGGGTGGGTCTTCCCACCTCAACTCAATCCAGAGACACCCTCATTTAGATACTTCTAGAAGCTTGTTTCCGTGATACTTCCAGTTGATAATCTTTACTTTCCCACCACATTTAAAGTTCTGGGTATGATATCCATCCCAGGAATTATTAAGAACGTTCAAGCTCAGACTGCACTTAACTAAATTACCTTCATCGACAATGAGAAGAGCGTTGCCTCTAAGACAGAAGCCTTTGCAATTGGTCTCATTTGCAACATCTCCATCCTTTAAAGTACTTGTCTCTTCACCCTGACGTTCCAAACTGGTTCAGTGAGACACAAAGATGTCTCCGAAGGCCGTGGGACTATTAATGCTCAGGCTTAATGAAGTGACAAATCCGATTTCGACAACACTGGCTTACCGTGGGAAAAGTGCCAAACCTAGAATCAGTTTAAGTGAATGCAAGTGATGCCTTGAATATCCTCTACGTATCAAATGGCCCCGTGTGTGTGTGTGTGTGTGTGTGTGTGTGTGTGTGTGTGTGTGTGTGTGTGTGAATGCATACATGAAGAGGTATGCAAATATAACAGCACAAATGTAGGTCAGTTTGGAGCAGTATTTTCATGCCTGCTGAGGATTTTATTCTGCTATTCCAATCTCGAACTGTAGGTGGCAGCAGAGACTTGAGGAATTGCTCCCGCATGTCTCAAACCCTTTTCAAGATGTGTTAATGACTAGGAGTCCATATATATATATATATATATATATATATAACAAATTTCTTTTTTTAAAATTTTCTATATTTTTTATTTACATTCCCAATGATTTCCCCTTTCCAGAAGCTCGGAATACCCAAGACACAATTCACATATCAAATGACTAGGAGTCTTGAGCCTAGGAGAACTGGCTTTACAAATGTAAAGCCACGGTTGGCATCCCTTCACAGTTTTGCATTGTACTCTTGTGGTCAGAAGTGAGCACAGATCTGTGGTCTGGGAACCTTACTGACAGTGTCTTTTAAATAGGATTTTCCTTATTTGGGTGACTGTCTCTGCTCTTTACTGGGGACCCACAGGCACTCTGTATAGACTTCTGCTTTGGTTGCCAGTGCCCTGCCCCACCCCATCTATTTTCATACATTCTAACTTTCTTTTGGATCCCACAGGTTTCTCCAAGATGAATGTATCACACTTGGCCTAACTATTGAGTCCTTTGTGCCCAGGGCTGTCCCTTGGCCCCAGGGCACAGTATACTTGTCTCCACCTGATAGGGACAATCCTACTGGGCTTCTGATTGGGCTTCAAGTTCTAGAATGGAAGACTGACCCCCCCCTTCTATCCACTAAATATCCCAATCTGTAAGTAAATACTGCATAGGCTTTGACTGTCGTTCCTCATGGAGTGCCATGAAACCATAAAAGAGGGTAAAAGGGAATAGGTCACAACCTTTGAAGACATTTGGGAAGGTATTAGTAAGACCACATACAAAATGTGTGTGCTAGTCATCGCTACAAAATAGCCATACAATCCACATAATTTGCTGCTTAATATTTGCCTCTGTGTTCCGACTCTTCCTATATATATATTTGCATCTATATATTACCAATAGTCTTATAATCATGGTCAGCACCATAGCCATAGATTTTTCTAGATCACTTGAGTTAGTTTTTCTCTTCACTGCTATAACTAAATACCTGACAGAAAGCGATGTAAGAGGAAAGGTTTGTCTTGGCTCACAATTCGAGAGGTCATAGTGCCGCCATAGTCATGGCGGCAGGAGACTGAGGCGGCAGGAGCCTGATGCAGCTAGTCACATGGTACCTATGGTCAGGAAGCAGAGAGAGATGCATGCTGGGGCTTTGCTCACTTCCTTCTTTTCAGTCTGGGACTCCGCCCATAGGATGGTGTCCTCCATCTTCATTCAGGCTGAGTCTTCCTTGCTCATTTCAATATTTCTAGAAACGCCCTATAGCTACGCCCAGAGGCATGTTTCCATGGTGATTTTAAACTAGTAAAGTTGACAGCAAACATAAAACCATCAAAGCGTATTTGTACTTGCTTCTGTCGGGAACCTGCAGGGAATATTACTGAATTTAAACTATTTTAAATTTTATTGGTGAATGAATTCAGTTCATAAGTTGATGCGGTGATTAGTTTCCGTTCATTTATTAAGTAAAGGCTTTGTCTTAACTAAAATGGATATCTAGACTGGCTGTTCCATTGCCACCAAAATAGAGGGGAATGTTTCCTCTGTGGGAAATTATCTTCTTGATGAGCTTTAGACTGGAATGGAGATCTCTGGATTTCCATTTCTCAGTTGAGAGATCCGGTAAGATTCTTTTACTAGAGTAGGTTTCCTTTCTCAGGGGCTCCATGGCAAAATGGTGAGTCTTATCTGATAGCATGCACGAAACAAGTACTTAATTCTATTTTGGGACACAAGGACAAATGCAGAAGATCGCATAACTTGACTGTCAGTGTGAGGCTCCTGAACAGTGAGACAAGAGGGAGAGAGAGGGGAGAGGCAAGAAAAGAAGAAAGAGAAAAGAGTGAAAGGTGGAGCTGGAGAGAAGGCTCAGCGGTTAAGAGCACTGTCTGCTCTTCTGAAGGTCCTGAGTTCAAATCCCAGCAACCATATGGTGGCTCACAACCATCTGTAATGAGATCTAACTCAAGTGATCTAGAAAAATCTATGGCTATGGTGCTGACGCCCTCTTCTGGTGTGTCTGAAAATAGCTACACTGTACTTACATATAATAATAAATAAATCTTAAAAAAAAAAAGAGTGAAAGGTGATATTCTGCGGTGTGTGTTCCCATTTATATGACTCCCCCTTGCTGCCCATCTCCTACCCCCACACCAACAACCCCCTACCCACATCTTGAAGAAAGTGCTGCAAGCTTGCTTACCATCTACTGTTTGGTGAGAAAAGCAAGTTGCCTGTTGAGTGAGACTCTCTTCAATGAACATCAAGAGTCTTCTGGAGGTGTGGATGCTGGGGTGTGCTTGGACGGATGAGTGTAAGGGAGAAAGCTGCCAGCCCTGCTGTGAGGTACAAGTACTGAATGTCAGAGGAGACTGAGGTGATTGTGGTCCTGCAGGCTTCAGAAATGACTCATTCTTAGCTCCCACCTTGCAAATACCGAATTTGCTCTTATAATTTGAAGCACTTACAATGTAAAAAAAAAAAAAAAAAAAAAAGAATCCAAGAGACCAATTAAATGCTTGATGTTTGATTTCTGGCCTAAGAGATCTGAAATGGCTATTCAAACACAGGCTGATGGTGTCTCTTGGGTAGCGAGAGTGCCTTTAAAAAACCAGATGACTCTCAGGGTGAGTTTTATTGTCACCCCTCTTTAACAATGCCACACGGGGAGAATGAAGTTATTGGTTGTTTTACTTCTCATCTTTTAATAATAATGATTATCAGTGTGTATCAGTGGAAGTGTAGTTGTTATCTCTAGGCCAGAGGCATGAAAAGAAAATTAAAGCTTCTGGTTAATGGTGGCTTCCATTTGATATTTAAGATGTCACTAGGTGAACTTACAATCTCAATTTCTCTCTCTCCCCTACTTTTTATCTTCTTCTTCTTCTCCTTTTCCTTCTTTTTCTCCTTTTCCTCCTCCTCCTCCTCCTCCCCCCCTCCTCCTCCTCTTCCTCCTCCTTCCTCCTCTCTCCCTTCCTGTTTTCCTCCCTCCATCCCTCCTTTCTCCATCTCCTCTTGTCTTTCCTTTTCTCTTTCCCTCCCTTTCTTCTAACTTCTAGCCCTTTCCTCCTCAGATATATATTAGGTGAGAAGAACCAGATTCCATGTTATATCTTGGGGATACAAGACTCAACATGGAGTACCCCTTGCGTGTCTAGAGGAGGGGACGGGATACTCAGTGCTCTCCTTTGTGGCCCCATTACCATGTCAGCAGCAGGATACTGCTGCCTATTCCTTCCTGAGCCTACCTTACTCCTATCTTCATTTGTGTCCCTCTTGGCTGGCCTGGTGTCAGTTGTCAGTTGTTTCAGTTACTGTCCTATTGACCTGCACCTCAGCTGGAAAGTAGGTGGTTGTAGCTACCCCATGCTGTGAACTTGGGCCTAAGTACATTGCCATAGCTACCTGGTGCTGTCCAGTGTGTCTCTTGGGATGCTTATCTAGGGAAGTATCTCTGCTGCTCTATGCATCTGTCATCTATGTGCCTAGCTATACACGTACTGTGCATGTGTGCGCACCAGTGCGTGAGTGTGTGTGTGTGTGATTTATGTCCCTGTGCTTTATTGATTACCCTTTCATTCTCTTCTCAGCTTCCCAGGTTGGAAGGCACAGCTTGATGACATTCAGGTTTGCCTCTGGTTCTCAATCTTGCTAATGCTTCGACCTTTCGATATAGTCCCTCATGTCGTGGTGACCCCCAACCATAAAATTATTTTTGTTGCTACTTCATAACTGTAATTTTGATACTGTTATGAATCGGATGTAAATAGATGATATGCAGGATATCTGATATGTAGGTTATCTGGTATGTGTCCCTGTGAAAGGTTGTCTGATCCCAAAATGTGTTGTGACTCACAGGTTGAGAACGGATGCTCTAGCTAGAATGATACCTTTGTGTGTGGTTTCATTTTCTTCCTGATTACTCAATATTTATCATTCATTCATTCATTCATTCAGCATACACTACATTCTGAGTGTACTCTGTACAACCAGAAGTGGGAAGCTCTGGCTTCCCCAGGCTCAAACTTAGCCACGGTGTCGGAAGCAGCCACAGAAGGTTCTGGGAAACCACTTGTGGTGGTTTGTATATGCTCGGCCCAGGGAGGAGCAATATCAGAAGGCATGGCCCTGTTGGAGTAGGTGTGTCACTGTGGGTGTGGCCTATAAGACCCTCATCCTAGCTGCTAGGAAGTTAGTCTTCAACTAGCAGCTTCCAGATGGAGATGTAGAACTCTCAGCTCCTCCTGCACCATGCCTGCCTGGATGCTGCCATGCTCCTACCTTGATGATAATGGACTGAACCTCTGAACCTGTAAGCCAGCCCCAACTAAATGTTGTCCTTTATAAGACTTGTCTTGGTGATGGTGTCTGTTCACAGTAGTAAAACCCTGACTAAGGCACTAGTGAATGTGTGAATGGACAATGTTGGTGGAGTTCTGAGAGAACAGAGAAAAGACAATTTGCTCATGAAGGCGCAGGAAAGGCCCAGGGCAGTGAGGAGACTTTGGTCTTGCAGGAAGGGAGGATGGATTTGGATTCGAGGCTATTTTAAATGTTTGATACTTACAGTATTATCTGTGAGGTCAGTCTAAAAACTGTGATATGTCTTGAAAGAGAAATTCTAAAATAGTAATTTGTCTTAGAAACTCAGCATTGCTATTTTTGAGTAAGCCGCATAACCTCGGGGTTTTGACTGAGTCACAGAACAAATATGAGGCTTGTGCTCTACGGAAAGTTCAATCCTGTGGGGTCAGAGCTGCCGATGCTGTCGATGCTGTCCGGGTGTCAGGTCATTAGGCAGGGAGCTCAGGCTAACAGCTGAATTCAGGCTTTCCCCATCCTTTCTTGTTTGTCTTCCAGCATCTTAGTGCTCTTTGGGGTGTGTGTGTGTGTGTGTGTGTGTGTGTGAGAGAGAGAGAGAGAGAGAGAGAGAGAGGGAGAGAGAACTATTAGTGTAAGTGTATGCACATGTGTGTATGGGTATGAGTGCATACGTGTACATATGTGTGTGAGGAGGGCAGAGGTAGACAATGGGTGTCTTCCCTCAACCCCTCTCCACCTTTACTCTTTGAGGCAGGGTCTTTGGGATCCTATAGCTTATTGGTTTCCCAGGTTGGCTTATTGTTAAGTAGCTGTGACACAGCTTACGTCATCCAGAAATAATGAAAATATTTACCATCTGGCTTTTTGTAGAAAATGTTTTCTTTGTCCTAGCCTTTGTCTTAGATAAGTAAGCAACTTTCTCATGTTCTGCCTTTTCCTACGAGGATAGAGTAGATTGGTTGTGTCAATAGTGACATACTGTCTGACTGGAATTATTCTTTTGATAAAATTACGAGTCATCATGTTGGCGGCACGTTCTAACTTATTGGGAGCTTGGCTAAACAGACTAGGGCTCCTTCAAGGTACTTAAATCTAAGCATCATGGGAACTGTAAATTCCCATGAATTAACATGAAGTTGAGAGAGTGTGTGTGTGTGTGCGAGAGAGAGAGAGAGAGAGAGAGAGAGAGAGAGAGAGAGAGAGAGAGAGAGAGAGAGAGAGAACTATTTGTGTAAGTTGAGGATGAGAGTGAGGTTTTTGGTGAGTTCATCAGTCGTGTGTTTTCTGTTTGTGCGTGCGCATGCACAGGGGCTTGCTCTGTGTGTGTGTGTGTGTGTGTGTGTGTGTGTGTGTGTAGTGTAGGGCAGAAGTCACTGTTGGGTGTCTTCTTCAGTTGCTTCTCTTTTTGTCTGGCACATTCTCTCACTGAATCCTGAGCTGGCTGGCTGGGCAAGTGTGGCTGGCCAGCGAGACCTCTGGGTTTGCTTGTCTCTCACTCCACAGCTCCTAGATTACAGGTGTGCGTCACTACCCCGGGCATTTGTGTGGATGCGGAGACCCGAACTCAGAGTGTTATGCTTATGTGGCAAGCAGCTTTAAATTTATTTTAATTTATTCTTCTCTCATATATTACATCTGACTGAAGTTTCCACTCCTTTCTTTCCTCCCATGATTCCTCCTTCATTTCTTAGCAAGCACTATTTTGATCTCTCTCTCTGTCTCTCTGTCTCTCTGTCTCCACTTCTCCCCCTCTCTCTGTCACTTTCTTTCTGTCTCTGTCTGTCTGTCTGTCTGTCTCTCTCTTTGTCTCTCTTCTCTGTCACACTCTCTGTCTCTATCTCCTTCTTTCTGTTTCTGTCACTCTCTGTCTCTCTGTCTCTCTCCCTCTCTCCTTTCCTTTCCTCCCCACTCTGTCTCTGCTTCTCCCTCTCTCCCTCTCTCCCTCTCTCTTTCTGTTTCTATCTATCTCTGTCAATCAATTGCTTTCTCTCTCTCTCTCTCTCTCTCTCTCTCTCTCTCTCTCTCCCCCTCTCCCCTTCCACTCCTATTCCTCTTCTCCTCTCCCTCCCCTTTTCCCTCTCCCTCTCCTTTTCCCCCTTTTTCTCTTCAGAGCCCAACCCCCAGCTTGGGACTGGTGAGAGGTAAGGACTGACTTGCAACATTCCCTCTCTTGAGAACCTAGAGCCCTGTTGCCAACTTTGGACCTTGTTCTTCCACAGGTTAGGAGCCTGAATGGGCACATTTAGTGCTTTTCTTTTTTCTTTCTTCTTCTTCTTTTTTTTTTTTAAATAATCTGTTCCCTTCTTTTGGAAAGATTTAAAAATAGCTGGTTCCCTTTGTGGTTCTGTGACTCAGTGCAGGGTTTTCCTCATTGGGTTCGCTTTCCAGAACTCCGCTCATCCCGGTTTGCACCAAGCTGCCTCCGTTGGTTTAGTGTAGATTTGAAGACATATGTTTCTTTGATCACAATGAACTAAGTGACTATGAGATATTTACATGGGGCTCTTAAAATATTTATCCACACAATACTAATGGCATCCAGAAGTTTACTCATTGCATTTTAAAATGGAGCAATGTATTATTCATATCTGATCAGAAATCCATAATGCATGAGCTTTTCTCACGAGTGCTCTTGCTTGGGTGTGTTTGGCCCTCTGATTCACTGAGGCTATCCCTGGGAAATGCTGACATCCACAGAAAGCTGAAGCACCTCCCAAACACATGGTCTCTCTGGGTGTGATACAGTTCTTTTGTGGGGCTTGGAACCATTCACAGGCGAAATCCTGTTTCCTCCCTGAAAAACCCAGTGTGTGTGGTCAAGACAGGTGCTGTTGCCTGGACATTAGGTGGAAACTGATTGGGAAATACTGGGTGTGACTTCCCACCATGTGGACAGATCTCTGGGTCAGCTCTGTCAACCAACCAGCTGGCATTTAGCGAGTGCACGTTCACGACACAGCATAGCTAGTTGCTATGCCAAACCAGTTATACCTTGCTCACGTGATGTGGGTCTTCTGGAATCTTGAAAAAAAACAAAAAACACCCCCCCCAAAAAAAACAAAAACAGATTGTCTTTGCCAGCCAGATGTCTCAGCAAGTAAAGGTGCTTGCTGTCAAGCCTAACACCCATGGGACCCACATGGTAGAAGGAGAGAGATCCGACTTCTGCAGCTTGTTCTTAGACCTCTACTTGTGTGCTGTTGCATGTGTGCGCACCCTCCCAAATAAATAAGTCAGGGTCCTAAACCCTAAAAGGGTTATCCCGTCAGGGAATTTCCTTGGGAATTAGCTGCGAATTGACTAAGCAGGAAGGAGATGAGGAGATCCAAGGCAGAGCTAGAGTCATCTTTTGAAGACAAGCACCTTTTTGTCATGATCCCATTGGCTTAATACCCAAGTCCCAAGGCGGGCTTTAGGATAATGGATACAAAGTAACCACCTTCCAGGTGCAAAGTAAGTTGTGATGGTTAATAAGTAGGATACTAAACAATCTCCCAAACCAAACCAAACCAAACCAAACCAAACCAAACCAAACCAAACCTAACCAAACCAAACCAAACCAAACCAAACCAAACCAAACCTAACCAAACCTAACCAAACCAAACCAAACCAAACCAAACCAAACCAAACCAAACCTAACCAAACCTAACCAAAGTGAATTAGAGCAAGACTTGGAAGGGGAAGAGGAGGTGGATACAATCAAGATACACTGTACACAGGCATGAAAGTTTCAAGAAAAAAAATTATTAAAAATGAAAGGATGAAGTGCTATAAAGGAAAAAAAAAAGCCCAGTATTTTTCTTGGAGACAATGAGAAGCCAATGAAGAGTTAGCGTGTAGCTACAATAGTTCACATATGCTTCATTTTCAATGTGTCTGTCTGATTTCAAATATATACTAATTGCCGTCAAGAAAACTTTCTACAAAACTCAAGAGAAGAGCAGTAATGACATATTTGCACCCGAGCCCAGTTCTCCAGAAGTATGTGCGCAGGGGTTTACAAGTGCTGTAAATGCAGGTAAAAATGAAACCGCTGGATGATCAAAAGATGATAGATCTTAAACCCAAAGTACCTGGACAAACTGTCACATGACGAGGACACTTTAATGAAGAAACATTAAGAGAGAGGTAAGGCTGGAGATGAAGCTGAGACGATGTGGGTTGGTACTGTATGATCCTGTTATTCAGGGTCCTATCTACTGCCTCAAACTGCAAAGAGGTCCAGGGAGGTGAGGCCTCTTAGTTTAGATACAGACGGTTAGAGGCAGTGCTGAGCGTCCTAACCCATCCACATTCAAGCTGTCTTTCCGCTTCTTTCTGTCTTTCAGCCTTACTTAGTTGAGGAAGTAGAAAGCGCAATTAGTGCCCTCCTCTCTTAGATGGTTAACCAGTGAAAACTCTGGAAAATAAGCTAGTAAGGAACCATGGTGTTCTCTCTCTCTCTCTCTCTCTCTCTCTCTCTCTCTCTCTCTCTCATAGGTGTTCCCCATCCAATAGCATAAAATATTCTCAGCCATTATATTTTGGTACTTTGAGCTTAAGAGAAAGCAGTAATCTTTTGGCTGCCAAACACTGGGGAAAAAAAAAGTCTACAGCCATTAACTGGAACCTGAATGGTGCATTAACAGACAACACCAACTGCTTAATGAGGTGCCCTAGACAGCACGATCAATAGAGGGGGTACACATCTCGTTGGAAACTCACCCTCCCTGAAGACAAATGCACAGGGTATGGTGGGTAGGCAGGGAGCAGGGAGAGTTAGTGTCAAGGAACATCTTTTATTCATGGGAGTCCTAGATCAGAGGGAGCTGAGTGTGGCTTCGTTTTGTCACAGGAATAAGAAGCACACTTGGGAAGTTGGTTGGTGCTTGGTTAAAATGTCATTTATGAGTTGTGTATCACACACTGCACTCTGAAAAAGTTGTCTATTTCATTTATAAATTTTTTGAGTAAGTCAATGGGCTGTGTTGATGGACCGTTACACCCCCTGCTCCTGCAACTTCTTCACCAGTGACATACACAGACGATCTGGTGTTCTCTCTTTCACAGGAAGGGATTGAAAGGTGATTTTTAAACTCATAACATAGTAAAGACAACTATGAGGAAGAGGGTTACTTTGCATCGAAGACCCCCCCAGCACTTAGAGCAAGGGATGTACATCTGTGAACACTGGTGGTGGTCCTCTCAGCTGACTCTTTGTCCGTTCCAGATTCATCTACATCCTTGTCAGTGGTCCTGGTGCTAATGGATGCAGTGGAGTATGGATCTAGGAGGCTGTCCTAGCTCACTAGCTCAACAAAGGCTGGAAGGGAGTCTCAGAAAACGGCACAGTTCCCTAACAGGTTCCCAACCATCTGAAATGATGGTATTAATACCTTTGCCATATGAAGAGGAAATGAAAACCTACCGTAGGTCATGGTATTTCTTCCTCTCAGGTTAGGGAGGGTGTGCTCTAGTATCAACGAGAAGCCCTCCACTGAGATGGGGCGTGGCCAGTAGCCAGTCAACCAACAGGAAGCACATAAGGCTTCTTTGTGCTATAGTTTGGATCTTTAGCATCTCCCAGGGACTGGTGTTTTAAGGGGTTGGTCCCCAGCATGGTGCTATAGGAGGGAGTAGAGATGCTAAGAGGTGAGGCCTTATTGGGGAGGGTGTGTGTCTAGGTCATTGTGGGTATGTCCTTAAAAGGGACTGTGGGATTCTGATACTATCTGATACTATTTCCTCCTCTGCTGCCTCCTCCTCCTCGCTCCTCTTCCTCCCTGCCCCCACTTGCGTCTTGGATGTGAAGTTGCCAGCTTTGGCCTGCTACAAAGCTCTCACCATAGTACAACCCTTTTCTTTTTATAAGTTAACTACTCCAGGTAATTCATTATAGCAATGGAAGGCTAACCAACACACTTGGCACTAATAGCCTTGATTTCTTCACACATAAACTAGAGACCCAGCAGAATATCTATGTTATATATGTATTATGACTCTATGCATATTCCAGAAAGATAGTGGGAAGGAGGAAAAGGGACTAAATAGCCTGGCGATTTCAATTTACTCGCACTCTCAGTGAGCAAAGAAAGCAAGCGTGTATGGGAAGTATAAATCTGGCGTCCCTCTAGGGTCTCAGTCCTTCTGTGCTATTCATGATGCAAACAGCCCATGTGCAGTGGTATCTCTCTCTCTCTCTCTCTCTCTTTCTCTCTCTCTCTGTGATCTGTATGTTTTTCTATCACAGCACCATGATCCTGAATATAACCAGCCAGTCACCTTGCAGAACCACACTTTTTGACAGATGGTATTTACTATGTTGTCTTCAGCAAATCATCTTCTCACGGAGATGACTTCCATGGTGGCTTTGATGGTTGACAAGTTTTGCTTTTGCTTCAGTGTTAATACACAACCCTCATTGGGGGGAAACTCTACTTTAAGTGCCCAGTAGCCACTGAAGGTTTTGTGTGACTCCAGTGAGACAATAGATACGAAGGACCAATGAGAAGATATTGTTCTTAATAGTGATTTCTTTTTCTCCAGTGCTGGGTTGAACCTAGGGCCTCACATGAGCTAGGCAAGTTCTCCAGCACCAGTCACATCATACCCCAGCCCAGTAATTATTTCCTGACTATAATCTTTCAGCCACCAGGTATAAGAATTAGGTAGGATGTTTCATGCTTGTTTTCTAGGATTTGATTTCCCAGCCATGGCTATTGGAGTTCTCAGTGAAGAGAATGATGGGCGAACATGAGAGCGCACCACCCCACCTCCCCCATCTTCAGGAAGCCACTTCTCTGTTCTTGGGAGACTAGAATCAGAGAAGCTCTTGAAGGTGAAGCATCCTGATTAAGGGCCTTGGATGGAGTCTGAAAATCCAGAGGTTTGAGCAGCTGTGTGGGCACCGCGGTGAAAGAGGTCAAATTGTGGCTGTGTAATAGTACAGAAAATATTTCTCTTGCATGAAATCCCTGAAAAGTCCCCTTTCTTGTCAGCATCCCTTTATGGTTCTAGAGAAAGAGTACAGTGTGTGAGGTGGAAAATGCCTTTTCAGCCATGTTATGCCCAGGTTTAGGCTGTGTTATCTACACGTACATTTCTAGGTCTTAGTGACTCCAGGTTTTAACAAGGAGCTCACACTGCATGTGACATGTGTGAGCTCTGTGAGATTCATGTCTGTGAGCTTTGAGTGGTCTATGGTCGTTTAGACATCCTTTATATGTGACTACAAAGCAAAATAGCAAGAGAGCTTTTTCAGAGATGTGTGTGGCTCCTGAGCAAAATGGTCATTTGGGACTGGATGGTTTTGGGTTTTCACTGTTATAACCTTCTCCAAACTTTCAGGGCCCTGTAAATTGTGGCATTTAAGTCACTTATGGTGTTGGTAGTTTTTAAAGTAAGGTGTAGTTTTGTGCATGAAGTTGGAATTCCATGGGTCTCCAACTTATCGCTACGGAACAGTATTTGTTACTGAGACCTTCTGTGTATAATTCTGTTCTTGAAGCTATCCAGATCTAGGATAGACTTGGTGAAACTATAGTTTGAATCTGCTTAGAATTTTGGTGGATTTCAATATATTGGCTTAAGGAAAAAAAAATGAAACTAAGTCAAAAGAAAACCTTGAGGAAGGAGACGCCATGTTTCAGTGTGAAGCTGAGATGGGTGGGGGTTCGGGGGAGGTGAAAGCTGATTATGGAGAATGGTTGACACAGGAGGAGGGGAGCAGGATGCTGGCAGTTTATATGAACCAGGAATCCACCTAGGTGTAGGCCAGCATCTGAAACAAGGGTCAAACTAGAGGCTAAGCCATGGAAGGAGAATTCTGGAATAGTCTAGAGCTCATGAGGTTCTGCTTTGAGCTTCCTAGGAGGACAGGACTGAGTTTACATCCGGACTTTTCTTGTTAGATGTTTGACTATGACCAGGTTACCTCTCTGACCCTCAGCTTCATTTTCTATAACTTCTGTTAACTGTGAGTCACGTGGGTGACCTGCTGGTATAATTGCTCTTTATGAGCCATTTAATTATAGTAAGTGTTACTCTGTGGTTCCTGTCTTCTCCTCTAGCAGACTTTGGTGAGATTTGCTTTGGGTATGTGGGTAAGGCCATTCCAAAAGGCAGTTGTGGATTGGCTCCCGACTCTGCACTTGTCAGAACCGGTTCTATTAACCCCTGTCAGTCAAAGCCCAGCAGATGGTCCATATTATGCGACTCACATAATTGTTCCGCATTTGTCTTCATTTTCTCAGCATCGATTTCCCAGCTTGGTTTCCTCATTAATGGAGCATTTGCTTAGGGATTATTTTCCAGAAGAATGTAGCCACCAAGCCTCACTGTGAAAGGAGACTCAACAAGGAACCCTCTGGGTCAGTCAGGGTCTCAGCAGGAAACAGATGGCAGCCTCAAATTGGATAATTTATAGGGAGCTTAACAAAAGAATTATCAGGGAAAAATGGGGCCAGGGTTAGAGAAAGTACTAGTAAGTGCAGAAGCTCTGGCCAGTCTCTGCTATTGATTCTTCCCACTCAGTGTAGGAAGAGAAGGTTTGGGGAGGTGTGCAGGATCCAGCTGTGGTAAGATTATGCCATGGTGCCCTGAAGGGTGAGGAACATCTGTGACAATCCTGTAGGGTGGGAGTGGATCACAACTTCTTTTTCTTCCCTCTCTGTGGTCTCTTGCTTGCACTCGGCCTTAGTTAAACCTAGTTAGTGGGTAGCAAGGAACAGAGAGAGGTGCTTAGCTCCAGCCTATGTGCGCTAGTCTCCTGGGAGTAGGAAAGAGAGGAAGGATGCCCTGCTCATCGACTTCTCTGAAAAGCCCTCAGCTGTCCAAAGTGTTATCATAAGTTAAGTGAGTGTATTGGATCTGTTAAGTGATGTTAATGACATTTGCTTACATGTTTGCAGAATGGTTATTTATTTAGAGACGGTGTCTCATATATCCCAGACTGGCCCCCAATTCTCTGTGACTTTGGACCTTAGGTCTTCTTGCCTGTATTTCCTGAGTGCTGAGATTCAGGGTATTGTACCACCACTCCTGGTTTATATTTATGATTCTGGGGAATCACCAATTGTAGGCAAGTATTCTGTCAACTAGGCCACATCCTCAGTCCCAGAAAATTTATAATGAAAAATAAATTGACCAAACGTTGAGCTTGAGGATATTGGCCATCTATTTTCTCTTGTTTCCTTTCAAAAAGTCACTTTAGTTCTCCCAGCTTCACTTTCGTCATCTGTGAAATGGGTGCAAATCTACCTCTTCATAGAATTAAGTGAAATAAGACACATGGAAATGTATTCACAAGGCCATACCATGTATATATATCATAAGGTAGCATCCAGACAGATTCTATTGACCATCTCTTTGTCAAAGAATTTTGTTCTAATGCATGTGGAAAACCTCAACTCTAGTGAACAGAATCCAGGACACCTTGAAATCTCTATGGTGCTCTGTTCAAACATGACTAGTGCCTCAAAAGTCTTATACGATGTGCCAATAGTTTATTGATTTATTCCATGAAAGCTTTATGCAGCATTCCCCAATCTGTCTGTGAGATAATGCCTCTAAATGCTTTATGACATAAAAGAAAATATAATAAATGTTGTAACTTTGTACCTCAGCATAATGAGAGAGGAGACATTTTGAGATATTTCATTCCTCTTCGAAATGCATTAGTTTCCTGCTGGCATAAATCTCAGAACTGGTTATCTTCTGTTGGCTCATTTCTCAAAGGAGAGTTCCTGTTTGATCAGACTGTGTAAGTCCATTCTCAATGTCCCTTCCTGGCCCCTAAAGGCAGACCATGACTGAAACTAGACCTGAATGCAGAGTAGCCTGGGCCAGGGCCTCTTGAGAAGCCATATTGCAGAGACTTTTTGTGGACTGTGTTTAGCCTGCTCCTTCCATGTGACTTCTCCCTCAACACATGTATCCCACTGATGTGATGGAATAAATAAAATCCATAAGGCTAAGTTTTCTGAAGAGGGGCTCCATCCATACACAACACTGAAAATGCAACTGAAGATGACTCTCAAATAGGGTGTTACTTGTTTAAAGATGATGGTAGGGTCCTCAGGGAAGGGAGGAGAGAGGATAAAGTAGGAAGGAGGAGAAGATGTGTGGGTACCCTACTCTGCTTGATGAAGACATGGCTACTGCAAACCTAAAGCCAAAAGAGGAAAGGGCTTCTGGAGACCCAGCTGACTTTGTGGTAAGGCAGAAGCTGGGTTCCACCAGATGCCTGGAACCTTTGGTCCAAGTTGGGGGATGTTTTTGTGTACTCAAGTGCTGATTTCTGTACCCAGAGATCTGGATGCAGTCCAGACTTTGCTGTTGTCCTTATTATGAAGGTTCTCCTGACTCAGTAGTTTATAAGACATTGTTCTCCATCACTTTCTGATTGGTTAAATAAAGAGCTGGAAAGCCAAAAATAGGGTGGGAGAGGAAAGCGTGGTACTTTTGAGGAGAGAGAGAGAGAGAGAGAGAGAGAGAGAGAGAGAGAGAGAGAGAGAGAGAGAGAGAGTCAGTCTCAGGCTGAGACTTGATGGCTGATAATGGACCACATGGCTGGGTCGTAGGCCAGGCCAGCATAGTTGAACTAGAGTAGCTGAGTATTTGCCTAGCTATAATACCTGAAGCTTTTAATAAATATAAATGTCTCTGTGTCATTATTCAGAGCAGGGATGGGCATAGAAAAGTCCCTACTTTTACAGGTACACAGTACAACCGTATTGTTCAGCTCAACTCTTTCTAGTTCCTTCCTTGATATGCGTCTTAGATTGCGTTCACCAATTTCATACATTCCTATGGACGTAATCAACATTATATGTCAACACCTAATGAACTCTGTCAATTTGTCCTTCTGACTTGAATATAACCATAATGTCCATCATCATCTGGATAACCACGGATGTATACATTTCATCAGGACAGGAGATTGTTTTAGTTTATAATGTACTTCTAACACAATGATTCCTGATACATGGTAAAAAAACAAATAAAAGGATATTGCTTAATAGAAGTTTGCCAAGCATTCAAGCATCGCTTGAGCATCTCCACTGGGTTTGTTGTTATGCCAGGTGCTGAGGGTCAATGACAGACAAAGACAGATGTAGTTTCTGCCCTAGTTGGGTGTATAACCTGGTTCTCACCTGGACATATTAACCCAGTACCAAGAGTTGGGTGCACACTAACTGTTTACTGTGTGTCTCAATCACTGTTCTATTACTGGGAAGAGACCATGACCAAGGAAATGTTCATGAAAGAAAACATTTAATTTAGAGTTTGCTTTACAAGTTTCAGAGGTTTGGTCTATTATCATTATGTTGAGGAGGATGGCAGTGTGCAGGTGGGTGCTGGATCAGTAGATGAGTGGTCCATCCTGATCCATAGGCAGAGAGAGAGAGAAAGAGGGGGGGGGGAGGAGGAGGAGGAGGAGGAAGAGGAGGAGGAGAAGGGGGGGAGGAGAGAGGGCACCTGACATTGGCTTTTGAAACCCCAAAGCCCACCCTCAGTGACACACTTCCTTCCACAAGGCCACTCCTCCTAATCCCTCTAATCCTTTCAAATAGTGCCCTGGTGACTGAGCATTCAAGTCCATGAGCCTATGGGGTCCATTCTTATTCAAGTCACCACACTGTGCTCAGGTGTGAATAATCTATCAACCTGAGATTGTGAAAAGACAATAAACTGAGTCTTCTTAGGAAAGAAAGAAAAGTCTGTACATCACTGTGAAGGACTTAGTAACACCATACTGTTGCAGGAGGGATCAGCTCAATGTCTATATCAGAGAAGCTTGAATAAAGCGTCAGCGCATGAAGCTGTTACATGTAAACATGGGGAAGAAGGAAGTGACTGTGCAAAGAGTGGAGTATGTGTGCATATGTGTGTGTGTGTGTGTGGTGCATGTATACATGCTAAGGACAGTCTTAAAACTAAAGAGACTTCTTGCATGAGTGACATTTCTCATAGCTGTGACCAAACACTGGCAAGAGAGGAATTATTTGTCTTGGCTCATGATTTAAAAGGGAACATAGACAACCAGGCAGGGAAGGCATGGCAGCAGGATCATGAGGCAGAGGAGTCCCTTTAGTCTGGGGACACTGGATGTCAGGGGTCAGCAGATTTTATATGCGCTCTGCATGCCGGGTGCTCTATATGGTGGTAGGAATGCACACCGCTGTACCAGAGATAAAGAATTTAGCACTGGGATGGGATTTTGGAAATCCCTCTGGGAGCCTTACCTTTTCAAAATGGTCCAGTTCTTTCCACTGAGCAATGCTATGTGCTCATTACCAATTTCAGTCTTAACATGGGTAATGCTCACACAGCAGATCTGTCTTGTTGTAGTTACCTTATCGGGTGGTTTATTGTGCACATAAACAAGTTGGCAAAAGATGAGAAGACACCAATTAATATCAGAATTGGATCTGGTCAGTGAGCTGCAAAACTGGCCATGCTTCAGAGTGTGTCAACACTACTGTAACCCACTACCCAAGGGACTGAGTTTTAGAGTGAAAAATACTTCTCACTGGAGGCCTTCAGCTAAACCACAGTATCTTAGATTTTATTTGAGGAAGCCAGTAGCTGCTCCCAACTCTAATCGCATATGCTTTGGCCTCTTATAAGTACATCTGGCATTTAGACTGTGAAATACCCTACTGAGCCTCGAATTCTCTGACCGAGTTACTGATAAATTCACTGAAATGTGTACCAACCTTTAAAATGAGTTCATAAAAAATGGTCTCAATTTGGAGTTATGTGGTTGCTCTAGTTGAAGAGCTATGGCCACAGGGGAGGAGATAAAAAACAGGGGATGAGATGAGGGTTGCTCCAGTATGTTCCCCGTCCATCCTTGTCACTGGGATTCCAGTGTTACCTGTGTCATGATACCTACTTCTCAGATCAGGGTTTTTGTAGACTCAGAGACAGAGACTCAGAGACAGTAACTGATCTACTCGGTCCCATAGCTTGTGGAGGGGGAGGTAAGTTGTGGGTTTGAACTCAGAGCTGTGGATTGGCATCCAGCCTTGCCTGACTCCCTCAGTCTTCAGGGCTGTCCTTTCGTGTGAGTTTTGACCTTCTGTTTTCTCTGTTGTAAAACGGGCCGATGCTCTTGTCCTATTCACGTCACAGGGTGAACATTAAGTGAACACGATAGCTCCTGAATCAAATGTCAAGAGCTTTACAACTTTGAGTCATTGTTGTTATAGAGGGGGAGTGACGGGTGGGGGTAGATTTAAGGTGATTTTTAACTACCCTGGAATACTTGCTATCATCATCATCATCATCATCATTGTCAAAAATTATCATAAAAGACAGAACCTTGGAGAGAACCTAGTACTCATAGAAGATTTAACCCAAGCCTAGGAACATGTCCTCAACACAGGGGCAGAGGGTCTGATCAGATGCACAAAAATCCCAATGAATGAGTGGTAATACCATTCTGCTTGTGACAGAAGTACTTAAAAAAGATATTTTCTCTCTCTCTCTGTGTGTGTGTGTGTGTGTGTGTGTGTGTGTGTGTGTGTGTGTACGCATGGCAACTGATGCAAGTGCCCATGGAGGCCAGCAGGGGATGTAGGATGATCCCCTGGAACTAGAGTTACATGGTCCTGGCAACCAAACCCAGGTCCTCTGCAAGAGCAGTAAGTGCTCTTACCCACAGAACCATTTCTCCAGCTCCAAACAAAAGTATTGTTTTAAAGGAGTTCTTTTTTACCTGCTTTCTCTCATGAGGGGGTCATTATGACCTTGAGAAAAATTATTTGTCTTCTCTGAACTTGTTTTTTTAACGTGGTAAAATCATAATGCTGACGCCTATAGAGCAGTGCTTATCTCCTTAATTCAATAACTATGCTAAGAGTCAGCTTTCAGATGCTAGGAATAGAGTAATGAGCCAAGCGGCAAAACATTCCCACCCATTTACATTCTAACAGTGAAGACGGTATGTAGAAAATGTAGTCTCAGTGCACGGCCTGTCAGATGGGGTTGAGCATGAAGGGAAAATGAAGCGCTAAGGGGAGAGGTGATTTCTCTTTTCCAATATGGCAGCTCAGAAGGCTCTGTGGTTTGGAATCCATCCCAAATTCGCAGTTCAATATACTGTACTTTATTATTCTGCACAATTTTCATAGATCAATTAAAAATAAAAATGATCAGGGTCGGTGAGTTGGCTCAGCAGTTAAGAGCCCTTGCTGCTCTTCTATAGGACGAGAGTTCAGTTTGCAGCACTCACCTTGGGTGGGTTACAACCTTGTGTAACTCTAGCTTCACGGATCTGTCGTCCTCTTCTGAAGTCTACAGGTACCCAATCGTATGTATCATGCATCAATTCAGATGCTTATACATATTATTACCTTAGTAACAATAAAAGTGAATCTTTAATACGATACAATTATAAAAGTCAAAACAAACCAAATCTCCCAAGAACCTAATCACCAGGATCCTTCCTAGATGGTTAGGTGACAAGTTTCTGTACAAGTGGATAGGATTAGTGGCTGAAGGGAACTGACTAAATCCTTTCCTCCTCCCATCCACCGCATGAGGACCACAGCAACATTTGGGAGGCAAAGATTGAGGCTAGAGACTTCATCTGTTGGTGCCTGGACATATACACCCCAGCCTCCAGAATCATGGGAAAAATTATTCTGTTGACTATAGTTTTGTGGTAGTTTGAATAAAATTGGTTCCCATAAGCCCATCGGGAGTGACACTATTAGGCGGTGTGGCCTTGTTGGAATATGTGTGGCCCTGATGGAGTGGGTGCAACCTTGTTGGAGTAAGGGTGAGATTTGAGGTTTCAGAAGCTCAACCCAGAACTTGTGGCTCAGTCTTTCTTCCTTGTTGCCTGTCAATCAAGATGTAGAATTTTTAGCTCCATCTTCAGCCCCCCAGCGTCCATACCTCCGAAATGCCATGCTTCCTGCCATGATGTTAATGGACTAAACCTCTGAACCTGTAAGCCAACAATTAAATGTTTTTCTTTGCAAGAGTTCCCTTGATAATCATGTCTCTTCACAGCAATAAAACCTCAAAGTAAGACAAGTTCCTTAGCTGTATTTTGTTTTGGCCACAGGATTATATTGAGGGGGCATTGCTGAAAGTACTAATTTAGTCCCCACTTAAGAACTGGGGGAGGGAGTCTTGGGACTGGCTGCTCCAAGGTAGAAACATGGCTGGTGTGTTGTGAGTCTAAATACAGCGTACACAGGGGTCAGGGGATCTACAAATGAGATTGACATTTCATACACATTAGGTTCTCCACAGTTTCTTGCTAAGGATAAAGGAACAAAAATATGATATGTTCAGGGTCCTACAAAGGGAATTATAAATCTATTGACACAAAGAATAGGCTTGCAAATAAAAATGCAGCGTCAACAAAAGGAAAGCACCATTTACCTCGAAACTGCCGAAGAATGTTATATTTCAGTGAAATTTCTCTCAGTCAGTTGCCACGAGCGGTCCCTTCACATGCCTGAAGACTTCCGCTGACGGAGTTATATTACTCATTTACAAACTAGAAGGCAACACAGATTTGGGATTTCAGAAACCTCGGATCCCTGAGGAGTTCTGGGAACGAAGGGGAGGATGACTTTTAAGACTGATGTTGGGGGATGTGGCCCCTCTCCCAGTCCTCTCTGTGCAGTTGCCTCTATAATCGAATATTGTGTTTAATGAACCCCACACCAACCAGCTCTATAGGTCTGCCATTCTTTTCAGTCACCTGGTGTGACTTTTTACGAGGTTCCGCTACAGCCAACGGCTTTCAAGTTTTGTTCCAGCTCTGGTTAGATTTTAGTGACTGATAGCATAGTTCTGATGAAGGCCTGTTTGGGCTAGTTGTGAAGGAGGACAAAGGTTAATTAGATGAGTCTGCATGTTGGAGAGAACAGAAGGCAGTCGCTCACATTTTCAAACCTTACAGAGCTCCACATGGAGCTGCCTAGGAAACTGAGCCAATGTATAGGAACCAGTACCTTGGCTTTTAGCCTAGTGCTTAAAGACCAGCCAAACTCCTTGTTGGCTAGTATTATGTCAGCTTGACACAAGCTAGAGTCAGCAAAGAGGAAGGAGCCACAACTGAGAGAATGCCTCCATAGGACCAGGCTTCAGGTAAACCTTTAGAGGATTTTCTCAATTAGTAATTGATGGGGGAGGGCTCAGACCATTGTGGATGGGTTCACTCCTGGGCTGGTGGTCCTGGGTTCTATAAGAAAGCAGAGTGAGCAAGTCGTGGGGAACAAGCCAGTAAGCAGCATCCCTCCATGGTCTCTGCATCAGCTCCTGCCTCCAGGTTCCTGCCCTGTTTGAGTTCCTGTCCTGGCTTTCTTTGATGATGGACTAGAAAGTGGAAGTGTAAGCCGAATAAACCCTTTCCTTTCCAACTTGTTTTCAGTCATTGTTTCATCACAGCAACAGTCTTAACTAGAACACCATCCTAGGTATGAAATAACAGATGTCCCTATTTTATAACCTGGCAGAAAGACTCTTCAAGGATAATCTGAAAGTCTGCCTGACATTTGTATAGCATCAGAGATCTGTGAACTGACCCTGATTATGTCTGAAACAGACACTGAAGTAATGGGAAGTGCAGAGAGATGGAGCTTTGATTTATTTGACCATTTGATACCACCCTTGACAACTTTGCCTACCTTGACATGTCAATAAAGTTATTAAAATGAAAGCTGAAAAAAAGCATGGGGCATCAGAGCGTAACGGTTTCATTTCTGAGTCACAGTGGCCAGCCAACCAAGAGAAACTGAGCCCTAGGCAAAGAGCGACTGCTTTAATTCCAGGCTGCCACTCACCTCTATTTGACATCTGACACTGTACTTAAGTGTTCCTAAGCACATCCAGGAAAATGAATGAGTAAATAATTGGTTGCCCCTTTAAAAATAGAAAATATCAGGCTAAGGTTTAATTAACTGCCATAAATTATTCTCAAGCTGACTGTTCAGGGAAGAGTCATTTTCACTCTTTGTCTTCTGTCAAGGAAATTTGTTTAGGTCACTTAGAGTTTGACTTTCTCCAGAGGAAATGGGAAGTCATAGGTTTGCCGTCACTCAGAGTATTATGGGATGGTGAAAGAACCATGTTGTATTACAGTCAAGGATTTGCCGGAAAACTGGAATGGCCCCAGTATTTTTGTGCCTCTCTGGATGCTTATTGCTAATGCTAGCACTATTCACGGTAATTTATCACTACTAAGGTACTCTACCCCTTTTGTGTTTTAAAGAATATTGTGAACTTCCATGCTAAAACATTTCCAGTGTAAAGGGCTGGTACTTTCCTGTGCTGACAGAAATCATGGATACCCAGCAGAGAGCCAGTTGTCTCAGTAAGTGTGCAACTCTGAGCTCTATAGATTTTCCTAGAGAGGGCTCCGTGTCTTCCACAGCAAGTTCTTGGTTGTTCACTTGGGAACTGTATAGGCAGGCTAACAGGACTCCTGCATGTTTGTTTGTTTCTCCTCTTCCTCCTCCTCTTCCACTTCTCCTCCTCTTTCTTCTTCTTTGTCTTCTTCTCTGGTTTGTCCATTTTTGACAGTTCTCTCACTGTCTGGAAGTCACAAAATGTGCCAGGCCTACTGGCCAGTGAGCGGCAGACATCTGCCTGACTCTGTCTTCCCAGCTCAGGGGTTACAGGCATGTGCACCACACCTGACTTTTTGTGTGAGCAGTGGGGCTTGAACTCAGGTCCTCAGGATTGAGAAGCAGTTTACTAACTGAGCTGTCTCCCAAGACCCAGCAGTCGATTTTCTGACAGATGTGGACCTTGATGGTGTTGTTGGAGGCAACCAAGGAGTCTTTCAGAGAGGAAAGCACTGACTTGGAGAAAGCAAACTTGAGTTGTTTTGGACTGAGATAAAAGAGAATTATCCAGCCTCATCATAAGCAACCGGTGGTGGTGGTGGGGGCATCTAATCCTTTGTCTCTATCATCTTCTACCCATAAGTCAGCAGGTTCAATAGCCACCTGAAATGTGAAAGCCATTGTTTGGTGAAGTAGCTAAAGGGAAGAAGAACTATTTCACTCTTTCCATTCTGGAGGATTGGCAGGGTGCATTTTCGAAGTTGGGCAAAAGGGCAGCACCTTTAGATCTGGCCTCTTGCCTTGCCCTGGAGATGCGACAGCACCATCATTGAGTGTGGAGTGTGTACTAATTAAAGTGTCTCACTGATGAGCTGTTTGGATTCTGGGACAGGCACCAGATGCCACTCAGCCCACAGACTGGAGAGTTACCCTTAATTGAAGCTTGAAGATGCCCTACTTGGCAGTGACTTCCCCCTTCAGTTGAGTGAGTTAATTTACACTGAAGAGCTTAGTCCTTTAATCTTGCATTTCCCTTCATTTGGCAGGCGATGTTTCCTTGTTTCCTTGCAGTGTTGGCCTCTCCTTAAGGGCAACCGGAGATGGTTAACCCAGGATAAACACAACTGCACCAAGCAGGAACTATCACATGTCTGCCTTTTACATTATCGTTTTGCTGTTTTTCGCTTCACCAACATGTCTGTCTTAAGTGACTTGTGCCAAGGTGTCCACTTCAATGTCCCTCCAATGACTTCATCTGATTCTTTGCTGACACCATGTGTCTGTGCTGATTAGAACTGTAGAAAGAATCTGACTTGAATTCAATAGCTCTGACTGCCTTCACCTATGACCCTAAATGAAGGGAAACTGGAGCTGTAAGGCAGTGGTTCTCAACCTTCCCAGTGCTGTGGCCCTTTAATACAGTTCTTCATGTTGTGATGACCTCTCAACCATAAAATTCTTTTTGATGCTACTTCCTAACTGTAATTTTGCCCCTCTTATGAATCTCAATGTAAAGATCTGTGTTTTCCGATGGTCTTAGGTGACCCCCATGAAAGGACCATTCGGCCCTCCAAAGAGGGTCTTGCTTGACCCACAGGTTGAGAACCTGGGCTCTAAGCTTTGACGAGAGCTGATCTCAGTGTCTATCTTGATGCTCAGACACTGTTTCTGCTGAGCACGGCTGTGACTGGTTCAGCAAGGACGAGGCACAGCTGGGCAGAGATTCCATCAAGACTTAATTACTTGATCTAGTCCAACAAGATCAATCCTTCAAAGGGCCCCAGGATGAAGCCTACGATATCATTTGGGTTTTCAGTGTTACCTAAGTGAGCTTTAATTTGTCATTTTAGAGGAATAATAACTAAGGGGATTAGAGGAGATTAAAAATAAGCCCAGCAACAAACACTGGCAGGTTGTTTTATATGGGTCCATTGAACAATTCATTTTAGCTTATTGAGAGTTGATATTAAGTCCTAGGAGATATACTGGACCCTGCCTCATGCCTAATGGCCTTTTTCATCTATATGAGGCTCTTGATTCCTCCCCATGTGCAGCATGGGACAGATCATCATTTATTAAGTCACTCTCCTGACTTGGTGGCTTTCTTTCCTCATACTTGTGTTTTTGCCTATAGTTTGATTGGGCTGTCTTCTGTGGTACCTCACTCTGTGAAGAGGTATCTTCCCAGATCCCTTCCTCACATGGAGTAAGACTATAGCATAAGGCTGGAGAGATGACACAGTAGCTGAAATGCCTGCTGCACAAGCAGAGGGCCCTGAGTTCAAATCTCCAGCACTTATGTAAAGGCCAGCTATGAAAGCATGCATGTATAATCTTAGGCTAGGGAGAAATGATCCTTTTTTTTCTTAAATTATAAATATGTATATGGCTCTATATCAATGTGTTTTGTTAAGTGCATATGATTACAGGTGCCTGTGGGGACCAGAGACCCTACCTTTTAGAACTGAAGTTTAAATGAGTCATGTCATTTAATCTCATGTGAGCTGTCCACCTGACATTGATACTTGGAACAGAATTTGGGCCTTGTTTCAGACCAGTATATGACCTTAATCACTGGGCTGAAGAATAATTCTTGTTTTCTAGCCAAAAGCCTTTGACTTAAACCAGCATTTCGTAAAGCATGGTCCTTTGACCAGCAGGAGCTATGCCACCCAAGAACCTAGAAATGGAAATTGTCATCCCATCTCAGATCTGTGGAATCAGAAATGTCTGGGGGGCGGCGGAGGGGTGCTGTCAGACATGGCAGTCATTAACCCCCTGCTCAGGACTGAGGGAATCAGGATCTTCAAGTTTGAACTAGCCTTGCTGTAACTTTGATGAATACTAGAGTCTGAGAATTGCAACTCTAAATTTAGCCTGTCATTCATCTAATTTCATTGGGTTAGTGATTCTCCATATGCTGAGTAAGTACAGGCAAGTCGAGGCTCTCAGATAAAAGGTGTAGTGCCTCGCAGAAGTCTTTCTGTGATCCTCCTCCTGACTCTTTCAATCTGACAAGTACAACCCCTCAGGGAAAAATGCTTCTCAGGCCTCACATGAACTTGTCAGTGCTTTCCCTGTGCCCTGTCTATGATACTATACACCAACCCTGAGGAGTCCAACAAAACAAAGAGGAGAAAGATAGACAATCACAGCAGTAACCTCCAAGGCATCTTGTGCCTGGCACATGATTCAGAAGCTAAAGTCTTTGTTGAAGAGCCCAGTTTATCACTGAGGAGATAGCTCAGTTAGTAATGTGCTTCCAGGGAAGTGGAGATTGGTAGATCCCTGTGAGTCTTTGTCCAGCCAGAGACTGGTGAACCTCAGGTCTGAGTGAGAGACCTTGTTTCAGAAAACCAGGTGGATATAATGTTGACCCAAGGTTGGGTCTGAGGAATAATCTTTTCCCAAGGTTGAGTCCTGCCCCTCAGATACAGCTATGTACCCACATGCACCTGCACATAGAACACATATGTTGCACATGTGCACACACACACACACACACACACACACACACACACACACATGTACAAAGTGCCTGGGGACCTGACCATAATGACTCAGTAGCCAGATATACCTACTATCGTCGCCCATAACCCAGAGAACTTTTTTCTGTAAGGGGTGGGCATCATTTTTGCACATCTCCCTCAAGTTCTACACTTCACCTTTAAAATATCTCCAGACTCTGGCTTGCAGGAGAGATGATTAATAGCCTCTATTGATTTTCAGAAGTGTGGAAACACAGTGGCACGAAAACTGTGAATAGGAGACTTAAAATTTCCATTACACATTCACTTTTTAAAGGGTGCTTGGAAATGACTTTCTGGAAGGAATGTCAGTGAGTTTCTACATATTAAAAAAATACCTCTTCCCTTTGATGCTTAAAGGTGACAAATGCTTGCATTTATATTGCTGGTCTGGCTTTCTATAGCACAGAACAATCTGGTTCAAATGTATTTAAAGTAGACATTTTGTCCAGAAGAATGTTCCAACTTTTGTGTTGAACATAGTAGTTGGACCATGAAGATGTGTGTGTGCACACACACGTATGTGTATATATATACATATATATACATATATATATGTATATATATATACACACACACATATATGTACTATATGCATTTTATGTTTGTTATAAGTCTATCTACAGCTTTCATCTTTTTCTCCACTGCCTTTTAAATTTTCATCATGTTCCTAGAATGCCATCTTTAGTAGAGCCTCTTTTTTTATTTCTTTTAAGTAAGGAATTTGGGTCTGGAGTGACAGTAATTAAGAGTACTGGCTACTCTTGAAGAGGACCCAGGCTTCATTCTCAGCATCCACGTGGAGGCTCACAACTCCAGTTCTAGGGGTTCTGATATCCTCTTCTGACCTCTGCAGATTCCTATACTTGTGTGGTACACGTAAACTCATGAAGGCAAAAAAAAACCATATTAAAATTATAATAAAGCTCATGGACCCAGGGTCACACTGCTTAGTGACACCTTGGACTGGGTATGGATTTCTAAGGAGAAGCTATGTCTTCCAGTGCCTAAGGGGCACAGTCATTCTTGTGGGACTCATGAGCTCCTTGAACTGCAGAGGAGTCTACACAGTGTGAGTTGCCATTTACTTCTACGACTTCAGGGTTTCTACTGGTTCAGGAGAGAGGATGCCAGTGTCTGGGATCATAATGCACGCCCTTTCATTCTGTACACTTGTGAGCCCTGCGCTAAGGCCCCATTGCCTTAGTATTTATATCTGTAATTTCTCTCTTCAAAGGCTCTTAATTCCTTCCAATGTAAAGTCTGCAGCAGACCAGCAAGGACCAGCTCACCTTCCTGACTCCTGAGCAGGTCTGTTTTCTTATCCTTTGCTATCTTTTAAAGATTGGGTTGTTCCCTGTGGTACCTCACTTTGTGCAGAGGTATTTGCCTCACTTAGAACAAGACCACATCCTAGGGCTGAAGAATTGGCTCAGAGGGTAGGTAAAAGGCCTGCAGCACAAGCAAGAGGCCCTGAGTTCAGGTCCCCAGAACCTATGGAAAACCTGGTCAGATGTGTGCATCTGTCACTCTGGAGCTTGGGATGTGGAGACAGATGGATTCCAGGGGTCCATTAGCCACTTCAGTTCCAAGTTCAGTGAGAATGCTGTTTCAAACACTAAGGTAGAGGAGAGATTGAGGAAGATGCCTGATGTTGATCTGACCTCCTCATATATATGCTTGGGTGTGTACACCAGTGTACATATGAGTAACACACACACACACACACACACACACACACACACACAAATGTGGGAAATAGTGCCATAGCAATGTGATTTCAGTGACAGCCCCAAAGATATATACTAGTCTCTGGAACTTGGAAATGTTATCTTATTCAGGGCAAGTGTTAGAGATGGACTTAGGTCAGGTATCTTGAGATCAAAGGCTCATCTTAGGTCACTGTGTGGGCCCTTCAGTCAGTAGACAAATAGCCTTATGGGGAGAGAGAGAGAGAGAGAGAGAGAGAGAGAGAGAGAGAGAGAGAGAACGAACACAGGCACTCGCCCTAAGAGTCAGATATACATAGAGAAGACTTTGAAGATGGAGACAAAGACTCGAAGACCGGTGTGATATCCCTACAGGCCTTCAGCTACAATACACAGGGCTCTGTTCCCCACTTCTGCCCCTATTGCCTACAATATGGACCTTCACTCTCCCACACCCTCTCAACTTCACTTCTTAAAACATAACAACCCACAGAATCCAATTTGTGCTGACTATATACTCAGGGGTGTGGGGCCATTCAGTGGAGAGTGGTGGACCTACTAGGGGCCATGCCCTTAAGTTAACTGGCCCTCTCCCAGAACCCATCAGCTGTTAATAGTTCCTTAGTAGGGATCAGGGGTTGGGCGCCCCTCACTCCTTTCATGTTGGAATTTCTACTGGCTTTATCTTATGCAAGTCTTATGCAGACAACCACAGCTCCTGTGAAGTCGTGAGTAACAACAGATTAGAAGATGCTGTCTCACTCTGTTCACCCCTGACTGCCTAACAATCTTTCCGCCTCACTTCTGGAATGGTCTCTGAGCCTTGGGAAAGGGTATGATAATGATATAGATGTCCCTTAGGTGGCTGAACACTCCTTAGACGCCTATTCTCTACATTTTGACTAGTTGTGGCTTTCTATGTTAACTGCTGACCACTGCACAAAAAATTTCTTCATTTATTAGATGCATGAATGACATTCTCAAAGAATTAATAAAAATTGCATATTAAAAAAAAAAAAAGCTGTGAACTCCTGGTAATGGATTCCCTGCTGAAGTGTCCAGAGGGAGAAAAATCCTGCTTATTTCTGATGTTGGGCTTTCCAAAATGGACTTCTGTTGTTTTAAGCCACCAAGTTTGCTGTCACTTGTCACAGCTGTGTAGGAATATGTTGGTGTGGCGGGTTTCTGCCTCCTCCAGAGTTTTAAAATGTCAGCCTCAGCCTGCAGGACCTCAGCTCAGGCATAAGAGCTCTTCTGTCCTCGCCTCTTAGTTTCATTCCGTGAGTACCATTTGCTTAGTGTAAATGTCACTGCCATTGAACAGCCTGTAGTCCTTCCTCTCTGGATGTGGTTCCCTCTGTGTTAACCAAAAGAAATAGAACAGGTTTGTTTTATGTTTAATTACCTGCCTTAGATAAAATTTGTTATATTTATATGTCTTCTTCTTCTTCTTCTTCTTCTTCTTCTTCTTCTTCTTCTTCTTCTTCTTCTCCTTCTCCTTCTCCTTCTCCTCCTCCTCCTTCTTCCTCCTCCGCCCTTCTCTTCTTCTTCCTCCATTTTTCTTGTGCATGCACACATATTTTTGTGCATATACATGTGTATGCATGTGGATGCACGTGTGTGTGTGTGTGTGTGTGTGTGTGTGTGTGTGTGTGTAAATGTGGAGGCCCAGAGATGATGCTGGGAACCACCCTCTATTCCCTAATGTTCATTGGGCAGGTTCTCTTCATCAGTCTCAGGGCTTGTGGCTATGGCTAGACTAGCTAGCTAGCTTGCCCTGGGGGATCCTCTGTCTTCCTTTCTGAGGCTGGAATTGCAGGTTGAGGCATCCTGCCTGGCCACCATTTACATGGGCCTTGAGGTCCTGGCTGATTGCACAGAAAGTCCTTTCAACCACTGAGCCATTTGCACAGTCTGAGTTTTATTATATTTCTTCCCCAATTTCTATGTTCAATTTTAGGGAATGCACTGGCCTCTTCTGTCTTCACAGATTCTCCAACTGCAGGTTTAATTTGTCTGAGGCCCCAATCATACCTGTACTGGAGAAACACAGACTGTATCCACTTCATTATTTGAACCATGCCAACATCTACATTTGGTTAAGCCCTGTAAGTAATCTAGGGTCTCAAGAATGTAGTATCATGTTCATAGGTTATACACAAACACTTCAGTAAGTTTTCTAGAGAAATAGCACCTGCAGATCCCGGTATGGGCACACATGCTGGGGTCAATCTCCTGAGGGACCCCAGAGATGACTATAATGGACTTGCACTAAATCAGCTTGTTTTCATTTTTTGGTGAAGTCCTTTTAAATATCTTTTAAAAATATTTTATTTGTTACTCTTTGGCAGTTTTGTGTGTGCATATATCCTTAGATATTTTTAAAAAAATTCTAATGATCCTGTTTAGGGGTGCATATGGTTATTGTGTGAACACATCCTCACTATCTCCGAATGTCTTTGCCTTTTGATACTTCTTAACTAATTTATAAGTGACAGTGAGATCTGCTGGTCGTCCTGACTTCCACAGGAAAAATGTGACTTGACATTTTCTCTGGGATGGGAAGAAGTGATATCGTTAGCGAGGTGGCCCATTAATTATGCTGGTATCTTAATTCAGCAGCATTCAAGGGCAGTGGAGTGGAAATCATAATGGGTTTTGATAGAAGCTTAAATTAGAGCTATGTCACCAAGGCGGCAAGGATATACTGGCTGAGAAGTCAGCAGGGGAGAAGAGAAGAGTTTCAAAACAAAGGAGAGGATTTAAAGTATTTAAACTGGGACCAGAGACTTTGCCTGTATTCTGCCCTGTTAATTCAGGGGTTCCAGGAAAGGCTCTTTTTATTAAAAAAAAAAACTAATCTTTTCTGATTTACTCATTGATTTTTTTTGAAATAAAACCCAGTTTGAGATAAAAACTCAAATACATTTATATCAGAGAAAAGTTGACTCAATGACCATTAATACCGACATAATTATGAGTCTTCTCATAGAACATCCTAGGTGCAAAAGAGAAGTGAGAAGGGAGCTCTGGTAGATACTGCTCTGCACTGTTGGGGTTTCTGCACTCTGGCTTCCTTAATGCATTTGCAGTCTGGTTTTGGGTAACAGATGACCCCAAATTTAGTGGCTTAAAACATTAGTTCGCTCATAGTTTATGCAGGTCAGGAATCTGAGCATAGTTCAGAAACATGGTCGTGTTTCAGAGGGCCAAGCGTGTACTCAGGAAGTTGACATAGCATTTGCAGTCACATGGGAAAGCTTGATTGGGAAATGATCTACTTCTTACACAGCTGCTGGCAGAGCTCAGGATAATCAAAGGCTGTTAGACTAAGAGGTTGGATGTTGGATGTCTCTCTGTCCAGTTGGTGGAGAGTCATCCTCATCAGTGTTAATGACTCCATCATATCCTTTGGAAGAGCTAGATTTTGGTTACTTTCTTATTCACTAGAAGCAAGTCACTTTGGATATGTAAGTACAAAAGACAGGCTCACCTTGCCCACACTGTGTAGCTATTTCATTCTCCACTTTCCTTCATAATATCTATAGAAGACACATAGGCAGGGCAGAGCATCACTATTTTTCCCTTGGAGCCCCTCCCCTCCCACTAGTTCTTTCTCACTGCTCCTTAATAAATCACCTTCACTCAGCTCATTCCTTATTTTCCTGTTCTTGTTCTACTCTGACCTGAGACAGGTAACTGGAAAGCCACTAGGTCCTGGTGACCTTGTGACTGTTGATTGTCTTGCATCCTAAATTCCTAAGTTATTAAGCTCAACAAGAGCAGAGTAGGCTCTGCTGTTCTCAAAGAATGCACATGAATATCAGCAAGGTAGGAGGACATGTTAGTCCCCATGTTAGTCTGTAACTTATATAGGAGTGTTCACTGCCACTTACTTGCCTCTGGCTATTGCCCACTGTCACTCAGTCAGGGGGTATGCCATGACTACAGATCCTGTGCTTAGAGGTTGTATTAATATTATTTAATGTTTTGTTATCACTTCCAAGTAAAGTTTCAAAGTACAGCTTGGTTCAAGAGCTCAGGACAAAGATATTTAATCTGTATGATCTTCAATGTCATCTCAGCAAATCAGCTAATAAGGGGAACTTGTGGTATTTTATCAATTATTACCAAATGGAAAATGACGATCTCTACCAAATAGAAGAATTGGCTGTGCCATTTATATCAAGGAAGATCCAATTAATATCTAATCCCTAAATGTATGTAATTAGATTTGCATATTCACATTTTTGCAATTAGGAGTTGGTATTTAAAGGGCATACTTCCCATTTCCTATTTTCCTTATCTCAAAACACTAGGGAGTTTTTTGTTGTAGAATTTCAGAACCAAGGTAAATACCATTGTCTATTGGCCTCAGCTACTGTGCAGAGAAAGGTTTTAGTTAATATAGACCCTTTGGAGTTAGAGAAACCTTCATGGCTGATTTCAGTGGTATTCAACCTTGACATTCACAATTTATTTTTCACAATGCTCCTTTATAATTGCAACTGGTTTTCTTTAATTTATACATCAGAGATCCTCAGGCAAAAAAGGTTAAGTTCTCTTCAAAGTCTCAGGAGTGAGGACAATTTTTCTTTACAACACTTTATTCTGGAGAGGGCTTCAGAAATCTGATGTCAAGATGCTACTTGGTAAATTGCAAATACCCACATATTATTTGATTCAGCAAGGGGCAACTTACTGTGGGGTTTGGAAGAACTTTAAAATCTTACTTCTAGGCCATTCAAACTCCAGGCTTTGTGGTAAAACACTGCAAACATAGCTCAAACAACTTCAAAGTAACCCAGGTTAACTTGTAACAGAGGAATGAGGTTGCATCTGTGTCTCATGATCTTGAAAATTAGCCAGGATTCATTTCATCTGGGAGAACTCCTGGATACATTTAACTCCGTGGATCTCCTTTAAGTGATGGAGACTTGCTCAGACACCGAGCCATAAATATTTGGAAAGCTAAGACCTGAAAGTTGGAGGGTGGCAGGAATGTTTCTCATCTTTTGCAGAGCTCTGTGGAAGCCTACCTGGGCACAATCTTTCCAGGACGATTTGTCCCCAAATACTTGAAGTTTTATTTTGGTTTTGGCAAAAATTAAACATAGACAAAATTGTTGTGGATGGGCCTGGTGCTGTTCTTGTGAACCAATCCCCTAATGAATAAAGGAGCCAATCACTGGGCAAGTAGGTGGGACTTCCGGGTTGTTCGTCGGAAGAGAGGAAGTGGGAGAGAGTTAGTTCCTTTGGAACTGGGACAGCAGAGGGTTAAGATGTAGCTGCTAGCATTTCCTAGTATTATGGCAAATCTGCAAGGATCTACCACTGGAGGGATCAGATTTTAATAAGGCATACAAAATTAGGTTTTAGTTTTTCTCCCAGAGATTGAGTTACCATTGTTTCTGATCTAAGTTTGTGTTGAGTTTTCCTTCACATGGTAGGTCATCTGGGTTCAAGAGAGAAAGGTATGGTGGCCAAGCATGGGTTTGCCTGAGGTGCTCCACAAAGGCCGTGGAGGATTTGAAGCACAGGGATGGCGTGGTAGCAACTTGACAGTGAGAACTTAGTGAGCTGGGTGGAGAGATTGTGGAGTTCAGAGTCAGAATCTCCACAAGATAAAAACAGGTTGGCCATTGCCTGCTAGTACATGGCCAGCCAGGCCATTGAGGCAGAGGCACAAGTGTGGGAATGTGCTGTTCTACTTTTGTTGTTTCACACAACAGGAAATGATCAGAAACAAGCAATTACCTGCTTAGAAGGAACCATACTAGATTATTTGCAGCATCCAGTGAACTTGATAACATCACACAGAAATGTAGGATCCATCCTGGACATTACACTGTAGAGGAGCATTGGGAGACATCACATTGTGTCGGACATAGGTACATGCGCCCTGAGCTCTTGATCACATATCGAATTCAGAACAATCTCATCAAAGTTGGGAGTGGATAGTTGTTACCAGAGGCTGAACCAGTAGTGAGGCGAGAAAGCCAGGGAAGGATCGGTTAATAGGTAAGAAGTTGTAGTTGCAAGAAATATGTTCTATGCCCAGGAATGTGGTATAGCTAGTCATGTGTGCTATGTTTAAAAAGTAAAGCTATGGGAAACACAACTTAAATTGATTTGTTGTAAGGAAATGATGAGAGATAGATATGCTCAATATTATGTAATATACATGTATATTAAAACATTACATGGAACCATGGGTTTATGGTCAAATAATAAATGAAATATTAAGTTTAAACCCTCTAATTTCATGTAATAATGCATGGTGATAATATACTGACATTGAGTCTCAAAGTACCTTCATTTGAAAACAGTTTGGCCTATAAGGGTGTGTGCAATTAACATTGTTACTGTTTAACAGATGCACATATCTATAGACAGACAGATGAGATGGGGGGACAATAGTCTAATAAGACAAACCAATGATGAGCAGTAATTATGAGCATTGGGAGATAAGAATGTGTGTAGTTTTCTCTCTTTGCTTTCTAACTTGTCTATATAAACCAGTCTTATTGGGGGTGACCTCTCACACGACAAAGTAATTCTTAGGTTATGTGAGAAAGATGTGTCATTTTCTGCAACGTTTCTGAGTAACTAACTGGCCTTCCACTCATCCTTGAATGGCTTCCCAGACTCATTTTGGTGTTTTGTTTTGTTTTTCTCACAACAGGATGCACCCTGTTATACAGCAAACATATTGTGCTTTAACGAGCAGAGTGTTTGCAATCCTGCCTGGCTCATTCTGAGTGACAGTTTAATTTTGACAAAGATGGATTACTTTGGGACCCTGACAATAATTATTGATGGTTATGATTAGCAGGCCAGCCATTTCAATTTTCAAAAGCCCCTCAGACATTTCCTTTTGGTTTTATAAAAAGGCCTTAAATCAACAGTTACCACAAAATTATTAATTCAGGGCTTTGGACAACTAGTTCATACAAATGAGGTGACTGGCTTCTTGTTTTGTTGATATGTGAGTTTTCACAAGGATTGCTTTTGTATCAGCCAATAAGAATGGTAATGGCTTTAGTATCTATATGGTACAGGCTTACTTATTTTGTTTAGGTGATGTAAAATCAATTTAATTATGCCCCTCAGAAGAATTCTGAAATTGGTATTCGTTCTGCACATTATTGGAAAACATTGAATTATAACCTGCTTTTATATGGTCTTGTAGAAGCCCTTGATATGTCTCTAACTTTTCTACAGAAATGAGAGTTGGAGTTTCCTTTAAAGCTTCTGACTTATTTCATCGTGGGAATGCATGCAATTGCTTCACATGGAGGAACTTTGCTTTTGTTCTGGAGAATGGAGATAGTCATACTGGCACCTTCCCCTCTTAAAAACATGGCATTCAACCAACTGAAGTTTTTTTTTTTGTTGTTGTTGTTGTTTTGTTTTTGTTTTTCATTGCCAAAGTCATGCTGATCAAACCTGGGAGTCAGCGTGTGGTACTTTTGCTGAATCACAGTGTAAGATACTATGTTGGGTTTCTTCCTCTTCTCTTGCTGGGATTATAAAATGCTGACCAAGAGCAACTGAGGGAAGAAAGGGTTTATTGTGGATTATAGACCCATAGGGCAAGGCATGGTAACAGTCAGGGATGTCAACAGAGACGTGTCAGTTGGCAATAGTGCCTCCCTGGAGTTGGATTTCTTGATCACCTCCCCTTTTGTATGGGGATTTTGTTTGGCTTGATTCCCCCCCCCCCAACTCCCGTACCCACCCTGTGTCTTGTGCATGCAGTGACAGCTACAATCAATTCATGTATACATTTACCTTTGTGTCTTATTTATTTATTTAGTATTTTCTTGATATTTAAAAATCTCTGTCTCTCTGTCTCTGTCTCTCTGTCTCTCTCTCTCTCCCTCTCTCCCTCTCTCTCTCTCTCTCTCTGTGTGTGTGTGTTTGTGTTTAGCTGGAGTTATAGGCAGTTATGAGCTGCCTGACTTGGGTGTTGTGCTGGGAACTGAATTTGAGTCCTCTGAAGAGCATTACATGCTGTTAAACACAGAGCCATCTTTCCAGTCTGTCTGTCTGTCTGTCTGTCTATCTATCTATCTATCTATCTATCTATCTATCTATCTATAATGCATCCTTCATCAGTGTGCAAGAGTAGGCTTCAAATAACTTGACTGGTATAGGTTCATACAGAGCAGTTAAAATGATCCAAGAGCAAAATTAGAAGTCATAAAATGAAAGAATAACATTTGGAATAACATCTGAAATAACATCTGGAATTACTTCCCCAAATCCAATGTTAAATGCACCTGGACCTCTCCAACACTGAAGAGGGAGAACAGAGCCAGATTGACTTGATGGAGGCCTGTAATTCCAGCTCTGTGGGAAGCTGAGGCAAGAGGATTATACATTAAGGCTTGACAGGGCAAATTAATGAGATCCTATCTTAACCAAACCAAACCCAACCCAACCCAACCCAACCCAACCCAACCAAACCAAACCAAAAACAGTAAAGCAAAACAGGGGACTTGGGCTGTAGGTTTACAGTAGAGCACTGGCCTAATGTGTGTGGGATTTTCAGTTCCTAGTGATAGCAAAATTGGATTCAAAATAGATATTTTCACTGTGTGAGACAATTGATCTAATTATGAATTGAACTGTTAGTCTGATTAACAATTTCAAGCTTAAAGGAAATTGGAAGGGTTTTTTTTCAATAATTTGTTTTTTTTTAATTCACTTTACATCCTGATCACAGCCCCCTCTCATTCCAGTCCCACCCTTACAAATGCCTCCTCCATTTCCCCCTCTACTCCTCAGAGAAGGGGAGCCTGTTTTGGGTACCACCCCACTCTGGGACATCTAGTCTCAGCACAACTAGGCACAGCTGGGAGAAGGGGATCCAATGACAGGGAATAGAGTCAAAGACAGCTCCTGCTCTACTTTTTAGGGCTCCCACATGAAGACCAAGCTGTACATTTGCCATAAATGTATAGGGGACTTAGGTCCAGCCCTTGTATGCTCCCTGTTTAGTGGCCCAGTTTCTGTGAGCCCACAGGGGCCCTGATTAGTTGACTCTGTAGGCTTTCTTGTGGTGTCCTTGACCCCTCTGGCTTGCTCAATTCTGTCCCCCAACTATTCCACAGGACTCCTCAGGGTTCACTTAATGTTTGGCTGTGAGTTTCTGCATCTGCCTCCATCCACTGCTAATGAAGCTTCTCAGGAGATAGTGCTAGGTTCCTGTCAGCAAGCATAGCAGAATATCATTACTAGTGTTAGGGGTTGGCTCTCTCACATGGGATAGGTCTCATGTTGGGGCAGTCGTTGGTTGGTTGAATTGGAAGGATTTTAAAAAGTCAGTTGCCAAGGCCTGACTTGGGACCATTGGAATCATTAATAGTGGGGTCAGTGAGGTGGGGAAGCTTTCCGTGTGCTGATTCCAAAATAGCCTTTCCGTGGGAATTTTGTGGACCACTGGGTGAGAGTGTGTAGCCAAGGAATCTGCTCCGCTTATAGACTAGTTAACTGATGGGCAGAGAGGAGAAAGAAAACAAATTGATAAACACACAAGCAAGGAATTGTTTCCCTTCCCAGTGATCAAGTGTCTCTGAAAGGGATAGTGGTATAAGAATGGATAGGATGTTTTTCATTCTTGATTAACATTTAATAAAATTTCTATTTCTGAACAGGACATATGTTATTCAAAATACCACTGTGTGTCTGTAGTCTACCAGACACTAAACTGGTCTCTATGAAATATGAAAACCAACTCTTGGTTTCTTCTTCTTCTTCTTCTTCTTCTTCTTCTTCTTCTTCTTCTTCTTCTTCTTCTTCTTCTTCTTCTTCTTCTTCTTCTTCTTCTTCTTCCTCTTCTTCTTCCTCTTCTTCTTCTTCTTCTTCTTCTTCTTCTTCTTCTTCTTCTTCTTCTTCTTCTTCTTCTTCTTCTTCTTCTTCTTCTTCTTCCTCCTCCTCCTCCTCCTCCTCTTCTTCTTGTTCTTGCTCTTCTTGTTCTTGTTCTTGTTCTTCTTGTTCTTCTTCTTCTTCCTCCTCCTTTTCCTCCTCTTCCTCCTCCTCCCTTCTTCCCTCTCCTTCTTCTTCCCTCCCCTCCACCTTCTCTTCCTTTCCTTCCACTCCCCTTTTCCTTCTCCTTCCTCTATCCTTCTCCTTCCCCTTCCTCTATCCTTCTCCTTCCCCTTCCTTTTCCTTTTACTCTTCCTCTTTTTTTTAGTAGAATTTATAATCCAGTTAATCTTTTGAAAAGGTTTAAATATTGTTTTGGAATGATAGGAAAATCATCAATATAGAATGGTACAAGTTGCTTTATTGAGTGTCTAGAAAAGGGATAAAGAACAAATTTGTCAACATACTTATAGTAAATGGTTGTGACATCCAAAAACAAAACTAATTCTTCCTTTCCCCTCCCTGAGAAGCTTAGACAAACAAGCAGTTTTCAACATCACTTGCAACTAGAGGTGCACATGTGACACTTTTTTTGGTAAATGAAAATTAAAGAGAAGTTTCTTGCCATATTTTGGGAAAGAAATGCCTGAGTTGCCTCATATGCCTCTCTCTTGGTTTATACCTTTGAAGATAGGTTTCTTAAGTTGGTGTAGTCACCTGATTTCTGTGAAAGAATAGTAAGAACACTCTAGATTCATCAACTCAGAGACCTACAATTATTAAAATCATTGGACCCCAAATTACATACTTTCTCTACAAGAAAACAATGAATTTGTTCAAGACAGTATTTGTTAGATGTGCCTCCGCAGTCAAAGGAATTCATAACATATATAACACAATTCAGTGAATGTTTATGTAGCTGCCTCTATTTTAAAATAAAGGTTTGGAGGGAAAGTCTGTAACACTAAAGGCTCATGACATGAAACAAGATGGCATTATGATAAAGTGTATTATTTTAAAAAATTAATTTTTATTTGTATGTGTGTGCATATGTGTTTGTAGATAATATAAGAGGGCATTGAGTACCTGGAGCTGCAGCTATAGATAGTTGTGGAGGTTGGGGAATGAACTTGGGTCTTCTGATAGCACAGTGCTTCTCAACCTGTGGATCATGACTATTTTGGTAAACCTCTATCTCCAAAAATATTTACATATGATTCATAGCAGTAGCAAAATTACAGTTATGAAGTAGCAACAAAATGAATTTTATGGTTGGGGGGCCGGTCACCATAACATGAGGAGCTGTATGAAAGGGTTCCCAGCATTAGGAATGCTAAGAACCTCTGCTCTACACAAGGATACTCTTTTTTGCTTACTTGGTCATCTTGGTAACATTCTTTTGACTTCTTACCTGCTACCTACCTTTGTGTGCCCTCAGTCTGCAGGGTTTGATGGTGCGGACTCATCTTGATCGAAGAACTGAGTGCAAGTTTGGGGCTTTTCAAAGTAGAATATTGCATAGCAGGATTGCGGGGGGGGGGTGGTGGAGGGATGGGCCTAAGCAACAGTGAGATCAGACCTTGCTGGCAACACTCAAACTGCTTGACTGGAAAATGTGCAAAGTTTGGTCTAAATTCAGAAACCAATATAGAGACAGATAGCTACTTTTTAGCAAGGGCAGTTTGAGTGGCATTCTTGATGGTAGCAGCAAAGAGGATCATTTTCTAGAGCCACAGCATTTTCATGACCAACAGCGCCTGGATTGGAATAACTCAGCAAAGGTCAGATGCTACAAATGGGAAGGCTGCAAGGGAGTCCAGTGAGCGGGAGGTTAATGACCATTAAGAGCTCTCATTTCTCAAATCTCAAGATGCTAAGAATATCCTGGGTCTGCAGGAATGTAGTCATGGGGAACATAGCATCTTGAGACTTGGTGGCTGATCTGTTGGTTAAATGCCAGATCATTGGAGGGAGTTGGGGGGCTTTGGCATCACAGAAACAGCAACAGAGCATGGGGTGAGCGATAGCCTATTTTGTATTCTGGCTAGGTAGACTGACAAAGCAAGTTGCCAAGACATTGATGACCAATGGCGAGGAAAACCCAGGAGGAGGGGTGAAAAAAGATGGTGTGTCAGAGAAATAAGGGTTATTGATGAGATTTCATGAGGTTATCTATTATGGGCTATGAACTATGCTAGGTGCTTTTCTTTGCTTTGTTTTTTTAAATTTTAAAATTACATTTATTTATTTAGTATATATAGCTGTGTTTGTGGAGAGCAGAACACATCTTGCAGGGGTCATTCTTTTTGTTCTTTTTTTCCTACCACGTGGGACCTTAGGATCAAACCAGGTTACCAGGCCTGGCGGCAAGAACCCATATCCATTAAACCAGCAGTTCTTAACCTGGGGCGTTGTAACTTCTTTGGAGGTTAAAAGGCCCTTTCATACCAGATATATGCTGAAATATCTCCTCCCCTAAACAAACGAGGACAGAAAAGGATTATTCTAGATCACAGTCCAAGGAAAGTCAAGGGAGCAAGAATTTGAAGCAGTTGGTCACATTGCCTCCACATCAGAATATACAGAATGATACAGTGGACAGTTCTTCCCATTCAATGCAATCAAGATAATCTCCTTCAGAAGTTCCCAGAGATCCATCTTCCAGATGATCCTAGATTCTGTCAAGTTGATGTCAGAACTATTTATATTGCTTGAATGGTTGGATATTTCTCTCTCCAACTTATTCATTTGTTTAAATTCTCACTTTTGTACTCTATATCTAGTGTTGATCATTCTCAGTAAATCCTTGAAACAAACAGGCACACAGCCTTCTTTGTTTTGCTTCTCATAATATATTCAGTCCGAGACTGCTTGTCTTTTTTAGTGTAACTCTTCCATTTACTTCTCTTATTCCTTATTATGATATAGAATGCCTTCATGGGTTCAAGTGTTAAAGGATAAGTCACTAGATGGTGCTACTCTTTTGGGAGTTTCTGGAAACTGTAGGAGGTAGAACTTAGCTGAGAGGCTGGGGATAAGCTTTTGGGAGTATCTTGTCTGGTGTTTTCCTGTCTTCTCTCTGTGGATCTGCCCTGCTGCTGGGCACAGCCTCTTGGGGAGGCAGAATATGGGCAGTTTAACTGCACTTATCCAATGCTGCCACCAGGGCAGGCACTGGGCTGTAGGAAAGCACTGAGGCACCTCTCCAGGGGTGAGAAAATAGAATCTGAGATATGGGAAAGCTAGAGCTAGTTGGGAGTCCCTGGGCCTGTGATGAGACTGGACCAAAGGTGTTCTCTGACTCTTGGATATCCAGGCATGGCTGAGAATTGCAGAAGAACTGAGAATGGAGTCGGGGAGGTGCAGTGTCTAGCCCAGGGGCCAGGGGAAAGGGAAACTCTGGCACCTCTCAAAGGTGCCTTAGCTTGGCAGAGGCAGGCTTGGTGGTGGTTGTGGCTGGGAGTGCAGAAAAGCCTTCTAAAGGAGAATTAAGCTGCTGTCTCTGTAGTCAGATTCCTTCTCTATGGCTCTCCACAACGGGGACCTTGACGAAAGAGATAGTTCATGGTTCTAACCGGTTTATTGGCTCTATATGGTGGAAAATGGATGCATACCTAACAGTACCCACTTCTCAGGGTGGACCTGAGATTAAATACCTTTTGCAGGGAGGAATGTCTTCAAAGGGAAATTGGCTAAAACCTAAGGGCCTCTAGGTACCTCATTAGCATGGAGAACTCTGTTTTGGGACTATGTGACCATAGGTGATGTTTCCTTATGTGAGGAGTGTGGCACATGTTTCAGGCCAGGAATCTGGCAGGGAGCATGGAGTCACCTAAGTCTCAGGTGTGTACCCGCCAAGTCTCTGGGTCTCAACCTACTGTACCTTACCAAGTTTCCTGGCATGGTTTTACCATCCAACACCTGTCTGGTTTTTTTTTTTATTATTTATTTTATTTTATTTTTTTAATTTACATTCCAAATCACTTCCCCTTTCCCGTTTCCTCCCTCCCCGAAAGTCCCATAAGCCCCCTTCCCTCCCTCTTTTCTCCATTCAACCCCCTCTCGTTACTCTGTCCTGGCGTTCCCCTACATCCAGTCTTTCCAGGACCAGGGGTCTCTCCTTCCATCTTTTTAGAAATCTATTGATATGCGGATTGTGTCTAGGGTATTCCGAGATTCTGGGTCAATATCCCCTAATCAGTGACTGCATACCATGTGTGTTCTTTTGTGATTGGGTTACCTCACTAAGGATGATATTTTCAAGATCTGACCATTTGCCTAGGAATTTCGTGAATTCATTGTTTTTAATTGCAGAGTAGTATTCCATTGTGTAGATATACCACATCTTCTGAATCCATTCCTCCGTTGAGGGACATCTGGGTTCTTTCCAGCTTCTGGCTATTATAAATAAGGCTGCTATGAACATAGTGGAGCATGTGTCCTTATTGCATGCAGGTACAGTCTCTGGGTATATGCCCAGGAGTGGTATAGCCGGATCCTCCAGGAGTGTCATGCCCAGTTTTCTGAGGAACTGCCAGACTGCTTTCCAGAGTGGTTGTACCAGCTTGCAATCCCACCAGCAGTGGAGGAGTGTTCCTCTTTCTCCACATCCTCGCCAACAACTGCTGTCTCCTGTGTTTTTGATCTTAGCCATCCTGACTGGTGTGAGATGGAATCTCAGGGTTGTTTTGATTTGCATTTCCCTAATGACTAAGGATGATGGGCTGGAGAGATGGCTCAGCCGTTAAAGGCTAGGCTCACAACCTGTCTGGTTTTTAATTGTGATGTGTGAACAGCTCTCTTCTGCCCCACATGTTCCCACCATCTTGTTGTCCTGTCCAAGTACATGGTGTCATGTAAAACCATGGACTAGGATGTCTGAAACTATGAACCAAGACTCATTTTTACTCTTCTTAAATTGTTCTCTTGTGCACTCTGCTCATAGTGATGTGAAATTTATGAACTCGACCATCCTTCTCCTTAAGTTCCTCTTCAGCATAGTATTCTGCCCAGTTGCTGAATGATATTCCCTCTGGTGACCTCATTTAAAGATCAGGCTTATTTCAGAGAGGACCCTATATATGTTTCTGGATGGGACATTCGGTATTTGCACTGAAGAATAGTTATGGGAAGGACTGGAGAGATGACTCATCTATCAGTTAAGAACACTTGCTGTTCTTTCAAGGAGCATAGGTTTGGTTCCTATCACCCACGTCAGGTAGCTCACCATCACCTGCAACCCAGTAGATCAGATGTCCTCTGACCTCTGTGGGCACCTGCATATGTGTGGTACACAAAAATGCACACAGAAACATACATATACAAATAAATTTCAAAAAAGCAAATATGTTTTTAAGAAATAAATGTCTGTAGGTTCTCCCTGTGTTTCTTTGCCAGGCTTAATTCTTCTAAATTTGTCTCCTGAAATCCAATAGAGTCACATGGCTGTATTCTTTGAATCTTTTTCTCACAATGCCAAATTCAATAAAATCACCTGGCAGAGCCAAACTGCCTCTGAGCTTGTTTGGTTTTCTTCCATTCTGTAGCACACATTGCTTCTGTTTGTTCGACTTCTTGTGGAGAATTTAATATCAACTGTAATCTGAATTTCTCAAAGAAAATTGACTGAATTCAAATTACTTGGATGTAACAAATACCATCACCCTGCTAAATTGCTATTTACACCAGTAAATATGAACTCAGATGCCTGTGCTAAGGCTCGGTGCAACAATCTTATGATTCTCACCGGCTGCATGAGCTAAAGAATGTAAATTGAAAATGCTAACTGTGAAGTGGTGGATGAGACAAATCTTAATAAGCACCTCTTCAGACTCCCAGTTTCGCCTCCCAGAGAGATGAAAATGGTCAGTGATATTTTCCTCCCGTATCTTCTACAGAACAGTTCATTAATCGGTTTGCCCAGTTGATTGGCATATAGTGGACCTTGCTTGAAAAGAGCTGTGGTGCCCCATGTTCTGGCTAGTTTTATGTCAGCTTGACCCAAGTTAGAGTTGGTAGAGAGGAGGGAGCCTCAATTGAGAAAAATGCCACTGTAAGATCAGGCTGCAGACAAGTCAGTAGGGCATTTTCTTCATTAGTGATTAATTGAGCCATTGTGGATAGTGCCATCCCTGGGCTGATGGTCCTGGTTCTATAAGACAGCAGACTGAGCAAGCCTTGGGAGCAAGCCAATAAGCAGCACCCTTCTATGGGCTTTGCATCAGCTTCTGCCTCCAGGTTCCTGCCCTGTTTGAGTTCCAGTCCTGACTGCCTTTGATGATGAACAGTGTCTTAGTTTGGGTTTTATTGCCGTGAAGAGGCACCGTGACCAAGGCAACTGTTATAAAAGAAAACATTCAGTTTGGACTGACTTATTGGTTCAGAGGTTCAGTCCATTATCATGGCAGAAAGCATAGCAGCATGTAAGCAGACATGGTGCTGGAGGAGCCATGAGTTCTACATCTTGATCAAAAGGCAGCCAGGAAGAGACTGGATTCCATACTAGGCAGAGCTTGAGTGTACATGTGTGTGTGCACACACACACTCATCTACCCATTTACTTACCTCCCCCCCCACCTCAAATCCTGCCTTCACAGTAATACACTTCCTCCAACAAGGCCAAACCTTCTAATAGCACCATTCAAGCAGATAAGTCTATGGGAGTCATACCTATTCAAATTACCATATTCCACTCCCTCCCTTCCATGGGCTTGTAGCCATAGCATAATACAAAATGCATTTAGTCCAAATTCAAAAGTACCCATAGTTTATGACAGTCTCAACAATGTTTAAAAGTCAAAAGTTCAAAGTCAAAAGACTCATGCAATCTCTTAACTGTAGTCCTTTATAAAATCAAAATCAAAAAGCAGATCACATACTTTTAACATACCATGGCACAGGATATACATGACCATTCCAACACATAGGGAAGGGAGTGTGGTGAGGAAAGACTGGAGCAACATGAGACCAGCTGGGCAAACTCCAAAGTCTGAACACACTTCTTTCTCTTGGGCTGGTTCCCCTGCCTGTTAACAGCTTCTTTAGGGGGCATCATACAGTTCTGGCATCTCTAACATCTTGGGGTCTCCAAAGCAAGCCAGATGTTGCCTTCACAGCTTCATGTAATGTCCTTTCTGGGCCTCCATGAAGTGACACCTCTGCCACATTCTTGGCCTCAGTGACCTTGCTTAGTCTCAGAGGGAGATTCCATAGTGGCCTCTTTGGGTTTCTACTCAGGGACACTCATGCCACACTCCTGGCCTTAGCAACTTCCCTTAGTCTCAGAAGGAGACTTCTTGACTCTAAAGCCAGAACCATATAGCCAAAGCTGCCAAGTTCTGCTACTAATTCGGACTGGAACATGGACACCTTGTTCAATTACATCTTCACCTGATTTCCATTTTTAATGGTTTCCTTTACCATTAAAGCTTGTCTGTCATAGAACTTGCTCTATACATCAGGCTGGTCTTGACCTTAGAGATCTGTATGCCTGTTTCTCCTAAGCACTGGGATGAAAGGCACGCACCAGCACAAATGGATCTAAGCTTTTCTTTAATTTCTTTTCAGTATAGATCTTTATAAGCCTGGTCATTATGCCTCAAGATCTGGATTAAAGGCACTTATTGATCAGGATCAAAAGTGTGTGTCATCCCACTTCAAGATCAGGGTCAAAGGCATGTCTTCTTCATGCTTCAAGATCCTGATCATGTGTGCCTCCATTTCTGGATTATAGTTCATTCCAGATATAGACAAGTCGACAACTGAGAATAACCATTACAAGTCACCTCTTGCCAACCCGACCCAGAATCATAAATCTTTATGTTCAAATGAAAACAATAACTAGATCACAATAACACCTAACATGATATAACTATCCCTGTATAACTGCAAATGCATAAAGAGTAACCAGGTCATATTAATGCCTAATGTGATATAACCATCCCTTGTAGATTTAGAATTGGTGGCAATGTCCCTTGGGGAACTTCCTTTTCACAAGATGAAAGCTTATCTGGGTGGGATCTTATCTAGAGGTTAGAACTCACTTAATTCTACTTAATAGCTTTAATCTGTTCATCCCCTTATACACAGGATTTAACTCCATTCCACTTCCTGGTGCCCATTTAATCTCTAAACCATGCAGTTTGTATTTGTCCTTTCTCAACTCACTATGTTTGATCAGAATGCTCTTCACAGAGTGATCTGCTTGCAATCCCACCAGCAATGGAGGAGTGTTCCTCTTTCTCCACATCCTCGCCAGCTTCTGCTGTCACCTGAGTTTCTGATCTTTGCCATTCTGACTGGGTGAGGTGGAATATCATGGTTGCTTTGATTTGTATTTCCCTGATGACTGAGGATGTTGAACATTTCTTTAGGTGCTTCTCAGTCATTCGATATTCCTCAGTTGAGAATTTGTTGTTTAGCTCTGTACCCCATTTTTAATAGGGTTATTTGGTTCTCTGGCGTTTAACTTCTTGAGTTCTTTGTATATATTGGGTATTAGCCCTCTGCCGGATGTAGGGTTGGTAAAGATCTTTTCTGAATTTGTTGGTTGCTGTTTTGTCCAATTGATAGTGTCCTTTGCCTTACAGGAGCTTTGCAATTTTATGAGGTCCCATTTGTCAATTCTTAATCTTAGAGTATAAACTATTGGTGTTCTGTTCAGGAAAATTTCCCCTGTGCCCATGTTCTTTTCTATTAGTTTCAGTGTATCTGGTTTTATGTGGAGGTCCTTGATCCACTTGAACTTGAGCTTTGTACAAGGAGATAAGAATGGGTCAATTTGTATTCTTCTATAGGCTAAACGTTAGTTGAACTAGGACCATTTGTTGAAAATGCTGTCTTTTTTCTACTGGATGGTTTAAGCTCTTTTGTCAAAGATCAAGTGATCATAGGTGTGTGGATTCATTTCTGGGTCTTTAATTCTAGTCCATTGATTTACCTGCCTGTCACATAATACTACATGAGGACCCAGCTATACCACTCCTGGGCATATACCCGGAAGATGCTCCATCATGTAATAAGGACACATACTCTACTATGTTCATAGCAGCCTTATTTATAATAGCCAGACGTTGGAAAGAACCCAGATGTCCCTTGACAGAGGAATGGATACAGAAAATGTGGTACATTTACATAATGGAGTACTACTCAGCTATTAAAAGCAATACCTTCATGAAATTCTTAGGCAAATGGATGGAGGTAGAAAATATCATCCTGAATGAGATAACCCAATCACAAAAGAACACACAGGATATGCACTCACTGACAAGTGGATATTAGCCTAGAAGCTAGGAATACCCAAAATACAATTCACAGACCACATGAAGCTCAAGAAGGAAGACCAAAGTGTGGATACTTCAGTCTTTCTTAGAAGGGGGAGCAAAATACTCACGGGAGGAGATACAGAGACAAAGTATGGAACAGAAACTAAAGGAAAGGCCATCTAGAGACTGCCCCACCTGAGGCTCCATCCCATATACAGTTACCAAACCCAGACACTATTGTGGATGCCAAAAAGTGCTTGCTGACAGGAGCCTGATATAGCTGTCTCCTGAGAAACTCTGCCAGAACCTGACAAATACAGAGGCAGATGCCCACAGCCAACCATTGGACTGAACACAGGGTCCCCAATGGAGGAATTAGACACAGGACCCAAGGAGCTGAAGGGGTTTGCAACTCCATAGGAAGAACAACAATATCAACCAACCAGTACCCCCAGAGCTCTCAGGGACTAAACCACCAACCAAAGAGTACACATGGAGGGAAGCCAGGGCTACAGCTGCATATGTAGAAGAGAATGGCCTTGTCAGACATCAATGAGAGGAGAAGTCCTTGGTCCTGTGAAGGCTGGATGTCCCAGTGTAGGGGAATTCCATGACAGTGAAGATGGGGGGGGTTGGTGAGCAGGGGGAGGGGGGTGGGATAGGGGATTTTGGAGGGGAAACAAGGAAAGGGGATAGCATTTGAAATGTAAATAAAGAAAATATCTAATAAAAATATAAGAGTGATCTGCAGGGCAGATTCTATGTTAGGGTGTTTTGGGATTTCCTTTGTCAATGCAATTAATCTATATCTGTTCATGTTAGCCTCAGGCAGACTCTTCAGACAAGGGCAAAAACCAGTCACATTCGTCACCAAAATATCACAAGAACAATCCCTAAGCAACATACTTAAATTCTCCTCTGAAACCTCTTGAGTCAGGCCCCCACAGTTTACATCATCCTCAGCACCAATGTTTTCCATGCTGCCACTAATACGGCTTCATTAGCCCTGCTGAAAATATTCCATGGCTTTCCAAATCCAAAGTTCCCAAATCTCCATTCTTCCAAATAAAAGCATGGCCAGGCCTATCATAGCAATACCCCAGCTTCTGGTAACAATTTCTGTCTTAGTTTGGGTTTTATTGCTGTGTAGAGTCACCATAATGAAGGTAACTATTATAAAACAAAGCATTCACTTATGCTTGGCTTACAGGTTCAGCAGTTCTGTCCATCATTATCACGGCAGGAAGCATGGCAGCCTGAAGTCATACTAGGCGCTGGAGGAGCCAAGAGTTTTACATCTTGATTCCAAGCCATCCAGGAGGAGATTATATTCCACATTGGGTGAAGTTTGAGCCTAGGAGACCTCAAAGCCTGCCTACACAGTGACACACTTCCTTTAACAAGGCCATACCTACTTCAGCAAGGCTGCACCTCCTAATAGTGCCACTCTGCATGGGTCAAGCATTCTAACACATGAGTCTATGGGGCCATACCTATCCAAACCACCACAAACAGTGATATGTACATGTAAGCCAAATAAACCCTTCCTTCGCCAACTTGCTTTTGGCCATTGTGTTTCATCAAAGTCATTGCAACCTAAATTAGGACACCTCATAAGATCACGGCTTCTGTTGGACCATGGTGAACTCAGAACTGACTTGAATTCAATCAGTTCTGGAAGAAGAGACATAGAAGAAATGTTATAATTTCAGAATAAACGAATCAATTAGAAAGTCCTCATCAAGATAGCTTCAGCAGCTTATCACTTTGTCTAATTCTAAGAGACCCCAGGCAGTGAGACAATTTTTCCCTCAACTATTTAATCAATATTTGTGTTATCAGATGAGGACATTCTGATGGCTTCCTTCTTTAAATTAAGTGCCTTAAAAAGCCTTCACTCTAATTAAAAAAGGATTGTCTGCTTTGGACATTCCCTTTAATTCTTAAACTGGAAACTGTGGTTTTCAAGTTTTTGTTTATAATAATTTCTTTATTTTCACTTTATGTGTATGAATGTCTGCCTGTATGTATGTCTGTGTACCCCAAACATGCAACACCCTCAGAAACTAGAAGAGGCCATCAGTATCCCTGGAACTGGAGTTATAGGCTATGATGTGGATGCTGGAAACTAAACCCAGATCCTCTGCAAAAGCCTTGAGTGCTCTTAACTAAGCTGTCAGTCCAGCCCCTCAAATTAATCCTGTAAACTGAACTTTGTTTCTTTTTCTTTTGTCTTACCTATCTTTTTCATTCATAAAACATTCAATGAGCCTCATATTTTTAGATTAGTGAACAGTGCTCTGACTGTATTAGAGTTGAAAATCTATGAATCCTACCTAGATCATGTTTTCTATAGGGGCTTTTAACATTTTTTATTTATATTTTAATTTTTGAGACAGTGTCTCCCATGTTTCGGGCCAGCCTCAAAATCACTATGTAGGCGAAGACAACTTTGGATTTAGTATTCCTCTGCCTCTACCTCCCACCTGATATGGTTACAGATGTGCATGGCATACCCTGTTTCTACTTTGTTTTCTTTGTTTACTGTAGTGGTGATCATAGGTAGAGTCTGGAGCATGTTGGAAACATGATCTAACATTGTTTCTCATTCTGGTGTTCCTTTTAATATTAGATTTCTGGAGACAGGGTCTTTGGTATCCAGGCTGGCTTTGAATGGCCTACGTAGGGGAAGTTGGCCTTGAACTTTTTCTGATCTATTTCTTCAGTGCCAAGGCTACAGATGTGTGCTACAGATCCCAATTATCCTGGGTCTGGGCTCAAACCCAGGATTTGTGCATGATAACAACTAGCTATAGCCCCAGCTTTCCCTGAAAAGGCCATTTAAAGGGCTCTCTGACATGCCTAACCTGTAGAGAACTGTTTGAAAGTGACATTATTTTAAAAGAATACCCAGACTTCATGTACCATTGCCTCGATCTTTTTTTTTCTTTTTCTTTTTTTACAGTCAGCATAGAGGATTTGCATTTTGACTCCCTGACTGTCAGAGATCCCTGAACATGTTTTAGTGATGCAGGAACATTATCAGGTGGAACAAATTTTGCTTCTTGAGGGCTGGTCAAGTTCTCTGGAGACAGTGATTACCAGACAGAGTCAAAGGCGGAGTGGGAGTTAAAACCTGACATATTGAAAGCAAAAGAAACTGCAGACAGCAAATGTCAGGGAATTGACTGAGCTCTGAAGTTTGAGAAGGAAGTGAAGGGAAAGAGAACAGAACTTGCTGAAACCTCAAGTCTCTCATCTTATACCAATCCAAGGATTCAGAATATTAGCCAATTCTCAAGTGATCATAGTGCACGTTGGCTTCTCAAGTTGTGCACCATCCTGAATCCCCTCCCATGTTTGAAAAAAAAATATAAATGAACTTTTCCCTGTTTATTCCTGGCATTGATCCTATTCTACATGGGATAAAGGCAGTGGGGTCATTATATTAGAGCTATGGGAGAGTACAAGCTTACATTTTATTCTCCCCACTTCCCCAAACATAACCAGGGCCATTTGGGATATGACATCAGGGGGTTAGATACTTACTTACTTAATTTCAACCCAGGACAACTCTTGGGTATTTTATTACTGCTATGATATCAGCACCCTGACAAAAATGATAAAAGGTGGTTTTCCAGTTTTGTAACTTCATTAACTCAATGCCTACATATGAGATTGATACATTTGGTAGCCTGTATGTATTATTTAGCATTGAACATACAAGTATCAAAATCCTCTATAGCTTTATAAGTAATAACCTAGCTATTTTATTTTCTAAGCTGTAAGCCTCTGAATATATTCTAAACATTGAGTCTCAGAGACTATTTCAATATGGTAACTTTCTCCTATTCTTTTCTTCATTGGCACTGGCAAGATTTCCAGCAGTCTCAGAGGCTAATCAACTTTCTCCACATGAATGAACTTAATCTTTTTACGCTTTAAACTTGTTCTATTCTCGGGAAATCTGTGTTTCCAATCTATCTCATATTTGAACCTGTGTGGAAGTTCCAACCTTGCTACAGCATAAAAAAGTTTTTCTCAAGGTGAATTGCATGAATTCATTTGAGAACTTTAAAAAGTTGTTATTTTGGCGCATTCTTTTCCTAATCCTTCAGCAGGATTTATTAAACACATAGTATCATCTACTGACCCTGTTCTCAGCACAATACAGCCTTAAATAATGCCACTAAACATAAACATGTAATTTGGTCTGAATGTCTCTTCTCAACCGGGAAGATTTGGCTTGTGTCACTACACCAAAGAAACCCAAGACTAGGTAATTTATAGAGAATAGCAATGTAATTTTTCCTAAATACTCAGGATGGGAAGTTCAAGATAAGGACATTAGCACATTAGGTGAAGACCTGCTTTTATTGATGGTACTATCAAAATGTCCTTGTGTGGCAGAGAGGACACAAATCAAAGGTGGCAAACACTGTGCCTCCACAAAGCAAGGGTTTGGCAGAGTGAGTAGTGGAACTGGAAATATGGCTAAGAGGCTAAGAATACTTGGACTAGAACTTGAATCCTAGCTCCCATGATGTCCCTCTTCTGGCCTTCTAGTGCACACACACAGATACACAGAAACATACATAAATGCACAGACACAAACCATACACAGACAGACAGACAGACCCACACACATGCACACTTAGGCACACAGATACACACAGGCATACAGACAGACACAGACACACAGGCAGACACACAGGCAGACATACACATAGACAGACAGAAACACATACACATGCAAACACACACACACACACAAACACACACACACACACACACACACACAGAGACAGAGAGACAGAGAGACAGAGACAGAGAGACAGAGAGAGAGAGAGAGACAGAGTCTGCAAGAAAAAAAAGAAGAAAGGCATTATACACTGGGTCACTCCAGCATGTTACAAGGCACCAGTCCACTCAGGAAGCTCTACCTAATCATTTCCCCAAAGATCCCACCTTTTACTATACACACAGTGGGGGTTTAGTTTCAGAATCTGGGATGGTAACCATTACATTGTGGAACTGATCTGGGGATTAAGTATCAACATATACATTTTGTGGAGTCATTCAGGTTATAGTACCAACTATGCCAAGTTGTATTTTGATTAGCACAGGAGAGTGTTTAAGACTCTAGCCTAAATGCATTAATAACTGTTCTGTAAACTCTCTTCATTCTTGAAGTCTCCCCCTTGTGTCTAAATATGTTTCATCATTCTACTGGCAGGAGAACACAGCTACTAGAATTTGGTGTTGGTTTATCTTGGGCCTGGTTTATCCAGTCTGTTCCTGGTGCCTATGTACCAAGTGATTCTCTCCCAGTCTTCAGAGTGTCAGCCTATACCCAGATTCTAAGTCTACTGCAGTATCCGGGCCCACCTGCTTTTCGTCTTTCAGTCTTGTTTTTCAGTATTCCGGTTTAAGTGGGAGATGTCCTCCATATACCCATGTGTTTGAACACTTGGTATCGGCTGATGGAGCTATTTGAGAAAGCTGTAGAACCTTCAGAGTGTGAAGCCTCATTGGCGGATATGGGTAACAGGGGCGGACCATGAGCTTTTCTAGCCCAGCCCACTTCTTATTCATTCTCTGCCTGTTGACTGTGGATGGAATATGACCAGCAGCCTCCTCCTGTTGCTCTTCTGCCTCCCCTTTGATGATGAGCTTCATCCCCTTGAACTGGAAGCCAAAGTAAACACCTCCTCTTTCCAGTTGCTTCTTGTCACATATTTTGTCACAGGACTGAGCAGAGCAATTGATAGAGATGGATTCCACCTACTTTCTCGTTCTTTTCTGTGTACTCACAGGGTTTTGCCAAGCTCCTGTGCACTGTGAGAATTTAACCTTTGGATATTTTTCCCTTCACTGTTTTATTATGGAAAAGTTTTAACCATCCAAAAAGGTGAAAAGTATTTTAGACTAAACATCCATGCATTTGCCACTTAGATTCTGTGATTAACATTTTATGACACTTGCTTTGTCAAATTTCTAGTCATTTCTCACAGGAAGGCTATCAGTTCATGCAATCATGTCTATGTCCAAGGGCTTTTAAGTGGTGAAAAGGTTCCCTCACATGGAGGATTTATGAAGTGGGGTGTAATCATGTACTACCCATTTAGTCATTTTATAATTTCATGAGGGCCATTAAAAAGGCCAGAGGTGGGGCGATGTGACAAAAGAAGTAGAGTTAGAGGACAGGGGCTGTGTCACTGATTTGGAATATGGAGGAATGTGTCAGAAGCACACAAATACACTCAGGCTGGGCTAGAAAAGCTAATAGAACCTCCTTCTAGAAGGGTGGTTCTCAACCTGTGTGTCGAGATCCCTTGGGGGGGGCGGTGTTGAACAACCTTCTCATAGGGTCACCTAAGACTATCAGAAAACACAAATATTTATATAATTCATAACAGTAGTAAAAGTTACATTATGAAATAGCACCAAAATAATTTTATGGTTGGGGGGAGTCACCGTAAGATAAGGAACTGTATTAAAGAGTCACTGCATTAGAAAGGTTGAGAACCATTGTTCTAGAAGGAACATGGTTTCCTACTCTGCTTATATCCTAGAGAAGTTCATTTTGGATTGCTCATATCTACCACAGTTAACTAAGAACCTCATGTTGCTCAGAACCTCTGAATGTGTGGCCATTTCTCAGAGCAGCAACAAGAGACCAGCATACCCTGTGTATCTCAGTTCATCTTAATTTAATACACTTGAAAACAAGTTGCAGACACCTATACATTTCTTCTCTTAGGACCTTAGAGAGCCTGCCTTCAGTGGGTTCAGTATCTGTTGATCATTTTTATTCTTTTGAGGTAGAATTAAGTTTATAATTTTGGGGATAGGGAATATAACCATCTGTAGTGATCAAGTTGTCGAATTTACAGGATCCAGAATTAGCCTAGGTAACTAATCCTTAGGGCATGTCTGTGAGAGATTTTCTAGATAAGGTTAATGAGGTTGGAAGACTCAGCCTGTATGTGGAGAAAGTGAGCTGAGAACCAGCATTCATCTTTCTCTGTTTCTTGATTGCAGATGTGCTATGACCAGCTGCCTCATGTTCCTGCATCCATGATGGCCATGATGTGTGATACCCTCGAACTGTGAGTCAAAGTAAGACTTTCCTTCTCTAAGTTGTTTCTGTCGGCCATTTTATGACAGTAACAAGGAGAGTGATAAACATCTTTCTAAGAAGTTCCTTCATTCCCCATTTCCCCAGGTAACCATCATCACAAGCAACCATCATCATCATCATTACAGACAACCATCATCATGATCACAGGCAACCACCGTCATCATAGGTAACCATCATCATCACAGTAACCATTTTCGTCACAGGTAACCATCAACATCACAGGTAACCATCATCACAGGTAACCATCAACATCAACAGGTAACCATCCTCAATTTCCCTCTGTTTTTAATTTCATGCCAATTGAAATGTGGTGTGTAAGGTTTCTCTCTTTCAAAGCAATGTTTTTTAAGCTTGTTCATATTATTGTATAAATCAGTGGTTTATTCCTTTTGATGGTGAGTATATTCTATTTTATGAACATTATGATTTTATTGACCCATCTTCTGTTTGGTTGATACCTAGACTGCTTGTTAGGGTTAATCATTATGAAGAAAGATGGTGTGGCCATTCTGGTACAGGACTTTTTTATTTGTTTTTATCTAATTTGTTACAAACATTTGTTCTCATGTTTGTGGATAAATTCCTAGAAAGAAGATTTCCAGGCAACAGTTAAATTTTGTTAACAAACTACCAGAAGTTTTCTACTTGTACTTATTTGTACTACATCTACCTCCAGGGTTTAATTTTGGCTGTTATCTTCCTCCCTCCTCCCTTTTTCCTTTAATTTTTTTTTTTTTGTGGAAAAGTTCTCCTTATGTAGTTTATGTGGCTGGCCTCAACTGTGTCTTTGCTGTGTGAGGTGTAGAGCAGGGTTACCCCACATAGACCTTAATTTCCATTTCCTTTGTAACTGTTTGTTAGCCTTTAACTACTGAATAGCTCAACTTTTTGTAAGTCAAAAAAATGTTTGCCCATCAGGAAACATAAATGGCCTTTTTACTTTGATGTTAAGGAAGAGTTCTGGCCCCATGAAGAGTTTTGGCAAAGGGGAGTTTCAGGAGCTACTCTGGTCTCAGTTACTAGCTCAGAATTTTCTCCCTGTTCAAATTCTCCTCAAGGCTCACAGCTCCTTGAGAAGAGCACATGAACTCCCGGCAGCCATAGGAGCTGTGATTTTGACTTTACTAAGATGAGAACTAAGTTGTTCTTTTCCTTTGGAAATATCTCAGCCACGTGCTATCACTTCCTTTTTTTTGATCTGGAAACCACTTTAGCTCTCCTAAGAGGAGAAAGATAGGAAAAAAATCAACATGAGAAAACAACTGATATTGAAAACGTTTTGTCAGAGGGAATCCTGTCAGAAGAGCTCAATGGGAAGATATGAAGAGCTGTTCTGTAGAGGGTGATGTGTTGTTGAGACAGGAGGTGTCTGTGTCTTTATCAAAAATCCTCTGCGACCTCGAATTTGGAAGGAATCTACCGGTTTTAGATGCCAGCCATTTAACCGAGACTTCTTTCAAATTGGGAGCATGATTTTGTTGTATCACCAGTACCAGATGTGTGGCTTCTTTCTTCCCTTTGAATCTAGAATTGTTGTGACCCTTCAGTGCTACAGAAATATAACTCCAGGCAAAGTTTACAGCACAAAGTGTTCATGAATTGATTCTCTCTCCTGCCAGAGTGAGGAAAAATCTGTTTTTTTTTTGTTTTGTTTTGTTTTTTTCCAGAAGAACAGAAATGTATCTATGTCTATCTCCCTGAAGGAAGAATAATGCATTAAAAAAAAATAGGACGATAATATTTCCTCTCTCCTTTTCAGAGCCTCTCCTTTTTACCCCTTGTCTCGGCTTCTCTTTGAACTCAACAAGTCCTTTTCCTTAAGCACCACTCTCTTGTATCATAACACTACCCTCCAACTTCCATGCCTAAAGAAACATAATTCATATTTAAAGGTATTAGGAGAACCAATCCTGTGATCTTTACCAAAACCTTGAAAAGTAAATGAAGTGTGCATACCAGGGGTATAGTCCCTGTGATTTCAAATCCTTGGATCCCACTGCTCAGTGTGGAAGTCTACTGGTCTCACCTCTGGGGTAGCGATTCAAAAGTAATGCATGTAACTCTAAGAACTTGGTGCAGGACTGGCTGCCGCTACCATTTAACTTGTGAAATAAATTTCCTATTTTTAGAACCTTCTGTCACATTCAGAGAAAATCTCCTCTCAGCTAAAAACTTCTGACTTTTGATCAATAGCGCATTTCTTAACCTTTCAGTCTTGGCTTTTCCCTGCATTGCGCATACTTAATTGGGTTGGGCTTATGTATTTGTGTGTGAGGTTGGGGTTGGGGGCAGCTGGAAAGATAGATAGATGCTTTTTCTCTCAATTATTTTCAGGCTATTAAAGTTGACTGAAGGAACCATTTAAAAATTTCAAGAGGAGAAACCCATTAAAAATAGTGACCTTGTGCTTAAACCATAGGATTAAAATTTTAAAGTTGGTTGCTGAGTATCAGTCTTTAATATCTTTCCTACATTCTGGGAGCCTTTTGCCAAACTAATGCATTACAGAAGAGTCTGTTTTATTTCATTTAAAAAAATTTTTTTTCTGGAATAAAATGCCCAAATGAAGTCAAATTCGAGATATCAAAAGGAAAAACATCTGGGAATTCAATGTTTTGGTTGTAAACTTATTACAAACTAAACTAACATTTCATGGATTTTGTACAGATGTGTGTATACAAAATGATAGATAAAATATGAATGAGTTCCTGAACTTAAAAATGCATGCATTCAGGCAATAGGTTGCATTATGCTTAGTATTATATTGTCTTCAATATATAAATCAGATGTTATGTATTCTTTGATGTTGTTCCAGTTTCAACTATTTTATTTAGCTGTCCCAGTAGGTAAAGTAGTATTTCTTAGACAATGACATAGGTAGTATATATCGTTGATTGAAAGTTATGGGGAAAATGAAGATAGGGCCAAAGAAGAATAATTTTTTTTCCCCTAGCTTCCAGTTGTAAGTGCAAATCTAATGTGTCAGTTAGAGAGCTTTGATTCCCCAACAGAGGTGCAATGGCTTTTAGCCATTCCAATACTAAATTATTATTTGACTGGCAAGATTAATTTAAAGTGAAAAACTATTTATAAACTCATGCTCACAACTAAGTAAGGCATGTTTTTTCTGTAAATCTATTTTCTTTCTGGCTTTTGAGTTGATATTCTCCAAAATGGTAGAGATTTAATTTCTATCGGTTGAGATTCTTATCCCCTTTTTTCCCCCCTGGGAACAGAGTCCAGGTCCTATTTATTTGAGGACAGACTAACATCTAATATCTCATGGATTAACCCTCTGGCTTCTTTTCTCTCACACTTTCAGAACTATCCAGCCTCTGAGATGGAAGACTTTGTTCGTTTGGTCTTATAGTCTCCCTAATGATTTGCCTTGGCAGGGATTTACTCCCCACACAGTGTGGAGGGTTGGTGCTCAAAGCCAAGAAGATTGCTGCCCTCTACAATCTTGTCCCATCCAACTATCCACTGAGGCAGTGACTACAGAAGGCCCACTTTACTGAACGTGAGTGAGGGGTACCACACAATGTTGCGGACAATTTTATTGGCTAACATTCCAAAGTACCATTTATGTAGAGACAGTCAGTGGGTTGCATAAGAGGTAGTATGGAGAGGTTGGTATAGGAGGGTGGGTGTCTGGGTCTGCTGTAGACAGAACACACAGACCATAGACAACCAGCCCTCTATGAATGTCTATTCTCCTGGCCCCTCAGCAATGATATCATCATTTTAGGGAGAGATGTTACATCCTCTTTGAACGTGTAGCCATGAATTATTTCAAGCATAGAACGAACTTCTCTTCTAATTCCACTTTTGCCCTCAGCGGCCTTCAGACCCTTCCTCTCTCCACATTTCTCACATTCAGTGGGAGTAACTGCCTCAGAATCCCATGGCCGTTTCTCCCACTTGATGAATATGTTTCTCATTTCAGACAAATGCTTCTGCTTTCTGCTTTCTGTGTGTTATTGCCATTCTTGTGCACCCATGTGTTTTGTATTCTGCATTTCCCTGGTCAGCCCTTGATTCTTCTGACTTTGGGACTCTCTTGATTCCCTATAGAGTTTCGGGTAGTGAGAATGCTGCCTGGCTGGTTGACTGATTCCTCATACAAGTAAAGACCAGTTTAGGAACTTTTAAAAATGGGGTAATGGTATGCTGGGGCTATCTGTCTATCTGTCTGTCTATCTATCTCTCTCTCTATCTATCTATCTATCTATCTATCTATCTATCTATCTATCTATCTATCTATCATCTCTCTGTATGTGTATATATATATATATATATATATATATCAGTGGATAGACTATTTACATAACATATGTGAAGCCTTGGGCTTGTCATGTGGTGGTACATTCTTATAATTAATTCTAGTATTTGAGAGGTAGAAGCAGGAGGATCAGAAACCTAAGTGTGTCTCGAGCTATAATACATGATAAGTTTGAAGCTGGCCTTAGGTATATGAGACACTGTCTCAACACCAAGAAAATAAAGAAGGAAAAAATATTTTTCTTAAGACTATTTTGTGTGTATTACCTAAAATTCTTTAAGATAATCTTTACCAGAATTAACTCTCATCTCCTCACTCAGAGCTTCATCCCACGTGACCATTCTTCTAAACCTTCTAGAAATTTCTAGACACCCCTCTGAGACTCTATAAATCATCCAATCAATTACAATGTATTGTATCCAAACTATGTCCTAGATATACATTGTTCAACTCTGGGAGTAGAACATGCAACTACTCTTTATGCTAACTAAGCACTTGGTTACACTAATTAATTTGCTTCTCACAAACACCCGTTATGAGTTGAATTAGATCTCTGTGGAAAAGATAAGGAAGTCTTTCCTAATCCTCAGTTCCACAGAATGTGACCTCATTTGGAAATAGAATCATTTTTAGAGCTAATCAAGTAATATTTGCTCATTAGAATGGGTGCTAGTCCAAATACAACAGGATTATTTCTAAAAATGGATCCTAGACAGAAGGACAGATGTATGCAAAAGAAGACAGAGTGAAGAGACTCACAGGAAGAGTGCTAGTCGAAGACAAAGGCAGAGACTGGGCTGACAGATCTACAAGCCAAAGATTGCTAGTTAAGAGAAGAGGCATGGGGATGGCTCAAACACAGAACCTTCATGAGGGAGGGTTCCTATGCTTGATGTTGAACTTCTAGCCTGTGGAACTGTGAGCCAAGACATCTCTGTTGTTAAAGCATGGTGTTTGGCTCTTTGCTTTGGCAGCCTTAGGAAATGCATAATGTCTATGTGGGCCCTATTATTATTACTTCCAATTGAAGATGGGGAGACTGAGGCACAGAGGAATGAGGTCTTAAGGAAGTGGAAAGATTATGAAAGGGTCTCAAAAGGAATGGCTCTTAACTAGAAAAGATGAAATTCAGTGGAGGAAAATGGGTGAGAACACGGGTGCCTACTGGTTGACACAGGAAAGAGACTGAGCATGTGTCTCCTTTGTCGGGAATCAGGCAACTCCACCACCTGCCTCCAGGGACCCTGGAAGAGCAGAGGTCATCCCTAGCTGCCTAGATGTGACACATTCCCACTGTTGCTAGGAGTCGAATATCCTCTCTCTGGGCATCTCCTTTGTCTTGGCTAGGGTTTTACTGCTGTGAACAGACACCATGACCGAGGCAAGTCTTATAAGGACAACATTTAATTGGGGCTGGCTTACAGGTTCAGAGGTTCAGTCCATTGTCATCACGGCAGGAAGCATGACAGCATCCAGGCAGGCATGGTGCAGGAAGAGCTGAGAGTTCTACATCTTCATCTGAAGGCTGCTAGTGGAAGACTGACTTCTAGGCAGCTAGGATGAGGGTCTTATAGCCCACACCCACAGTGCCATACTTACTCTGATAAGGCCACACCCACTCCAAAAGCCATGCCCATTCTAATAGGGCCACACCTTCTAATAATGCCACTCCCTTGGCTGAACATATACAAATCATCACACCCTTATAAAAGGTCAATTCCTTCTCTCCCTGTTCTCTTTTTTCCCTGCACCCTTACCCTAAGTCAGCCTCTATATACCCTCTCCCTAATAAACCTCGCATGTGAGAGCTGTTGTGTGGGATGACTTTATGGCTTCTGTCGCTTAGATCATAACCTTATTAAGAGAGAGGGGGTTGAATGGGGAAAAGAGGGAGGGAAGGGGGCTTATGGGACTTTCGGGGAGGGAGGAAACAGGAAAGGGGAAATGATTTTGAATGTAAATAAAAAAAAACTTAGAAAATAAATAAATAAAAAAAGAACACCTTTACAAATACATGATCCCATTACAGCTGCAGCCAATAGCACAAGGGGCACTGAGGAGTCATGCCTGCCAGTGTTTATATTTGTTCTACACAGTCCCTCTAACAATACCTGTCCAGATTCTTGGGCGAGAGAACTATAATTTAAACCTGAAAAACCGTGCTTCGCTGAAAAATATTGCCAAAGCTGGGACTCAGGGATCCTCAGTTAAAGAAGTGTCCGATGGAAAGGGACAAGTCAGGTGACAGCTTCTCTGTCATCTGTGACTCAGGATGGAGGAAGATGCTTCTGTGCTATATCCTCACCTATTGGCTGAAGATATAGATTGGCGGTGTATGTATGTATCATACATGCTCATGTGTACACACATGTGTACACACATGTATACACCAGGCTGGCTGTTCTGTGAGCGATGGGTGTGAGGATGACAGACAAGAAGAACAAGTTATCTCTGATAAAGACCTTTGAGTGGGATTTCAGTCCAGTTACATAAATTACAGGTCCAGGATGTTCTGGAACATCCTGGGGATGCTCTACAATAGCCAAGTTTCCATTTCTGAGTGAATTTCCTAAGTATACAGTAAGTAAGCAAGCAGATGGGGAGATATCATCAAATAGGGCATTCAAAATGTCAGTCAGAGGCAACTGTACTAACCCAACTGAGAACAAAAAAAAGTAACATCATCAAATCAGGGGCTTATAAACATCCAGCAGATACCAACTGGGGAAACTGAGGCAGTCAGCTAGAGTTCCCCATTGAAACTGGTCTGGGTGGAGGATCTTTGTCCTCTCCATGAATTATTTTCCTATTTCCCATTCCTACACTAGGTACTATTAGATCATGGGAGAAACAGTAGTGTCCTCATAGGAGACAAGAGACCTCTCCTCAGGGGATGCTTTGAGACAAAAATGTCTCAGTCTGAAATGGGGAGGAGGCAACCTCATTTCCAGAGCCACCTTCTGGCGGGCTCAAATGACACATGGCAATTTACCAATATAATATATATTACATATGCTCACAGATGCATATGAGGAAGTAGCCAAACTAGCCCTGCTAGATTACTGAGGGACTAAGTGGATTTCTTTGAGGACATGTGAATTTCTTTGCTAACTCATGTGGACTGTTACTGTTTACTTTCTAGTAATGTCAGTGGCTCTCAGAAATAGCTCCAGAACAATAATAAAACTCCTTTGAGATGTTAGATTCATCAATTATAATTTTATGGAATCTTCTTCTCCAGTTTCTTCCCATAAAGTAACGATACTTCTTTTGTTCTCTAAGAATATCTTGAAGATTAGGTATACGACACAGGAGAAGTACTTAGATTAGGCTTGAAGATGTGATATTAAATGGAGCAAGAAAAGAATGGAAACAAACTCACGAGTTACATACTCAGATTTGTTCCTGCCTTTCTTCCTTGGCTAGCACATGTTCCACAGAGAGAGCGCCCCCCCCCCCCAGTCTCATTCATCTGTATTTGGCCATCGTGATAATAGTCTCTAAGGCATTCTTTTGGTTCAAGAACATCTGCCCATGTTACTGGGCACCACCTACCAGTCTAGGAACAGATGACCACTGGCAGGTCATTGTCAACATAATAAACCCATGATGTACAGGGAGCAGGTCGGCGAGTGTGATACACAGCAATGGTTTGGTAATGCATACTGCAGCCTTCAGTATCTACAACATGCTATGCTGTAAATATTATTTCTTGGTTTTTCAGGAAGGTTTTGAGCATCCCTCACCCCTAGCTGGCTTTCAAGGTCAGTGAATTTTGTAGAATTCTTTGCCAAGAAGCTGCTGTGAGATGAATAAATTTATGTGAAAATGAATTCAGCCGGCTAGTTATTGAACAAGATTTATTTATTTTTTTATTGGATGTACAGACGGAAGAGTAAAGAAAGGCAAACACAGATGGTAAACAATAATTCAATGAAGAGAACTGATTTTTCTAACCTTTAGAACAGGAGAAAAACTTATTTTTTAAATACAAATTTTCCAAAGCCAAAAGGGGTAGATGATAGGATGCTGACTTTGTTGAGATAGAAGAAACAAGTACAGAATCAATCTACAAGGAGAAAGGATTAGCTCTGTGGACATAATTAAACAGGAATAACAGTCTGTATTTCTTGCTGAGGTTTGGGGTACTTAGGATGTTGTAAACAGTGATTCAGACAGAAGAATGTTCAAGGTAGGTTTGACGGAACCTTCTTTTTTTATATTATATTCATTGCCTTCTCCAAAGTAACCAGCTGCAACAGAACCAAGGTTCTTCAAGAGACTGCAGGTTTCAAGGAAAAGAAGTAATTGTGTCTTGGGTGGTCCATAAAGCAGAGGATATAAATGCCACCTGGTGCTGTGGTCATATCCTGATCTATCTAATTTACCCACCCACCCCCAAACCAAAAGTGGAGTCCAGTGCTTTCAGATGATAAATTCAATACGTCAAAGTAGAAATTGCATTTCATCTGTTTTACGGAACACAATTTGGTTCTCGTAAGAGTTTTCCTGAGTATCTTATTGATCCTTATTTCAAAGTTGAGAATTATCTTTGAGACTTTGTGAACTGCTTAGCTGCTTCCTGTTCCTGGCTTTTTATCCCTGGGATCTATTTGGCCACAGGGCTTTTACTTTGTTCCATCTGTATTCCTCAGTGTGAAATATGATCCCTTCTTCACCCTACACCCCCCCCACACACGCCCTACACACACTACACACACGAACACACACACACTTGACTTATGAACAAGGTACACTTTAACAACTCTGTGGTTGCCAGGAAGTGGTGGCACACACCTTTAATCGGCAGAGAGGCAGAGAGAGGCAGAGAGAGAGAGGCAGAGAGAGAGGCAGAGAGAGAGAGGCAGAGAGAGAGAGAGAGAGAGAGAGAGAGAGAGAGAGAGAGAGAGAGAGAGAGAGGCAGAGAGAGAGAGGCAGAGAGAGAGAGAGGGGCAGAGAGAGGCAGAGAGAGAGGCAGAGAGAGAGAGGCAGGATTTCTGAGTTCGAGGCCAGCCTGGTCTACAGAGTGAGTTCCAGAACAGCCAGGGCTACACAGAGAAACCCTGTCTCAGAACCCTCTCCCCCCAAACAACAACAACAACAGCTCTGTGGTTGTGTCAGGAGGGTGGTGTTTATATGGCAGAAAGGAGTCATTTCCAAGTACTGCTTGGACACCCAGTTCGGAGATGCTTCTGAGTGTCTCAATACTTCCATTTCTCCTGGGTCCACTTACTTGACACCCACGATTATCTACTTCCTTATCATTTACTCCAAGCCTTGAAAGCTCACACTCTGGGCTCATCTCTAGAGCAGCCACAAGTTTTATCCCCTTTATCCTACAGTTCTGGCTGCCGCTTCTAAAGGGTCTCACTTGACATAGCCCTGGCCTGGGTTGAGAGACAGGTTGAAATGGAAAATGGAAAGACTGGCTCATTGGATATCATTTTCTAATCTAGATCAATGTTCAGCATTTGCTTAAGCTGCTGGTATTTATTGCAATCTTTAAACTTTCTAAGTAATCACTATTATATTAAATGGATTTTTATATTGTGGGTGCTCTTTGTAGCCATGTAAACTCCTCATCAGAAATATCACGCCTCCCTACCAACGAACAACTTGATGAAGTTAACAAAAGGAAGGTAAAAGAGATGCTTTGCCCTGCTCTTTTGAGTTGGTTGGTAGTGAAATTGGAATTACTCAAGTACTGAATGAGGGGTTATACTAAGTTAATTTGTAGTCCATTGGCTAGTCACAGGTTAAAACCTACAGGGATTTTTTTTTTATTCTTTTTTTTTTATTTTATTTTTTTAATTTACATTCCAAATCACTTCCCCTTTCCCGTTTCCTCCCTCCCCGAAAGTCCCATAAGCCCCCTTCCCTCCCTCTTTTCTCCATTCAACCCCCTCTCATTACTCTGTCCTGGTGTTCCCCTACATCCAGTCTTTCCAGGACCAGGGGTCTCTCCTTCCATCTTTTTAGAAATCTATTGATATGCTGATTGTGTCTAGGGTATTCTGAGATTCTGGGTCAATATCCCCTTATCAGTGACTGCATACCATGTGTGATCTTTTGTGATTGGGTTACCTCACTAAGGATGATATTTTCAAGTTCTGACCATTTGCCTAGGAATTTCGTGAATTCATTGTTTTTAATTGCAGAGTAGTATTCCATTGTGTAAATATACCACATCTTCTGAATCCATTCCTCCGTTGAGGGACATCTGGGTTCTTTCCAGCTTCTGGCTATTATAAATAAGGCTGCTATGAATATAGTGGAGCATGTGTCCTTATTGCATGCAGGTAAAGTCTCTGGGTATATGCCCAGGAGTGGTATAGCCGGATCCTCCGGAAGTGTCATGCCCAGTTTTCTGAGGAACCGCCAGACTGCTTTCCAGAGTGGTTGTACCAGCTTGCAATTCCACCAGCAGTGGAGGAGTGTTCCTCTTTCTCCACATCCTCGCCAACAACTGCTGTCTCCTGTGTTTTTGATCTTAGCCATCCTGACTGGTGTGAGATGGAATCTCAGGGTCCTACAGGGATTTTTAACAGCTATTTCCTTACTTTTCTCCATGCTAAACTTGAATGTCTGTGGTTTCCCAGCCAGATGAGGGACTGTAGACCGCTGCCCATACCCTAGACAGCTCTCAGAGAGTAGAGCAGGAGTGTGGCCATTCCCTACCCAAATCAAGTTTGGGACTACTCAGTCCCAAGGAGACAAAGGCTGCATCATGATAAAGTGGGTTAGGCTTCTCAGAAGTCATATGACCAACAGTCTGCAAATTTAGTGGATATCTTGGAGGGCCTTTGTCCCCCAGGGAATATCTCCTCCCTTATCCTTTTCCTCCCCACCCCTGACTTGAACTATATAATTAGTCCCACTGTTTCCATAAAAGAGCTGTCTTCCTACTCAATCTCCTAGGTCATTTATACCACCCCTCACCCCAGACCCTGCTTCCCAGCTCCTCCGCACTCTGAGACTATTGGTGCACAAAGGCTGACAGGGACAGGGACACACAAATGTCAATCTCTGGGCAAGCCTTCAGTCTTTCAATGATGCGGAAAGAGAAAATTGGCAGTTGTCATGGCCCTCCAGCTCCCCACCCTCCCAGGTACTGGAACGTCCCAGTTCCGAGAACAACCACAAGATGTACATTCCCAATTGAATCGACTGCACCCGCCCTTGAAGCTAATCAATCAGCCAGAAAATCAATATCTGATTCTGTTATTCTCTTTCTTTAATTTAGAAACACCCCTTGTGGTTTGGCCCATTCTCCCATACACTATTTCCCAATTGTATAATGCCAAGGCATGGACATCTCTGATTTTGCTTTTTTCTTTTATAAACTCCAAACCCTGAGCTTCGATGCAGCTCCTCTACCCTGCTGTGTTAGGATGGATAGTGGTCCGAGCTCAAGCTTGCAAAAAAACCTTCTTGTGTTTGCATCCGATCTGGAATCCTTGGTGGTCTTCTTTTTTTTTTTTTTAATTTTATTTTCTAAGTTTTTTTTATTTACATTCAAAATCATTTCCCCTTTCCCGTTTCCTCCCTCCCCGAAAGTCCCATAAGCCCCCTTCCCTCCCTCTGTTCCCCATTCAACCCCCTCTCGCTTCTCTGTCCTGGCATTCCCCTACATCCAGTCTTTCCAGGAACAGGGGTCTCCATCTTCTTAGAAATCTATTGATATGCAAATTGTGTCTAGGGTATTCTGAGATTCTGGGTTAATATCCCCTTATCAGTGACTGCATATCATGTGTGTTCTTTTGTGATTGGGTTACCTCACTAAGGATGATATTTTCAAGTTCTGACCATTTGACTAGGAATTTCGTGAATTCATTGTTTTTAATTGCAGAGTAGTATCCCATTGTGTAAATATACCACATCTTCTGAATCCATTCCTCCGTTGAGGGACATCTGGGTTCTTTCCAGCTTCTGGCTATTATAAATAAGGCTGCTATGAACATAGTGGAGCATATGTCCTTATTGCATGCAGGTAAAGCCTCTGGGTATATGCTCAGGAGTGGTATAGCCGGATCCTCCGGGAGTATCATGCCCAGTTTTCTGAGGAACCGCCAGACTGCTTTCCATAGTGGTTGTACCAGCTTGCAATTCCACCAGCAGTGGAGGAGTGTTCCTCTTTCTCCACATCCTCACCAACAACTGCTCTCTCCTGTGTTTTTGATCTTAGCCATTCTGACTGGTGTGAGATGGAATCTCAGGGTTGTTTTGATTTGCATTTCCCTAATGACTAAGGATGATGAACATCCCTTCAGGTGCTTCTCAGTCATTAGATATTCTTCAGGTGAGAACTCTTTGTTTAGCTCTGTACCCCATTTTTTAATAGGGTTACTTGCCTCTCTGGAGTTTAACTTCTTGAGTTCTTTGTATATATTGGATATTAGCCCTCTGTCGGATGTAGGGTTGGTAAAGATCATTTCCTAGTTAGTTGGTTGCCACTTTGTCTTTTTGACAGTGTCTTTTGCCTTGCAAAAACTTTGTAATTTAATGAGGTCCCATTTGTCTATTCTTGATCTTAGAGCATAAGCTATTGGAGTTCTGTTCAGGAAATTCTCCCCTGTGCCCATGAGTTCAAGGTTCTTCCCTAGTTTCCTTTCTATTAGTTTCAGTGTGTCTGGTTTTATGTGGAGGTCCTTGATCCACTTGGAATTGAGCTTAGTGCAAGGAGATAAGAATGGGTCAATTTGCATTCTTCTGCATGTTGACCTCCAGTTGAGCCAGCACCATTTGTTGAAAAGGCTATCTTTTTTCCACTGGATGGTTTTAGCTCCTTTGTCAAAGATCAAGTGACCATAGGAGTGTGGATTCATTTCTGGGTCTTCAATTCTGTTCCATTGATCTACATGCCTGTCACTGTACCAATACCATGTGGTTTTTAACACTATTGCTCTGTAGTACAGTTTGAGGTCTGGGATACTGATTCCCCCAGAGGTTCTTTTACTCTTGAGAATAGTTTTAGCTATTCTGGGTTTTCTGTTATTCCAGATGAATTTTTGAATTGCTCTTTCTAACTCTATGAAGAATTGAGTTGGGATTTTGATGGGGATTGCATTGAATCTGTATATTACTTTTGGTAAGATGGTCATTTTTTACTATATTAATCCTGCCAATCCATGAGCATGGCAGATTTTTCCATCTTCTGAGGTCTTCTTCAATTTCTTTCTTCAGAGACTTGAAGTTCTTGTCATACAGGTCTTTCACTTGTTTGGTTAGAATCACACCAAGATACTTTATATGGTTTGTGGCTATTGTGAAGGGTATCATTTCTCTTACTTCTTTCTCAGCCTGCTTATCCTTTGAGTATAGGAAGGCTACTGACTTGCTTGAGTTGATTTTATATCCGGCCACTTTGCTGAAGTCGTTTATCAGCTGTAGGAGTTCTCTGGTGGAGTTCTTTGGGTCGCTTTAGTATAGTATCATATCGTCTGCAAATAGTGATAGTTTGACTTCTTCCTTTCCAATTTGTATCCCTTTGACCTCTTTTTGTTGTCTAATTGCTCTAGCTAGAACTTAAAGTACTATATTGAAAAGATATGGAGAGAGAGGGCAGCCTTGTCTAGTCCCTGATTTTAGTGGGATTGCTTCAAGTTTCTCTCCATTTAGATTGATGTTGGCTACCGGTTTGCTGTAAATTGCTTTTACTATGTTTAGATATGGGCCTCAAATTCCTGATCTTTCCAAGACCTTTAGCATGAAAGGATGCTGAATTTTGTCAAATGCTTTCTCAGCATCTAATGAGATGACCATGTGGTTTTTTTTCTTTGAGATTGTTTATGTAGTGGATTACATTGATGGATTTCCTTATATTGAACCATCCCTGCATCCCTGGGATGAAGCCTACTTGATCGTGGTGAATGATTGTTTTGATGTGTTCTTGGATTCGGTTGGCAAGTATTTTATTGAGTATTTTTGCATCGATATTCATAAGAGAGATTGGCCTGAGGTTCTCTTTCTTTGTCTGATCTTTGTGTACTTTTGGTATTAGTGTAATTTTGGCTTCATAGAACGAGTTGTGTACTGTTCCTTCTGTTTCTATTTTGTGGAACAGTTTGAAGAGTATTGGTATTAGGTCTTCTTTGAAGGTCTGATAGAATTCTGCACTAAAACCATCTGGACCTGTGCTTTTTTTGGTTGGAAGACTTCCAATGACAACTTCTATTTCTTCAGGGGTTATAGGACGGTTTAGATGGTCTATTTGATCCTGATTTAATTTTGGTATTTGATATCTGTCAAGGAAATTGTCCATTTCCTCGAGATTTTCTAGTTGTGTTGAATACAGGTTTTTGTAGTAGGATATGATGATTTTTTTGAATTTCCTCAGTTTCTGTTGTTATCTCTCCCTTTTTGTTTCTGATTTTATTAATTTGGATAGTGTCTCTGTACCCTCTGGTTAGTCTGGCTAAGGGCTTATCTATCTTGTTGATTTTCTCAAAGAACCAACTCCTCGTTTTGTTGATTCTTTGTATGGTTTTATTTGTTTCTACTTGATTGATTTCAGCCCTGAGTTTGATGATTTCCTGCCTTCTGCTCCTCTTTGGTGTATTTGCTTCTTTTTGTTCCAGGGCTTTCAGGTGTGCCATTAAGCTGTTAGTGTATGCTGTCTCCCGTTTCTTTTTGGCGGCACTCAGGGCTATGAATTTTCCTCTTAGCACTGCTTTCATTGTGTCCCATAAATTAGGGTATGTTGTGCCTTCATTTTCATTAACTTTTAAAAAGTCTTTGATTTCTTTCTTTATTTCCACCTTGACCAAGTTATCATTGAGTAGAGCATTGTTCAGCCTCCATGTGTATGTGGGTTTTCTTTTGTTTTTGTTGCCATTGAAGACCATCCTTATTCCATAGTGATCTGATAGGAGGCATGGGATTATTTCTATCTTCTTATATCTGTTGAGGTCTGATTTGTGACCAATTATATGGTCAATTTTGGAGAAGGTACCATGAGGTGCTGAGAAGAAGGTGTATTCTTTAGCTCTAGGATGAAATGTTCCATATATATCTGTTAGTTCCATTTGGTCCAAGGCTTCAATTAGATTCACTGTGTCCCTGTTTAGTTTCTGCTTTCCTGAACGATCCATTTCAGACAGCAGGGTGTTGAAGTCACCCACTATTATTGTGTGAGGTGCGATGTGTGCTTTGAGCTTTAGTAAAGTTTCTTTTACAAATGAGGGTGCCCTTGCATTTGGAGCATAGATATTCAGAATTGAGAGTTCTTGTTGGTGGATTTTTCCCTTGATCATTATGTAGTGTCCTTCTGTGTCTTTTTTGATGACTTTAGGTTGAAAATCAATTTTATCTGATATTAGGATGGCTACTCCGGCTCATTTCTTGGGGCCATTTGCTTGTAAAATTGTTTTCCAGCCTTTTACTCTGAGGTAGTGTTTGTCTTTGACACTGAGGTGCGTTTCCTGCATGCAGCAAGATGCTGGGTCCTGTTTATGTATCCAGTCTGCTAGTCTATGTCTTTTTATTGGGGAATTGAGACCATTGATATTAAGAGAGATTAAGGCATAGTGATTATTGCCACCTGCCATTCTTGGTGCTATCTTTATGTTTGAGTGGTTATCTACTTTTGGGTTTGAAGCAAGAAGGTTACTATCTCATTTTTTCCAGGGTGTTGTTTCTCTCCCTGTATTGGCGGTTTCCACCTATTATCCTTTGCAGGGCTGGATTTGTGGAAAGATATTGTGAAAATTTGGTTTTATCATGGAATATCTTGGTCTTTCCATCTATGGTGATTGAGAGTTTTGCTGGGTATAGTAGTCTAGGCTGGCATTTGTGCTCTCTTAGTGTCTGCATGAGATCTGCCCAGGATCTTCTGGCTTTCATAGTCTCTGGTGAGAAGTCTGAGGTGATTCGGATAGGTCTTCCTTTGTATGTTACTTGGCCCTTTTCTCTTACTGCTTTTAATATTCTTTCTTTGTTTAGTACATTTGGTGTTTTGATTATTATGTGACGGGAGGTATTTCTGTTCTGGTCCAGTCTGTTTGGAGTTCTGTAGGCTTCTTGTACATTCATCGGCATCTCTCTCTTTAGGTTAGGGAAGTTTTCCTCCATAATTTTGTTGAAGATGTTTACTGGCCCTTTAAGTTGCAAATCTTCACTCTCATCTATACCTATAATCCTTAGGTTTGGTCTTCTCATTGTGTCCTGGATTTCCTGGATGTTTTGGGTTACACGTTTTTTGCATTTTGCATTTTCTTTGACTGTTGAGTCGATGCTTTCTATGGTATCTTCAGCACCTGAGATTCTTTCTTCCATCTCGTGTATTCTATTGTTGATGTTTGCATCTATGACTCCTGATTTCTTCCCAAGGTTTTCTATCTCCAAAGTTGTCTCCCTTTGTGATTTCTTAGTTGTTTCTACTTTTTTTTTTTGTTTTGCTTTTTGTTTTTTTCAAGACAGGGTTTCTCTGTGTAGCCCTGGCTGTCCTGGAACTCACTTTGTAGACCAGGCTGGCCTCGAACTCAGAAATCCTCCTGCCTCTGCCTCCCAAGTGCTGGGATTAAAGGCGTGCGCCACCACCGCCCGGCTTCTACTTCTTTTTTTAGATCCTGGAGGGATTTGCTGAGATCCTTCACTTGTTTGTTTGTATTTTCCTGTATTTCTTTAAGGTATTTTTGCATTACCTTTTTCAGGATTTCTGCCTGTTGACCCAAGTTCTCCTGCATTTCTCTGAGCGATTTTTGTGTTTCCTTCTTATGGGATTCCATCTGTTGATCCATCGTCTCCTGCATTTCTTTAAGCAGTTCTCGTGTTTCCTTTGTAAGGGCATCTATCCATTGTTTCTTTTCTTTAAGCAATTTTTGTGTTGCTTCCCTATGGGCATCCATCTGTTGACCCATATTCTTCTGCATTTCTTTATGCAATTTTTGTGATTCCTTTGAAAGTGCATCTACCCGTTGATTCATTTCTTTAAGCGATTTTTGTGTTGCCTCCTTGTGGGCCTCCATCTTTTTATCCATGTTCTCCTGCATTTCTCTAAGCGATTTTTGTGTTTCCTTTGTAAGGGCTTCTAACCTTTGATTCATGGTCTCCTGTAATTCTTTCTTAGATTTATTTGTGTCCTTCTTGTGATCCTCTAATAGCATCATGAGAAGTGATTTTAAATCCAGATCTTGTCTTTCGGGTGTGGTGGGGTATCCAGGACTTGCTGCTGTTGGAGAGTTGGGTTCAGATGGTCCCACATTACTTTGATTTCTGTTAGTAACGTTCCTACGTTTGCCTTTTGCCATCTGGTTACCTCTGATGTTAGTTGGTTCTGCTGTCACTGGCTGTTGGTTGGACCTCCTGTGAGCCTGCAAAGCTATTTCTGGTCCCCCTGGATTACCAGGATTCCCCTGGCACCGATTTCTGGGGCCTGTCCTGCTCCTGAGTGACTTTGGAGCCCTGATGTGCCTTGCCCCAAGTGATGTTATATTGGGGAATCCCTGCACATCCAAAGGCTCAGCGTAATGGATTCCCGGAGCAGAGGTCGCCAAAGGGAGGCTGGTAGGCTCCTGCCCTGTGCAGGGGTGTGTGATCTCTCCCAGAGTGTGGGGGAGGGGGCGTCCCTCTGCAAGGCAGAAGTCCCACAGCAGAGCTGGCGCGCTGGTTATTGCAGATCTGTCCAGCTCTTGGGAGCAGTGTACACACAAGCCGCCTGAGACCCAAGCGATATTATGCCTGTCTGTCTCCGAGCCTGGCAGTCCCAACTACCTGGCCACTGGAGCAAAGATGGCGGAGTGCACTCTTCACTCTCTCGGTGGCCCAGGTCACCCTGCAGAGGGGATGGCCTACAGCAGATCTGGCGCCCAAATGACCACAGTGCTGTCCTGTTCTTGGGAGCAGACGGAAGCCCCAACAGGCCGTGTCCCAAGCGATGTTATATTGGGGGGAACCTGGGCTTGGTGGTCTTCTTGAGGGTCTTGTGAATCGAGCATGACATTACTGTTGTTTGTTCTTCTAAGGGAAGCAAGAGCAGAAACTTACAGAGATGATTGTTAACCCAGTTGACTGGCTACAAGTTAAAAAACAAAAAGGATAACAACAAAATAAACAAAAACTTCATGGAATTTTTTGTTTGAAATCTGTCAGATATCACCATGTTGCTCAGGCTAGAGCATCCATAATGTACTACTGAGCATCATTTTTTTGGTGGTAGATTTCGTTTAAGGTTTTCTAGTCTTTTCCATCAGAAGCCACTAGGACTTCGGTACTGGCGTTGGGTAACAGGCCAGTGGAAAATCACCCTGTTCTTGGCTTGACTCTGAGCTCCTGAGGCTTGGAAACTCCTTCCCCTGTGACTCAGTTTTAAGAGTCAAACAATGGTTCCTATGTAGGGTATTTTCCACTCACTGAGCACGCTCCAAAGACCCTATAAAAGCTCACCGATCTACTGTCTTTCTTCCTGTTCCCAGGTGACCGCCATTCTATATCTCTCCCCAATGAATCTCTTGTGTGTGTTTTATTGGGTGGTGCGACTTTGTGGTATTCCTTGTCTCTGTCTTGCCAAGATGCCCTTGTAATGGAAAAACCCTTACAACTGGATCTATTTTGCATGGAACTTCTCTTTTGAATAACTGAGAACAAAACTCCATTCAATGCAGAGATTTTTCTTGCATCTGGAAGTGTTTGAACTTCTGTTAGGACTGAAGAATGAGATGTTGAGACACTGCTTAGACATGTTGTGGGTGTGGCAGTAATTTACCAGCAGATTCAGCTGATAACATTATCAGTATTGGGTCTCTTTCTTCTACACGGGTATTCTCAGATCTGTTATCAATAGTGCTTTTGCTTGGGCCAGACCCATCCCTGGAGATGTATGTCTAATTCATGAATATGCATTTATGTTTCAGGACATAAGCTATGAGTAGATACCTTGAGTTGGTTGAGGGACTGGAGATTTAGTGCACAGAGGTACATAATTATATTGGCTGGTTTGTGTGTCAACTTGACACAAGCTAGAGGAAGGAATCTCAGTTGAGAAAATGCCTCCATGAGATCCAGCCCTAAGGCATTTTTTTTTCAATTTGTGATCAATCAGAGAGGTCCCAGTCCATTGTGGTTGGTGTAGTCCCTGGTCTGATGGTCCTGGGTTCTATAAGAAGGCAGACTTAGAAAGCCAGGGGAAGTAAGCCAGTAAATAGCACCCCTCCATAACCTTTGTGTCAGGTCCTGCCCAGGTTCCAGCCCTGCTCGAGTTCCTGTTCTGACTTCCTCCAAGGATGGACTATAATCTGGAAGTATAAGCTGCTGAATAGACCCTTTCCTCCCCAACTTGGTTTTTGGTCCTGATGTTTTGCGGCAGTAATAGGAACGCTAAGATAATAATTCTCTTCATTTTCAATGTGCAGTAGATCTCTCTTAATCGAAGTTTCATTAATTGTAGTTTTAGCAGTCTACAGTAATCTGAAATGGAAAATTCCGGAAATAATTTTCTAACATATTTCATTTTTGGTGACTTCTGGCTCAGTGTGACTGGGAGTCATGTCTTTGTCTGGCATTAAAGGTCATTTGCTACTTAGTGGTCATCAAGATTATACCATCAACCCTCAGAGCATCAAGACTGTTTTCCGGTAAGCCATTCTTTTATTTACTAATCGACTCAAGAAATAAAAATTGATGCTGACAATTTGAATGTGTAAAGGAAATGCTGCGAAGTCCTTCCTCAGAGCAAACAGGAAGAGGCTTTCTACTTAAGTTGGAAATAAGTCACCTTCAGTTTTAGCTCATGGAGGTCTTCGGACCTACCTTCTATGGGCAAGATATGACACTGGAGTTCTCCACGGCTGTCTCTGCCCAGTGTCTTTTATTTTAGTTTTCCAGAGGTCCTGTGACTAGATTTACCTCCATTTTATCCCCTGTAGGAGTGAGAAGGTGTCTGAGTGATCCTTGAATCTGAAACACTAGGAATCCAATGGTCATTTTGATTCAAATGTATTTTAATTAGAGGACCAGGGAGACTGAGGTTCAGTTTTCTGCATTCACATGGCAGTTTATAATCACCTGTCACTCTAGTTTCAGAAGATCCCATGCCTCTTCTGACCTCCACAGGTACCAGGCACGCCTGTGGTACACATACTTTCAGGCCAAACACTCATATACATAAAATAAGGAGAAACTCAATCTTTTATTATATTTAATCAATTACTGAGAGAGGAAGAGAGAAGGAGGGATGGAGGGATGGAAGGAGGGAAGGAGAGGAAATATACATTTACCATGACGTGAGTGTGGAGGTAAGATGACAGTTTGGAAGAATCAGTTCTTCAGTCTCTGAAGTTTCAGTGGTTGGGAGAGGAAAGTGATGTACTTACTTATTTTATCAGTGTTTTCCAGAGAAACATCACCAACACAGTACTTTATTTTACTTCATTTACTTTACGGAATTGCGTCCTGGGATTGTGAGGGGCTCCTGAGAAGGCTGATGTCTAGAAGACAGACCTGCAGGTTAGTTATTTGTGCCAGGCTGACGTGGTGGTTTTGTGTCTGAATTCTATACGTATTGGGTTAGTCCACAAAGCATTCCTCTGCAACCTAGAGGCTGAATTTCTTGTCTGGAAAAATCTTAGTCTTTGCTTTTAGAAAGACTTCTGATTGATGGGGTGGACTAATCTGAAATAAGGAGTGCAACTTGCCTTACTTAAAGTCTGCTGATTAAAATGTTAATTACATCTAAATACCTTCACTATGGCCTCTAGATTAAGTTTTAACTCAACAAATGGGCTTGTTAGTCAAGTCAGGTTGACACATGCAGTTTACCAATGTAGTGGTCAATCTTACTAATCGGAATTTTCTTCAAATAGTTCCTAAGTTCAAGATTCTGAGTAGAAAATGTTTTTGTACTTTTCTTGTGTGTGTGTGTGTGTGTGTGTGTGTGTGTGTGTGTGTGTGTGTGAGAGAGAGAGAGAGAGAGAGAGAGAGAGAGAGAGAAAATGTAGTTGGGTAGGTAGGGAAGTAGGGAGGGTAGGAGAGATTAGGGGAGGGGAAAACATGATTAAAATACATTAAAAAGATTTTTTTTAAATAAAAAGGAAAGATTTTCAGTAGGAAGGAAAAGAACAAAAACAAAAACCATTATAGTGGTCCACGACATTTATCTTATTGTGTGTTCTTGGTCAGGACATGTCTCTGGTTATGTTTTTAAATAATCTAATACTGTAAAGTGAAGAGAATAATGGTGACTACACGTGTGATTACTGAATATATTATATTCAAAGATTAAAAACATTGTGTAAAGTACTCTGAAAAGTCCCTGGACCCAGAAAAGTACTGTAAAGCAAGGTGATATAGTTTCTTATATAAATTCCACAGAACATTGTTCATTAGTGTTCGTGGTGCCCAAGGGGAACCCACCTGACTCTCAAGCAGTGAGCTATAGTCTGCCTCTATATTAGGTTCTCTGGAGAAACAGAACTAATAGAGTATATTATTACAGGGACTTTAGAATGGGTTTCATGGTAGGGTGGTAGTTCAATAATAGCCATCTGTATACTGGAAAAAGCCTGAAAATGCAGTAGTTTCTTTGCATACATAAATGAGCACCTCATCAATCCTAATCTGACCTTGATTAGGTTTAGAAGATGCTGAGAGTCACAGATCCTGTTGGAAGGTTAGAGTAACTGGGATGTAATGTTGTAAAGAATGGTATTTTAATATCAGCAGGGATAGTAACTGGGATGAGATACTATAAAAATAGTACTCTAATATCAGCAGAGATAGTAACTGGGATGTGATGTTACAAAGAATGATACCCTAGTATCAGCAGTGATAGTAACTGAGATGTGATGCTATAAAGAATGATACCCTACTATCAGGGATAGATGCTCTCTGGGATGTGATGTTGTAAAGAATGGTACTCTAGTATCAGTAGGGATAGATGCCATCTGAGCTACTTTTCTATTGATGTGAAGAGACACCATGACCAAGGCAATGCATAAAAGTAAGCATTTGATTGGGGGACTTGCTTACAGTCTCAGAGGTATAGAAAATATGGTCATCATGGGGGAGGCAGGTCATGGCATCAGTCAGATAACCAGGTGTGGTGTTGGAGCAGAAGGTGAGACCTTACATCTGATCCACAAACTTGAGGCTGAGAGAGATATAAACAAAGATAGACAGAGTGCACACACACACACACACACACACACACACACACAGCAAAATGAGAGAGAGAGAGAGAGAGAGAGAGAGAGAGAGAGAGGCCTTCCGATGCATACTACTCCAACAAGGTTATACTTCTTAATCCTTCCCAAATAGTTCTACCAAAGTGAACCATGTATTCAAACACAGGAGCCTCTAGGGGGCCATTCTTATTCAGTCTACTACAGATACGCTCACCAGTTAGAAGTTGTAATTACTATTCTTGTTTGTCAAATTCACTACATCTAGAATTAACTAAAATTTAAAAATGGAGGGCACACTAAGTGAGGGAATTTTTTGCTTACTTTGTAGTAGGAAGATCCACCTCTTATCCAGATCTCGAAGCAGAAAGATACATGCCTTCAATGTGCATCTTGAGGCAGAAAGACATACCTTTATTCTGGGCCACACCTCCTGCTGGAAGCCTATATAAAGACATGGAAGAAGGAAGCTTTTGCTCTTTGTCTGCTTTTTCTTACTTTGTTAGCAAGTCCATTACTTCACTGGTATTGGAGCCTATTTCTTCAGTAATTTTAGCATCCACTGAAGAGTATCTAAGACATCCAGTCTTGTGGACTGACCAAGTTCCAGATTCTTTGACTTTCCATTCATAGACAGCCATTGTTGGATTCATTGGACCATAGCCTGTAAGCCATTTTAATAAATCCCATTATCTATCTATGTATCTATTTATATATCTATTTATGTATCTATGTATGTATCTATGTATGTATCTATGTATGTATCTATGTATGTATGAATGTATGTATGTATGTATGTATGTATCTATCAATCTATCTATCAATCTATCTATCTATCTATCTATCTATCTATCTATCTATCTATCTATCTATCTATCTACAGATATTTATTCTATAAGTTCTGCCACTCTAGAGAACCCTGGTTAATACAGAAGTGAGGGCAGATAGCCAAAACAGTTCTGCTTTTAACGTAGACTCTTTACATATGGACCATTCACTAGACCATGTCATCTATTCTGGATGGATTCATCTTTGCTCCATTAATCCTTCCTATAAATGCTCTCATAGATCTGCCCAGAGTTGTGCCTCTTAGTTAACTATAGATCCCATCAAGTGGCAATTGATAATAACCATCCTAGTATTTCTGGTTGAAGATACCAATTCCTACTCCTAAATAATGACACTAATAACTATGATGTATTGAGTACTTACTGTCTTCTAGGCACCACACTGGATGCTTGACATATATTCACCCATTTTAATTTGAGTTGTACTACAGTCCAGTGAGGGGCATATCCTCATTTCATAGAAAAGGAAAACGAAAGTTTAGAAAAGCATTTCAGAGCTATAGAAGGAACTCATGGAAGGAAGGACCTGTGTACAATTCCTGGCTTTTCTTGTCCTGAATCTGGATCTCTCTCTCTCTCTCTCTCTCTCTCTCTCTCTCTCTCTCTCTCTCTTTCTCTCTCTCCCCCCCCCCCCAGATCAGAGGTATATGTTTGCCACCTGCCTCGTTGGCTGCCTTCCCTGCTTCAGGGTTACCTTGGCTTCACTGGTCTGGAAAATGAGGATTCCCTCATCTGCTCTAAGCATCAGTTTCAGGATGTCAAGTCATTATGAGGAGATTCCTGTCCATGAGAAATGAAGTCATAGACTTTAGGCTTTGTTTTGGTGAAGGACCTCTGTTTTAATTTCCTTTTTGAAAAATGATTAATGCAAATTTCTTCAGTTTTTAGGTCCACTCGTGGGAGTTCAAAAGAAAATGAATAGAACCTTAAAAGTGACTTTTATAAGATTATAATTTTGTGAGAAATAATTCTTTTAATATAAGCTGAATTAAATTGTTTTGAATTCCTTGAATATATTTGGGGAATCATGGAAAGTAGTCTATATTTAGTGATTTGTGAACATTATTTCAGAAAGATTTGAATGCTTGACCCATTTTATAATATCCACCACTGACAAAGAAAGCAAGCCATTCTGTAGACAGAATCACCTAGGGGTTAGGTATATCTGAAAAACATGAGACATATGTATTGAGCCCATTTCTTGTGGTGATTTGATTGTTAGGCCTCAGATCCATAGCAGTTGGGTCTTCAATCAGTTGAAATAGAGAACACAGTTCTTCTTTGCCTAGGCTGTCAGACCTGCGTGTCTCAAATATTAATATTCATGGAAGTCATTATGAGAGTTTCAAAATATACATTCTCCTACGGACTGCTTTGTGGGATGATTTGAGATTCTGTGTTTCTGATAGGTCTCAAGGTGGTGCTGAAACTTCTATTCATGGACTGTGCTTCTTGTAGCAAAGGTGACTTCCAAGTTCAATAGCTGTCAAAGCTGAAAAGCCCAATACTATCCAATGTAGAATCTTGGCCAGTGATTGTCAGTCTTTTATAGCCATATGCTGTATACCTTGACAGTCAGTGGTTAGAGGTTTACAAGTTAACTAGACACCATTCCATCTAGATAACTAAAGATGAAGGTGGGGGAAGGAAACTGATGTGTCTGATCATCTGGATATTTGACTCCTAGGATTCGATATAAAGCACACTCACTGGTGATGGGGACAGAGGCACAGCTCCATGTTGTCATCTGTAGCATCCTGAGGTCCCTCATCCTTTAGGGATAATCCTATTAATCCTCAGTACAGGGAAGACTGGATCCTTTGCTGAGCTTTAGAAAAGAATTTCAGGACCAGTCAGCATGAAGCAGAATTAGAGTTCATTAAAAAAAAAAAAAGAAAGAAAAGGGCCCAGGGAAAGGACACGTTATGCCCAAGAATGTGTGCAAGAGCTCCTCACAGAAGAGTCACACTTAGATAACTTAGCCATAAACGCATACAACATTTTGACTGTTCTCAAGTTACATTTGAAAGGATTGTTAAGAAACAATTTTTTTTCCTCCTCCTCAATAACGATAACCAATATTGGTAGTAGGTGGCTCTGGAGGTCACTAGAAGGGATTATAATCTGGTAAAGGAAACCAGGAACCACTGCTTCTGCACAAGGCATTTGGGGCATGTCTTTTACTGTAAGTGGGGGTTTCTGTGGTTGAGAGCCCTAGAAAATTGCAGGTTTATAGCTGGGAAATGAGTGAGGCCATCTTTTAATATTTTCATCATTTTTTACACATTCTTTAAACATTATGACATTTAATTGGTGTGTATGTGTGCATGTATGTGTGTGGGTGTATATGTGTGTGTATGTATGCATGCGTGTATGTGTGTGTGCATGCATATGTGTGTGTGTGTGTGTGTGTGTGTATGTGTGTGCATGTGTATGTGCACCTTGACACAAATGTAGAGAGCAGAGGATCACTTGAGGGAATCACTTTTTATTTTTTTTTCTACTGTGTGAGCTCTGGAGGAACAAACTCATATTGTCAGGCGTGGCAGCAAGGGCACTCTGCCAGCTGAGCCACATCACCAGCCTGCGCTTTTAGCCTCCTTATTTATCATATGGCTGTACAAAAGGCACACTATCTCCATGTTTACATCCTGCCCAGCAGATGAAGTTAATTGGGCTGGAATTCTTGACTCTTAGCAGGTGAGAGGCTTCAGGCAGACTCTGAAGTAAGGAGCTCCCTTCTTTACCCTTGTCCCTGTGGTCACCCTCATCTTTCTAGTCTGTCTTACTGTAGCCATTCTGTGTTTGCAGCACACACAAGACCTGCCTCTCAGAGGTGAAAACGCAAAGCTTTAGAAACCACATATCACTGCTGGCAAGTAGGGAACAAGGCTTGAGCCTTGAGCTGTCTGGCTTGACAGCTGTGTGTGTGTGTGTGTGTGTGTGTGTGTGTGTGTGTGTGTAGTGCGTGTACGTGTGCCCATGTGTTCCTGACCTGAGTGCCATATATCAGTCACAGCTGGATAGATTTTATGCTTCCTATTGCTTTTTATTTGGAAATTATTGGCAATTCTTTCTCCTTTTTTTCCTTTTAAGTTTTTGGGGAAGAAAAGAGAGAGAGAAAGAAATCAAATCCAATTTTTAAAATCTACACAAAATTGTTCATTAAACTTCCCTCTGACATCTTTTTCCCCCCTTCATCTTACTTTGTATGTCAAAACTGTTCTCTAGCCTGCAAAGGCCTTGGTGCCTTCTGCTGAGCTGACTGACAAAGTCTTATGATTTAAAAATTGATTAAAAAAACTATTCCATTTCTCCTTCTACAGAGCCCCAGTCTTTGGTCTTTGATCTTTTCTCAGGAGCAATTTCCAATCAGTTTTTTTTTTAAAAAAAAAAAAAAAACCTTGTAAACGTTGGTATTCAGTCCTCCCTGGACCTACTCACCCCTTCCAGAAGGAGAGGTTGGAACCTTGAATTTCCCAATGTCATCACTGTTCTCCAAGAGGTTTCACTCTCAATAGGGTTTGTATCCTGAGGAAGGAATTTATCACAGCAAACCTCAACGCTGCGGTTGTTCGCACACTAAAACTAAGTAGGATTTTGTCAATTACCTGGTTCATTTGGCTAGCCAGTGAGAACAGGCTAATTAAATACTGTAAAGACATTAGTTTTTTTTGGCATTATTGTTTTAAAAAAATCAAGACATTTTTATTATGAATCAAAATAACTGGATCATTATCAAATTCTTTCCCTTGGGATACAAGTGCTAAAATCTAGTGATATATAAGATTAAATAGTTATATAATATCCTTAAATTCACTTTTATTATTTTATTTTCCCTTAACAGTAGGTCAAAATGTAAAATCACCAAGATGAGAGCTGATTTCATTGAATGAAAGGTGAAGAATTTGGAGTTCTATTTATCCAACTTGAGATGGACACATTTACCTAAGGTTCCTAAGTTTTCTGAGAAATTTTATTGGTAACTTCTGACTGAGCATACTTTTTTTTTTTATCTCAAGACTAATTATTTTAACTAAATATGTGACTCCTGGAAGATGTCATGTTCATAGCAACTAATTCATGAATTTGAGTTCATGTGATATACAAATTTGCTTAGTCAATATTCTACTCATGGACCAAGATTATGCTAAGTTGTAGGATCACATCAGTAGGGTCTTGAGTTAATAGAAGCTTCAGGAGGGAAAGATAAAAAGATCATTGAGTTTTGAATTGGCTTGTTCTTTGCTAAGGTCTCAGTTCAGTACAGTCTTTAGCTGTGGCACATACAATCAAGGAGATAGATCTCAGCTGGCTAAACACATGGGTCTTATAGCAGACTCACCTATAGAACCTTATCGACAAGGAAGGGTATGGTCTACATGGCTGTCAATCCAGAAAGATCTAAAGCACATTTAATGTTTTAATGTGTTGTTAGGACTGAGAATTACGGAACAAAGCTGTTGAAAATTGGACAATTGTTTATAGTTATTTTACAATGAGTTCAGATCTCCAACAAATTACAAACCCAGATAATGTTTGAATATACAGGTCCTAAATCAGAGTTGGTAGTGAAAAGACTCCATAGACTAATTTTTCTGTTCTAGATCAAAATGGGATAGGACTTAGCCAGGCCTTCTTTTTTTTTTCTTTTTGTTTATATTTTTTTATTGAATATAATCTTCATTTACATTTCAAATGCTAAAACCTTTCCCATTTCCCCCTCCCCGAAAACTCCCAACCCCTCCTCCCACCCCCTGCCTCCAAGTATATGCCCCTCCACCAGACCCACTCCCACCTCCCTCACCCCTCAATTTCCCTTTGTTGGGACATCTATTGAGCCTTCACAGGACCAAGGACCTCTTCTCCCACTGATGCCCGACAAGATGTTCCTCTGCCACATTTTTGGCTGGAATCATGTGTACCCCTTTAGCCAGGCCTTCTTAAATTCATCAATGTTACAACAATAGCTGTGACTTGTTGAGTGGTTACTCTCATGAACAAAGCCAGTGTTGACTGGATTCATATGTATATAGCTGCATCTGGTTCTTACGTAAGCCTGTGTTGTAAATTTGTAGCAGAAAATAGAGTCATTTTTACATGAGAGGAAACAGTCAAAGCGAGGTCAACTGCCCATCGATGGATCCACAGGTCATGCGTGGAGTCTGGTTCCATGCTTTTATATGATCACGTCTAACTTTTACAGTAACCCCCAAGGTAGGTATGACATAGATGACTTAACAAGGGGAGACACATAGCAACACATAGCAAGTAAATAGATAAGTAAGTAATATCAAATGCCGGAAAGATATCTATGGTCAAGTCAAAGTAATATTTATTTATCAGACAGAGAAGAATATCTTCCCCTATCTCCTATGAGGGTTTCAAGCATCACACTCAAATAGAATTCTCCCTAAAACACCATAACCAAAACAAAAAAAGGAAAATCATCTAGGAGGCACTGTGAGTTTAAATGATTACGTGTACCAAAGTAACAGAGTAGCCTGGATGTGGGTTTGGGTATTACGGAAAAGGATGCTGTGGGTATCTGTTCATATCTTCTGTTTTAACTTTTGCATCTAGCTTCATTTTAAATGTATATGCATGTTAAGCCATATAATTCCCCAGATTATTTACATTCCAGTCAGAGTGGGTGCTGAAGGATAGTGTAATTACAAAGTACAATTTCCCAGCCATGTGCAATTGCTTGTTGTGTAATAGGTCTGCTGGGGACTGATCTCTGCAAACACCAAAACTCAAATGCTTGTAAGTCATAGTGGCAAATGACATACAACTCCTTGAGGACACGTATGAAATGAGAGACAGGCTTTGATTCGGATGGACCATTTTCTTCTGTCATTTGTCAAATTCTTATACAGTATTGGTATTAAAGTTTTTTTTCCAAGTCTACTATTTTCTCAGTGCAGTGCTAGAAACTGGCTATTTTTCCATCATCTTTGTAAGCTACTCCGTTAACAGCCCTTTGCAGGACAGAATAGGACATGGCTGACTGGGAGACTGGAAACATTTATTGGCTGCCTGAGTGGATGGACAACAGTATCTTCCTTGTGCTGTTGTTGTTGTTATTGTTGTTGTTGTCAGCAATCTCCACCTTGCATTTCTTAGCTCAGCTTCCTATGATGCAGTGAACAGCAACCAAGTGTCTGAAGTATGTAAGATGGTATCAGGTACCACAGGCAAAATAGCCCAGAGTAAGAAATTATAGGAAAAAGATATTAGGGGCTGGTGAGATGGTTCAGTTGGTAAAGATGCTTGCTCCTAAGCCTGACAGACTGAGTTTGATTCCCAGAACCGTCATGGCGGAGGGAGAAAGTGAATGCCCACAAACTGCATCTCTGACTTCTACATGTGAACTATATTACATACCTCAAGCTCACTAGATGGATGAATGAATGTTGGGAAAGAAAATGTTAGTAATAGTGAACTCTTCTTCGTATACTCACCAGTATTTCCTCTCTACTATGAAATGGACCATTGCATGCAGCCAATGCTTACTTGGTCCTTTCTCACAGGATTATCACTTTGTAGACCACAAGGCCTACTTTAGGCTAAAATGAAGAAAGCTTAACTTCCCTAAGTTAATTTTTATACAGTTGCCTGTCTGTAATTACATTTCCTTTGGGTTCTTTACTGTTTCAGTGCAATCATATTTATGGAAAAAGAAGTGGAAGGTTCGAAGATTCCCAAACAAAGTTCCCAGCTCATTTGTTTGGTGCCTACTAGTTCGTTAACAAGTTACATTCCATCTCAGTTTTTATATCTCGTGATTCTGTACATCAGCAATTTCAGTAGGACTCAGTGGGATTAAGTTTTTGTTTTTTTTTTTGTTTTTTTGCTCTGCAGATGACAATTGGAGTGAAAGGTTTGACAAGGTAGTCTGGGAGTCTTTGCCAACAGGCTCCATATTGTGGTGGGATGGCTTCCCTCCCCTCCCCTCCCCCTTACCCTACCCTTCCCTCTCTTCCCCCTTACCCTCCCCTCCCCTCTCCTCCCCTCTCCTCTCCTCTCCTCTCCTCTCCTCTCCTCTCCTCTCCTCTCCACTTCTCTCCTCTCCTCTCCTCTCCTCTCCTCTCCTCTCCTCTCCTCTCCTCTCCTCTCCTCTCCTCTCCTCTCCTCTCCTCTCCTCTCCTCTCCTCTCCTCTCCTTTCTCCTCCCTTCTGTCAGGAACCATCTAGGATAGGCTAAAGGCTAGCAGATGACTTTCCTAAAGATGGTCCTCCATTTTGCTTGGTCTGTGATGGATAATTCTGAAATGCAAGGCTTTCAGAAATTTCATCTCAGAATTGATTCTTGAAGCTGATATGCCTTTCCTGTCCTTATAAAATTAATCTAACCATTCCTGCGCATTAGCCCACCCTATTGGGCAGATTTTCTGCAGATCAATGAAGATGTGCTCTTTTTGTAGTAATGCTATATAGACAAATAAAATCAAAATTAACCACAGAAAACAAAGCAAAAATTCTACTCCCTCCCTCCCTCCCTCCCTCCCTCCCTCCCTCCCTACCTCCCTCCCTCCCTCCTTCCCTCCCTCCCTCCCTCCCATCCTCCCTCCCTCCCTCCCTCCCTCCCTCCCTCCCTCCCTCCCTCCCTCCCTCCCTCCCTCCTTCCCTCCCTCCCTCCCTCCCTCCCTCCGTCCCTCCCTCCCTCCGTCCCTCCCTCCCTCCCTCCCTCCCTCCCTCCGTCCCTCCCTCCCTCCCTCCCTCCCTCCGTCCCTCCCTCCCTCCCTCCCTCCCTCCCTCCCTCCCTCCCTCCCTCCCTCCCTCCCTCCCTCCCTCCCTCCTTCCCTCCCTCCCTCCCTCCCATCCTCCCTCCCTCCATCCCTCCATCCCTACTTTCCTCCTTCCCTCCCTCCGTCCCTCCCTCCCTCCCTCCCTCCCTCCCTCCCTCCCTCCCTCCCTCCCTCCGTCCCTCCCTCCGTCCCTCCCTCCCTCCCTCCCTCCCTCCCTCCCTCCCTCCCTCCTTTTCTCTCTCTCTGTTGTTTTCCTAGCTCTTTTGTGAATTTCACATCATGTACCCCAATCCAACTAATCTCCCCCTCTCTTCTACCTGCCTTCCACCCTTGCAACCTCCCCTCCAACAGAGATAAAAAATCTTGTATATGCTGTAGTGTGTTACACTGTGTCTGATAATATACCCTTTGTCTATACTTCTTTGCTTGCAAATATTTATTGCAATGACTCAGTCTGGTACAAGGCTTCTGGCTTCTGTTACGCTATCAATACTAGAACTTCCTTCTGTGCCTTAGAGATCTGTAGGACCATCCCTTCATGCCCTCCAGCAGTTCATTGATGGGATAGATGTTGGGGTGGGGTGGGCCAACTCAGGGCCCTGGACTTGGGCCTGAGAGATATCTGAGCTGGGCAGCCCACCAGCTCTCCCACTCTCACACCCTTGGGGTCAGCTCACCACTAACCCCTGCAACCAGGGCCAGTTACCCTGCTGTCTGGAGAGGAGCAGGGCCGACTCTTCCCAAGTTTTGTAGCTAGTGAGGGACATGGCCAATTCTCCCATTCTCATGACTCTGGGGCTGACTCTTCTGCTTACCATAGCTGGCAAGAGATGAGGGAGGGGAGGAGGGTCTCTCCCTTGTCCATGTCACTGCCCAGCAGACAAGAGATAGGGCCAGCTCTTCCACACTCATGTCCCTGGGGCTGGCTCACTTGCAACCTCCACATCCAGGACCAGCTCTACTGTGCTGCCTAAGTGAGGTGCAGGACTTGTACTCCCCGATTGCTGCAACTGGTGAAGGGCAGGAATAGCTCTTTTGTTCTTATGATTCCACAGCCAGTTCTCCTGCCTGCCACAGGTGGTGAAGGGTGGGGGACTGGGTAGCAGGGTATTCCTCATCCACGCTACCACACAAGAGAAGAGTAGGCAGAGCCAGCTCTCCCATGCTCCTTAGGGCTGGCTCACCACTTCTGCCTAAAATGTGTGTGTGGTGTGCTGTCCCAAGTACACGTGTCCCAAGTTTCATGCAGGGTCATCTCTCCTGCTCTCGTGACCCCAGGGATAGCTCCTCCAGGATGCCCAGGTGAGGGGTGGGGCCAGTTCTGCACAGTCCTCAGACATCAACATGTCTCCTGAGGTAGCCCAGACTAGGGACAACTGCCTGGCCTTTGGTGGTAACCGACCCCTGCTGCCACTGGGTCACAGACCCAAGATGTAGCCCCTAGTAGCAGCACCGGCCAGGACTCCACCATGGTCCCAGGTGCCATCACCTGCTACTCACGTCAGGCTGTTCCTCACTATCCTTGAGTCTCCAGTTCTGCCTCTCTTCATTGTGCCCACATCCTTCTGTTTCTCTTTCTCTTTCATTTATCTACCACTTACTTGTTCCTCTTAATGGCATCTGGGGGTTCTGAGTGTCTGGGGTCCTCTCAGGAGTGGTCTAAGAAGTGCTATGCCCTGATCGTGCATCATGGAGCTGGGCAGAGGCTCCTGCATGGAGCTGGAATGGTGGTCATCTCAGGCTAGCTCCCTGATGAGGCTCCAGACCTCTTGTTCCTCAAGTGACTGGCTCAAGTGGCCCTTTGCAAGAGTCTTTGTATCCAGCTCACCTCCCTGCAAGGTTCTTGTAGTCTAGAAGACTAGAAGGCCTAGAAACCCATCAGGAACTGCCTGGTGCTGGACTGGTGGTTGTCTCAGGCTAGCTCTTTTTGGAGAATGTTAGGCTAGTAAATCATTCAGATGTGCCTAGGTCAGAAAACTGCCACCCATTGATGTAATTGCGGCACAGCGGCCATACCTACAACACTTCCAGGGACAGGAAAAAACCAACTTCTTAAAGGTTGGCAATTTACAAGAATTTTTTTTTTTTTACAAACTTTTATTTTGCCCAATGTATATTTCTCCTTGGATTTTGTATCATGTCATACAATTTAAAAAGATTTGCTTTTGTTTTATGCGTATGGATGTTTTACCTGTATGTATGTCTGTGAACCACATGTATGAAGTACCTAAAGATGGTGTTGGTTCCCCTGGAACTGGAATTACAAGTAGTTGTTTGTTGCCATGTGGGTGCTGGGAATTGAACCCTGGTCCTCTCGAAGAGCAGACAGTACTCTTAAGTACTGAACCACTGGTTCAGTTCCAATTGTAGACTTTTTAAAATCCTTTGTGTAAAGAGCAACTTTTTCCCCTCTTCCTGTTCAAAGCTGATGTAGCAAAATGACCCTATAGAGACTTTTAGGATGAAGGTATGTTTATAGGTTCAACAGGTAATAGGAGTAATACTTAAAAGATCAACATAAATGACACCAGGGAAATGTCACTCTGAGGTCCATTGCCCTCAGGTAATCAATGACAGGCCTCACTTTTCAGACTACTCTGTTAGAACAGGTCAGAAGTGTGACAATTCCCCAAACTATGCTACAATATAATCAGAGTTTTGCATATACACAGAAAGGGATGGTAATGAGGTAGAGACTTCACACAGTTTTAGTCAGGGTTTTTATTGCTGCACCAAATCATCATGACCCAAAAGCAAATTGGGGAGTAAAGGGTTTGTTTAGGTTATACTTCCACATTGTAGTCCATCATTGAACTAAGTCAGGGCAGGAAATCTAACAGTGCAGGAATCTGATGCAGGAGCTGATGCAGAAGTCATGGAGGGGTGCTGCGTACTGGCTAGCCCTCATGCTCACCCTGCTTCCTTATAGAACCCAGGACCACCATCCCACAGATAGCACCACCCACAATGGGCTGGGCCCTCCCCCCTCAATCACTAATGAAGAAAATGCCCTACAGCCAGATCTTAGGGAGGCCTTTTCTCAATTGAAGTCCCCTCCTTTCAGATGAATCTAGCTTGTGTCAAGCTGACATAAAACTACCCGGGACACACACTGAGAAAATGAAGTACTTTCCTCTTCACTTTTATCCAGAGAATGCCCGGCACCACTATGGAATGTGAAGTTCCCCAATTTCTCTAATTAGTTCAGCTTCACGCTGGGATCCTACATATATCTAAGGGATGGCAGGAATTAGAATTTGATGCCCTTTTGTAAGCAATTAAGGGGAAAAATATGGGTGGAGGAGGAGGTATGGGGAAAATGCAGAAGGAGCCGATAAATCAAGGGCAGGGTACCAGGAGGTGCAGGACCCCAGAAGAGAGGCAGGGTGCTTTTCAAGCACAGTGACAGCCAGGAACACTGCAGGCCCTCTCTTTAGTCCAATGATTTGTGGTATTGATGTTGACTTGTCACACACCATCAGAGGGTAGAAAAAATAAGCTAATTTCATGTTGGTACTAAGAAGCAAATTCATCTAGTCTGACTGGCCTGATGATGAATCTGGATTCGGAAGTGATTCTGAGTTAATGAAAGTATCTCTCCAGAAAATAGATGCTTGGGTAATGCTACCCAGGTCTATCTGCATTTACAAACACTCAGGGTGAAGAGCCCAGAGTGGATATTTTACTTTATTTCATTTATTTTTAAAAGGGTGCGTCTCTATTTGCACATAATTATATAGAATACCTTTAATTGCAATATGCCCACATATCAAAGAGTTGCTTGTACCTTGAAGCCTCTTAAACTGTTTTGAAATTGCCTTTTAGAAAGGATCATGGAGAGGCTTTCTTCTCAATTTACAACTCAGGTACAGATTTAAAGAGAGTGTAATTACCAGCTACAATCCCTAAGCTGAATTGAATCACTTCCTGGGTGCTGGGGTTGTTACAGATTGACCTTCAAGGGAATAGAATCCTTCAGCGCGTCCTTGCTAGATTTCTGCAGAATGGGGAAGTTTTCTCTCATTCCTCCTTTTCTGTCTTTCTGTGCACAAATGGGATAAACAGAGCTGATGTTGCTGTCCTCTGATGGTTTTCATCTCCTTGGTCAGGGGACCAGAAGTCCCCTCGTGACCACCGCTTTTCTTCAAAAAAAGAAACTGAAAACTTATTAAAAGAACAATTCTGAAAGAGCCCCAGTAAATCACTTGTGCTGAAAGAGTACCATCCCAGCCCTCTAAATCAGCCACCCACTCCTCCTTCCCTGGAAGAAAGCAAATACCCAAACTGTTTATTGTCCATGATGCTACCGTAGGAGTTTGACCATGGAACAACCTAAGTCAGGAAATAGGGTTTATACTCTCAAGTTAGATCATATTCCCAAAACAGTCAAGTTTAATTCCTCTGCTTCACCCTGCAAAACATGCCACCTCACTTTACTCTATGTATGTGAGAAGCTAGCACATGAAATACTTCTGGGATAGGAAGACTTTTATTATATTCAACATCTCAACTGAAATGTGTGTGTGTGTGCTTAGCTACTGGGACAAAAAAAGTTCCTACACAAAACGATTATGCAGAGTAATCTGCAGACTAGAATTGTTTAAAGTTTTTGCATTTATTTACTGTGTATGTGCATTTGAGAGCATGTGATTGTGTGCATGAGTGTGTGAGTGTGTGCATGTATAAGTGTGTGTATGTGTGGGTGTGAATATATTTGAGTGTGTGTATATGTGAGTGCTGTGCATGAGTGTGTATGTATGTGTGTGGGAGTGTCTATGTATGTCTGAATATGCAGGTATGCGAGTGTGAATGTGTGAGTATGTGTGGGTGAGTTTGTGAATGTATATGTGTATGTGAGTGTCTTAGTCAGGGTTTCTTTTTTTTTGCTGTTGTTGAAGTGAACATTTTATTTATTTATTTTTATTAGATATATTCTTTATTTACATTTCAAATGATTTTCCTCTTACTGGATCCCCCCCTCCCTAAAAGTCCCATATGCCCTCTTCCCTCCCCCTGCTCCCCAGCCAAACCACTCCCACCTCCCCTTCCTGGCATTCCCCTACACTGCCACATTGAACCCTTCCAGGACCAGGGGCCTCTCCTTCCTTCTTCTTGGGCATCATTTGATATGTGAATTGTTTCTTGGGCATTCCAAACTTCTGGGCTAATATTCGATTATCAGTGAGTGCATATCATGTGTAATCTTTTGTGAATGGGTCACCTCACTCAGGATGACATTCTCCAGTTCCACCCTCTTGGCTAAGAATTTCATGAATTCATTGTTTTTAATAGCTGAGTAGTATTCCATAGTGTAAATATACCACATTTTCTGTATCCATTCCTCGGTTGAGGGACATCTGGGTTCTTTCCAGCTTCTGGCTATTATAAATAAGGCTCTGCCATCTTTGCTCTGGGGACAGAGCAGACAGAGACTGCAGGTACGCAGAGATATCCCGAGCATACATCGTTTGGGACACAGCTAGCTAGGGTGCCGCTTGCGCCCAAGAGCTGGGCAGCTCTGTGGTCGTCTTAGTCAGAGTTTCTATTCCTGTTGAAACATCATGACCAAGAAACAAGTTGGGGAGGAAAGGGTTTATTCAGCTTACACCTTCCACATTGCTGTTGATCACCAAAGGAAGTCAGGACTGGAACTCAAGCAGGTCAGGAAGCAGGAGCTGATGCAGAGGCCATGGAGGGATGTTTCTTACTGGCTTGCTTCCCCGGGCTTGCTCAGCCTGCTCTCTTATAGAACCCAAAAATACCAGCCCAGAGATGGTACCCCACAAGAGCCACCCTCCTTGATCACTAATTGAGAAAATGCCCCACAACTGGATCTCATGGAGGCATTACCCAACTGAAGCTCCTTTCTCTGTGATAACTCCAGCCTGTGTCAAGTTGACACACAAAACCAGCCAAGAGCATGTGAGTGTGTAAGAGTGTGTGAATGTATGAGTGTGTGAATGTGAGTGTGAATGTGTTTGATTGTGTGTGTATGTAAGAGCATGTGACCATGAGTCTGTATGTATGAATGCATGTGTATGAGTGTGTATGTATGTTAGTATGTGTTAGTGTGTTTGTGTATATAAGAACATGTGTACATGTGTGTACACTTGAACATGTGTGTACATTTGAACATGTGTGTGAGTATGCATATAAGCATGTGAGTACATATATGTGTGAGTGTGTATGAGTGTATTTGTATATATGAGTGTGTACACATGTCATGGCAAGCCTGTGAATATGAGAAGTCAAAGGACAACTGGCAGGATTTGGGGCTCTCCTTTGACCATGTGGGCCCTGGGATTGAAACACAAGTTGTCAGCCTTGGTGGCACACATCTTTCCCACCTGAGCCATCTCATCAGCACAGCAATAGCATTTCTAGTTGCTTGCACATGCACATACACCCACATACATAATTCCAGTGTACACACAAAACACATGTAAATGCACTCATACATGCTTGCACACGTACATACAATATACTCGTCATTCCTAAATATAACACAAGAGAGGCAAATAATACAATGCCTATTAATGACTAGGCTTCCAGTGGTGTTTCTGAGGCAGGAAATGAGGACAGGTCAGGAGTTAGCACTAGCGGTGGTAGAGAATGCAAATGTATCTGTCCTTCCTTCATAGTAGTCATCCCTCAGCCCTCCTTACCTGCTAACCCACTCTACCATCCTGTGCTTCCAGATCCTTCTGTACATAGTGAGTAAATAGTGAGTAAAAGCAGTAGACCTCTCTCTCTCTCTCTCTCTCTCTCTCTTTCTCTCGCTCTCTCTGAATAATCATTTTATCTCCTTACACTCCTAGGAGCTTTTCCCTTCTCTTTCTCTTGTAATGCACATGAAGGTGATGTGTTGTCTGACAGGTCATCTACTGCCTGTAAGGCTTTTCTTAAAACACACAGCATGCCGACAGCTTGATGCAACTGTAAGCCTCACGATGTAAACTTAGAGGTTCCCTATTCTCACCCACAGGTCAGCTGGTCCTGGTTAAATTAAACTGGAATGTCCTGCCCATGACAGTTTCATTAAATGTAATATCGGAGGGTCTGGAGCAATGATCTGGTGATTCAGAATAATTCCTGCTCTTCCGGAGGACCCGAGTTTGATTCCCAGAACACACGTTGGGCACATGCACCTGTAACTGAGGCTGCAGGACATTGGACACCCTCTACTGCCCTCCATGTACATAGGGCACAAGTGTGTGTTTGAGTGCATGCTTGGATTTTTGTCACTACGTTGAAACACCCGACAAAAGCAGCTTAAGGAAAGACATCATTATTTGGGTTCCCAGCTTCAGAGGTTTTAGATACCATGGTGGGGGGTGGTGGGGTGGTGGAAAGAGCGGTTCACATCATGGTGGCCAGGAAGAAGAGCAAGAAAGAATACCTCTTCTTGTTGGCATTCTTCTTTTCCTCCTTGTATTCTGTTTGGGTCCCCAATCTGTGGGATGACATTACTTACATTTAGACAGTCCTTTGGAAAGGCCTCACAGAGGCACCCAGAGGTATGCTTTACTATTCTCCTTGACCTTTCTCAACCCAATCATGTTAACAGGATTAGCCATTACAGGAAGACAAGTACTCAGCACCCGGAGTCAAGCAGATAGGTCTCCAGGTCTTTCTTAGACAAGAACTCATTAAGTAGGGAAAGGTGAATTTCTGAGGGTTTCTGAACAGTGTCACATTATTAAGTGAAGAACAACAATGCATTTATTTTTGTGTTTCCCATTTTTAAGATTGGGAAGCACTCTGTGAGGAAGAGGGTGTGTGAGACAGGAAGATGGAATGACCTCTATGACCCCATGGCTGTGTGACCCTGAGAATATCAGTTTATATCTTGAGTGTCTACTCTTCATGTTGCCATGGTGGACTTTAAGTAGATTGTGTAAATGATACCATAACTGTAAACAGTAATTTCTACCAAGAAATTGGTTTTTTAACAATTATGGTTTAACAATTTATACAAATACTGGATGTTATTGGTATCTGTCAATGAATTCTTGTCTCTTTTCTAGATTTCAGTGGCTCACTTTTTACTTGTCTTAAAAGGATGAATATTAGCTACTCCTCTCATAGGCTGCCCACAAAGACACCGCAAGGACATGACATCCACTGTGTCCAGAGTACTCCCTCACTCCTCAGCTACTTTCCACTTAGAAGACAGGATACCTATGATAGTTAGGAAGAGTGCCCAAGCTACAGGAATTTCCCAGGGGGGAAGTGGCCCACCAGCTTCCCCATTGAGTTTAGTTTATCATAACTGGTCCCAGTTCCAAGGACTCTTTCCATTTACTTTCCTCCCAAAGAATAATTAACATTGATAAGCCACAAGACTTGAGGATAATGTAAGGCAATTACATCAAGGCAGTGTGAAATCGAAGGTGTGTTTGCTGTGACTTTTCACAAGGATTTGTCATTAGCTTCCTGTCTCATAAGCCTGACATTTGAGATAAAGCCTTACTTATTTTTTTTACAGACAGACACTTCCTGATTATGTTCCTACTGTATCTTAGAATTTATATTCCCATCTCCCTGGATTGCATGAGAATATCAGATTGTGTGTCATTTCATAATTTTTTTTCAAACTGGAATCAGTTTCAAAACTGCCACGTGGGTGGGTATGGTGACACCTAACTGTAAGCTCAGCACTTGGGAGGCAGAGGCAGGAAGATCACATGTTTGAAGCAAGCTGAGGGATATGTAATGATATCATGGAGAGGAAGAGGGAAAAAGAGGAAGGGAGGCATGGAGAGGGAAAGAGAGTGGGAAAGAAGGAGAAAGAATATGAATGTGAGAGATGGAGAAAGAGAGAATGCATTATATACAGGGAGAGATGAAAAGGAGTCACATGAGGGGCACTAGTCTAAATTCATGTTTTGCAAGATAGGCCCAGAAAAACCACATATAGAAGATCTTCCCACTTTTCCTTACATCTTTAGATGAAGTATGTACCTGAGTGCTTTAAGTGCCTCATTCAAAGTTGTTGCCTTTAAAATAGAGGGCACAATCTAGCTTGCTTTGAGAGGAGGCCACCTACATTCACTGTACCCTTTCCGCTGCTCTGTAATCTCCCACTTTGGGAGAAGTGAAGTGAAGGGTCTGATTCCCACTTTGGGAACAGGAAGAGCTTCCAGGAGGTTGTACCAGTCCTTTGTTCCTCCACCCCTCTAGGAGGGCATCTAAGATGCCACCTCCCCATCACCTAATCATGATTGGAAGGTCAAGCTCAGTCCACGTGTCCCGTCATCTTCTTTTTCTTACTTAAATCATTTCTGATAGTCTTCACATCAGAAAAAAGTCATTAGAAAAACGACTAAAGACTATTTTCAAACACTTTTACCATTTTAGCGTAATGTAATAAAAATTGCTTTACAACATATTGTTTTTTTCATATTCTGGGGAATTTTTCAAACAAAACCATTTAGGAAAGCTGAATATAATGGTGTCTAAAAAACATTTTTCTTTCCAAAGAAAGTCTCCATATTCCAGGAAACACCTAACCCTGATGGGAACATTACCAATAAGAGCAGACAAAAAATATCGGTATAAGACATTGTGTCATGATTTCCTCTGAATTGAAAATTCCCTTCTAGAGGAAGGAGGCAGTTGCTTAAGACTCAGGAAGTCAACATACTCAGGAAGCTCCTGAAACTTACAGGATTCACAAGGCCTTTAATCTAAAGTTAGATAAGTGGTGATGCTTATAGGGAGATGTGACTTCCTGGCTGGCCATACTGCCTACAAATTATGCAAGGAGTTCAGAGACTGAAGAGTGACACTGTAGTGAGTTGTCACCCATGTTGGGATGGGCCTTTTGATACCAGAAGACAATTTACAGGAACTGATGTTCTACCACCAAGTTGGTACCAGGTTTGAACCCAGTTATGTTTGGTTGCAAGTGGCATTATATATATATATACCAAATAATCTTGCCAGAATTGAAGAGGGCTTTTTGGTACTGTGGCTGCCTTTGAGTCCCTCAAACTTTTGTAAGTAATCCAACCCCTCACTGGGTCTTCTCAAAGTAACCTCTATAAACTCTACTTCACTAAATTAGACTTGAGTGGAATTCTTTCTCTGGTCAGTTGTTGGTACTCTGTCTGGGGAAGATGGATGCTTTTTTTTTTTTTGGTTTTTTGAGACAGGGTTTCTCTGTGTAGCCCTGGCTGTCCTGGAACTCACTTTGTAGACCAGGCTGGCCTCGAACTCAGAAATCCTCCTGCCTCTGCCTCCCAAGTGTTGGGATTAAAGGCGTGCGCCACCACCGCCCGGCGATGGATGCCTTTTTATGTCTCCCTAGTAAGTGTTACACGGGTGTTGTGTGTAATTTTAAGAAACATGCTTCTGCCTTCTCAGGGCTGCAGTCTCATTGGTCTCACTCAGCTTTGCCAATGACCAGTTGGCTGTTTTTCCCTGGGAGCTGCTCCCTATCGTTCACAGCTAGCTTTGCCAAGCTGCTAGCTGGTGCCTTTCCTGAGAACATCGGGGGCAGCAGCCCTACAAGCTAACTGCCCTGGTTGCCCACTTTCTCCTCCTGCCCACTTTATTGCCAGGGATGGAAAACACTAGACAGTTGTATTATTTTAAAGCTAGCCAGATAACTCAATGGCTGGGTGAAGAATTTCTTGCCCAAATCTTATCAACTAGTTCCCTCTATCTTCCTTGGCCCCTGCAAGGGTGGAGACTACAAACTTTAGGGACCCCAAGACCTACATGTCTGCTGCTACTTCCTCTCTCTAAAACCTGGTCCAAAAACCATTTTTCTCTATCCCTTCTTTTCCTCTTGGGACCCAGAAGTCCCACCTTTTTTCTTTCACCCAGCAATTGGCTTCTGCCTCTTTTATTGACACAATCAAGAACCAATTAGGGAATTGGCACCTCCCTTTACACACAGGAGACATGAATAGTCAGAATAGAAAACTAGACTGTGGAGTCAGCTTGAGGAGAGGGCTTGTGTTCAATTCCCAACTGTACCATTTATTAATTTTATAAACTTCAGGAAGCTAATTTCTTTTTGCTGACTCTTCTATGAAGTCAAAGAAAATAGGGGTACTGTAAATGAATGGATCTCAGGGAGTGGTGATGAGATTTAAGGCAGGCAATGGGGATAAAGATGACATATGCATTGACCACATGGCTAGCCTATGTTCAGTGCCCAGCATACTTCATATGCCATTATTGCTGCTGCTCCTGTTATTGAGAAAAGAAGTCTGGTACAAATGAAAATGACTAATGAGACATTCATCCTCTCTAAGATTCTTTTAAGTCTAGTTCATTCAGACATTTGCATTCAGATACCATCCAGATATAACCTGGAAGAGGTTAGAACAATCTCTGCATCAATTTGCCTTTTCAGATAGCTGGAAACAGGAAAAACTAAAAGCATCCTTTGGAATTAGTCCATGTTACCTGTGGGTATCTTTTTTAAAAATTCCACTTTCTATTCTTCTTATGCCCTTTGAAGTTCATATAAAATCAATATGCAGAAATCAGCTTTCTAGGTATTGAGTGTCCACAAAACATTTGTTTTGGAATTCAAGTCTCGAGAAGCGCCGATCCGTGCTTTTTTTATTAGCATGCGAATAAATGTGTAAGGAACTTTATTATACTCATTGGATCGTGGGTAAAAGACCATGAAAAACCCACACAATGCAGGAATACTAGCCATGGGTCTCCTGGGAAGAAAGGGAGTGACTTGCTAAGAGTGCGTAAAGACCAACAGGTGCTAAGATTTTGTGTTGACCCATTAAATTTTTATTGGCTTCATAGCTTTTCAGAGTTTCCTGCTGTCTGCCCTTGCCACTGCCTAAAAGCTGCAGGCTGGAAATAATCAAGGCTTCATGCATATACTAAGTGGATAAGAGGATTAAAATAAGAACAAACAAGATACTAGATAGTTCCAGGCTAGCTCGTGCACTGCCATTTGTTTAATGCAACCCATAGATCAGCATTCTTTTTGCTGATAAGAGCAAACACAAAATAAGCACAGGCCAGTTTCTGCTTTGTGGTGGCCCTTGGAGACATCCCCATACTACATCCAGTGTTCCAACCAGCTCTAGGTAACTGAGTGGTTACAAATTAACTGTACCTTGACCTTCACTGTGCCCTTGTAGAATAACGGTGGCATCATGAGGAAGGATGCCGCTACTCCTTCTGATGCTGTTGCAGATGTGGATGCTGGAACAATGTAGCTGGAGATGCAAAGCAGCAAATACAGTCAAGGCTTCCCAGGTTGTGTTATAGATTATATCCAGGCTATACCAGGAAAGAGGCAGGATGAAGTGGATCAACATTAATCTTAATATGGGTGTAAATGTTTGATGAATTTTTAATGGCCTTTATAGCTGGGTCACATGTTTCCATTACAGTAGCCATTGGTATGTCATAGAAACCTTGACTCTTTATCTTCCTACAGCATTGCAAGATGCAGCTGTTAAAGTCTGGGAAGCAGATGGTGGACTGATGGCCAAATGCTTTCCAGGAGATCCTTTCAATTTCCAAATATAGCTTCTCATAGAATTAAAAGAAGTCCCAGAAACTACTTTAACACAGCTTTTGTCAAAGAATGGGGCATACTTTCCTGTGTATACAAAGGCCCATAAGCAGAGTGAAGTCATGTTAACTCCTGCAAAGTAATAATAAGTCATGTTCCCTTTCAGTGAATCTCTCCCACTTTAGAGGGGTGGAGTAGGGTAAAGTTTATATGATGGTCCTTGGTCGGTTTTTTGATTTTAGGGTCTGGATTGATGTTATATTCCTGCTTTTCCTAAAAGTTTATCAAGACTAAAATTGAGTTCATAAAAGATAAAGCTAATAATCAATAAAATAAAGGAATTATAATAACTTTAGAGAAGAAGCAAGTACAGAGTAAATCTAGACCAAGGCGTTTGTGTTGTGTTTTATAAAAAGGAAGACCCAGGATATGTTTTGATAGGGTGTGGTATGGTAAGGTGAGAGGAGTGCCTCGGTGGGCCCATGCTGGGGCATCCCTTCCCCATGAGGTTCAGCCATATAATGAGTATAGTATAGTATAGTATAGTATAGTATAGTATAGAATAGAGTTTATTTAGGACATGGGAAGGGGAGGAGAGAGAGAGAGAGAGAGAGAGAGAGAGAGAGAGAGAGAGAGAGAGAGAGAGAGAGAGAGAGAGAGAGAAGAGGCTGACCAGGATCTTGTGGAGAGAGAGGGGGAGGGAGGGGGGGGAGGGGGAGGGGGAAGGGGAGGGGGAAGGTCTGGAGAAAGAGAAAAGAGTCAGGGATAGAAGAGAGTTAGGGAGAAAGAAGGGGCAGAGTGTGTGTGTGTGTGTGTGTGTGTGTGTGTGTGTGTGTGTGTGAGAGAGAGAGAGAGAGAGAGAGAGAGAGAGAGAGAGAGAGAGAGAGAAGGGACTGTATTAGTCAGGGTTCTCTAGAGTCACAGAATATATGGGTAGTCTCTATATAGTTAGGAAATTTGTTGATGACTTACAGTATGTAGTCCTACTCCCCAACAATGGTCAACAGCAGCTGTGGATGGAAGTCCAAGGATCTAGCAGTTGCTCAGTCCCACAAGGCAAGCAGGCAAGGAAGAGTTAGAGTAAATCTTCCTTCTTCCAGTGTTCTTATATAGGTCTCCAGCAGAAGGTGTGGCCCAGATTAAAGGCGTGTGCCACTGTGCCTTTAATCCCAGATGACCTTGAACTTGGAGATCTCCTTATCTTAATCTTCTGGAATTCATAGTCACTATGCTTCAAGATCTCCATGCCAAGATCCAGGTGAGAAACTTGTATCTCAACCTCCAGATTAGGATCATAAATTCTGGATTATAGTTCATTCCAGATATAGTCAAGTTGACAACCAGTAATAGTCACTACAGGGACCAAGATAGAAATCATATGATGACTTTATCTTAATTGAAGTATCTTTGGAAAACTTAAGTCAGGCTGTTTTAAGATGAGGAGGCAGTGAGGTGGGATCTGTCCAAAACAAAGATGGTGGATGGTCATGAGGCTGCCCTTAACCAAGATGGCACTGAAGCTGCAGCCAGCTATGAGACCACCCTTTGGTAAGATGGCATTGAAGCAATAGCATAGGAAGACCTTATTTGCCCACAACAAAGATGGCAGACAGTCACGAGACTGCCCCCAAGTAAGATGGTGCTGAAGCTACAGCTCTGCCTGGAGGAAAGTCCTGTGTTTGTTATATCTTTGAATGGCAGAAGTGGCTATGAATCAGTCGATAAAAACATATAAAGAGACAAACATAAAGAGACAAATGGGCACATTCTGTCTGGTGGACAGGATGTATCCCCTCTCCGCAGGCAGCAGTGGAGAGCTGGTGAGTGGGGAGGGATGAGAGAGGGAGAATACCCCACAAGGGTGAGAGTTCAAAAGTAGAGAGCAGAGGCTAGCCGTGGTGGCAGCGGTGGCAGTGGCAGGGAGTGAGAAAGCGAGAGGGAGGGGAAAAGCCTACATAGAACTCTTTCCATTTTTCAGATCACTGGCAAGAGTAGTAAAAGTTTTCTTTTTGAAGCATTGTTAAACAGCCATGTAGAGTTATTGCTTTGTGGGCATCACAGTCATATTTAGCCTGTGAATTCGATCAGGAAGTGTACTGGTGTGGAGCCTGGGAGTTGCAGTGAAGACATTTCCTTTCTGGGCGAGAGTAGATGTTATTAATATTACCCCTACCAGCATCGTCCTGAGGATAAATTATAACTAGAAAATTACAGCCAAGCCAGATCATTAGGTCGTCATGTGAGGAGTGGGGCCTGAGCTCTGGGTCAGCGCCCTGAGCTGTGACAAGGACAACGGTTCACCCAGGCCTGGGATTTCACAGCAGTGAGAAGGGGAATTACTTCAGAGAAGGGAGTAAAATCTCACCCAAAGGAAATGTTCTAGAACAAGGTATCAGCGAGGAGGCCAGTCATAAAGACTGTGGATAGCTCCATACCCTATGGATGCAAAGGCAGCCCACTCTTGGGGCCAGGGGCCTTTTATGCTGACCAGTGGAGGGGAGGGAGGTTACCAATTTGTTGGTGTATGGATGGATAGGTCTAGTGAGTGATCTGATGGCTGGAAAGTCCATGTGGTGGCAGGTTTATGAATCTGCGTCGTAGGAAATGTGAATGTGTGAGTTTATAAATCCAAGTATCATGGTACTAATATTGTGTTTTATAAAAATGATGAACCAGGATATGTTTTGATAGGGCACAGTCTGGTGAGGTGGGACAGGTGCCTCCAAGGGCCCAGGCTGAGGCATCCCTTCCCCCTGAAGTATCAGACAAGCAACTGGTATAGTATAGAATAGAGTTTATTTAGGGCATAGGAAGGGGAGTTGAGAAGGGAGTAGAGACAGAAAAAGATGGGGGGAAGGGAGGGGAAGGAAAATGGGGAGAGACAGGGGGAGGGCGAAGGGGAGAGAGGGAAAAGGGGGTGAGGGAGAGAAGAGTCAGGGCAAGAGATGGGGCAGAGAGAGTAAGAGAGAGAGAGAGAGAGAGAGAGAGAGAGAGAGAGAGAGAGAGAGAGAGAGAGAGAAAGGGCCTAACAGTCCCTTTTTTTATAGCAAGCCAACCTATCTGGCTGTTACCAGGTAACTGTTGGGCAGAGCGTAGAAGGAAGGCCAACAGTTTGTATTAATAAATTTATTTTCAAATTGGCTATAGGTGATATTTTCAAATTGGCTATAGGTGATATTTCAGAAATTTTGTCTCCAGTTCAGAATTACTGTTGGATGCTAAAATGATCAACCAGTGTCTGTCTGGTTATTAGGTTTTCGGACCACTTATAATCATCTTTGCAGGTAACTCCAGATGGATGGCTTAAGCCACTAGATATGTCCCATCTCCCAGCCATAGTGACAGAGAAAGGGACTCCATCGAGGCTGGACAGTTGCAAAAAAGAAAGCGGACGGAAAAAGCAAGAATCCTAGTGTTCCACAATTCTGAGAAAGAAGCTTTTATTATTCATCCCTGTTACCAGGGAGAGACTCTCCTTTCTTTGCAGACTGTGACTTGATCCCAAACTGGCCCCTGGATGGGAGCCAGATCCTAAAGCGGCACTGAGTCGTCAAGACACCTGGTCCGCAGTCCTGTTCTTTTGGGTGATTTTGTCGTTAATGTCACCACACCTCACTAGCTTTGTGAATAAAGTCCCTCTTCACTTTAAAGGAAACAGCATAGTTTGAAAAGCTTAAAATATTGTAGTTCTTTATTCACCGCTCTCGATGCAAAGAAGAATCGCTGGGTTGTCTAATCAACCCTCACATGCTACCCTCCCAGCTATAGGGAAAGTCAGGCACTCAGTCTTCAACTGAAACATGGGGGTAAACAACTGCTGAGGAAGGAGACACCTGTCCTCCTCCAGATATCTATCTACATATTTCAGGACACATCTAATCTTTGAAAAGATCAAGTCCTTGTATTTGGTTAGGTAGATATTGCAACTGGGACACTGATGTACTTGGCTATTTGTTCTCCCGGGGCTTTCTGTTGCTGTCTACAGAGGTTGCAGTTCTGGTCAACTCTAGCTTAACCTTTACATGAGGGACAACTCCTCAATCAAATCAGTGTATCGTGTTATTTATAAAAAGACTGGCGGTGGCTTTGAAATTAGAAATTTCCCTGCAATTAGTTAAACCAGTATGTTTATTCGGTAGTTCCGTGTCTTCGTAGATACCTATAAATTGACATCTTCGTAGATATCTATTAATTGACATGAATGGTTCATCTCTTGTCTACAAACTATTTATAAACTTTGAAATGTCAAGTCCAAATTTATATGCAAGTTTTGCCTTTCAATTAGACTTTCATTAGATTTTCTTGTTATTTTGGAACTAATTACTTTGACAAATTGCATTGAAATCACAGTTATATGAAAAATTTAAGATTATTAAATGTCTTTCCTAATGTGGCTGTACCTCATAAAGGCATATTTAAAAAAAACCCTATGATTGCTTTCTAAGTTATTTTTAAATTGATGTTACCTCAAACATTTGCATTTATCTATCTATTTATATCACACTTACATACCCTTTGTACACGTTTAGTTAGCCTTTTCCAGATTACATAAATCTGATCATCTCAGTTAAAAATATTAAACTTTCCTTGTAAAGTTTTTATTGTCATCAGAATACATCCTAGAATATGGCTCTGTTGTTGAATAATACACGCAGAAAATTTTAAAAAAGGACTAAGGAAAATTTCTGTGTTCTGAAAGGGTCACAGAAACCTTCCTAAACTTCATCTGAATGCATACTATTAGAAAATGTTTTTAAGTGGTTCCTGAGAAAAGTAGGCATAATACTACTGGAGGACCCTGCTATACCACTCCTGGGCATGTACCCAGAGGATTCTCCAGCATATAATAAAGACACGTGCTTCACTATGTTCATAGTAGCCCTATTTATAATAGCCAGAAGCTGGAAAGAATCAGATGTCCCTCAACGGAGGAATGGATACAGAAAATGTGGTATATATACACAATGGAGTACTATTCGGCCATTAAAAACAATGAATTCATGAAATTCTTAGACAAATGGATGGAACTGAAAATATCATCCTGAGTGAGGTAAACCAATCACAAAAGAACACACATGGTATGCACTCACTGATAAGTGGATATTAGCCCAGAAGCTTGGAACACCCAAGACACATTTCACATATCAAATGATGCCTAAGAAGGAGGAAGAACAAAGTATGGATCCTTGAGTCCTTTGTAGAAAGGGGAAAAAATACCCACAGAAGGAGATACAGAGACAAAAGGTGGAGCAGAGTCTGAGGGAAAGACCATCCAGAGACTACCCCACCCAGGGATCCATCCTATATACAGTTACAAAACCCAGACACTATTGTGGATGCCCACAAGTGCTGGCTGACTGGAACTGGATATAGCTATCACCTGGGAGGCTCTCCTAGTGCTTGACAAATACAGAGGGGGACACTCTCAGCCAGCCCTTGAACTGAGCACAGGGTCCCCAATGGGGGAGCTAGAGAAAGGACACAAGGAGCTGAAGCGGTTTGCAGTGCCACAGGAGGAACAACAATATGAGTCACCCAGTACTCCCAGAGCTCCCAGGGACAAAACCATCAACCAAAGAGTACACATGGAGTTACCTATGGCTCCAGACACATAGGCAGCAGAGGATGGCCTTGTTAGACACCAAAGGGAGGAGAGGCCCTTGGTCCTGGAAAGACTTGATGCTGTAGTGTAGAGGAATACCAGGACAGGGAAGCAGGGGAGGGTTGATTTCAGGGGTGGGAGAACCAGGAAAGGGGACAACATTTGAAATGTAAATAAAGACTATATCTAATAAAAAAAGAAAATATCATTAAAAGTTCTTTTTAAAAAAGGTTTAAAAGGTGTATTTTTTTTTAAACAAGAGAGACTATTAATTGACTTGTATGTGGTTATAAATAAAATTCACTTTTTTTTCTGGTTATTTGTTAGCCACCATGTAGGAATTGAAGTCAGGACCCCTGGAAGAGCAGTCAGTGTTCTTAACTGCTAAGCCATCTCTCCAGCCCCGTTTCTGATTATTTGCATTTTGTGAACCATTTAGGATCACAAGAATCCCCCTCAAGGGTTTGCAGCCTCAATATGTTTTGCATCATTCTCTAGGCTACTTATCCTAACATCTTGCTATTAGGATAGTACTTTCTTTAGCAAGTATACAGTGCTAGCTGGGACCAGAATTGCCATGATCAGAAAATGTGAGAGATAACCCTTGACTCTCCCCATAGAGATTAGAGACTTCTAAGCAGGAATCCTGCCTTTTCACTGTATGATGTGTGACGTGGCTTCTGTGAGCGTCGATGGCTCCCCCCATGAAAGAAAACACAGAAGAATGTTTACTCACAAAGGAATATAAATGACTTCTGTGTTAGTGATGGTAAAAGCACATTACTCGCATGAATGTGGATTGTTGCAACATTTGAACATTAAAAATACACATAGTTTTGCTATGTATCTCTTTTTATTTTTTGATTATTCATATAGAAATGTGTTTATTTTTCTTTTATTGAAAATGAAGTTTTTTGCAAAAAAACTTGATTATGGTTTCTCCTGCCTTTATTTCTCCCACCCAGATCAAACCTCCTCATGTCTTTATTAGAAGACAAGCAGTCAAGTAAGGGATAATGACAAAGTGAAATGTAATTAGATAAAATAGAAAGAAACAAATTAGAATAGAACAAGCAATCAGAAGGCAAAGATCCCAAGAAATGGCATAAGGAGCAGGTAAAGATGTAGAGGTGCACTCATTCACATACTAGGAGATCATATTAAATCACAAAACTGTGATTTATGTTCTGTTGGCCATCTATTGCTGGGCATGCAGCTTACCTTTAAGAGTGACTGTTTCCTCAGTGAGACTCCCTTGGAGAGAAATTTTCATTTGCCAGTGGTTGTCAGTTGGAGATAGCTTCTGAATTAGGGAATTGGGGAATATATGCACTTCTTCCTTCTGCTGTAGGACTCCATCTGTTGCAGACACATACAGGCCCTGTGCATGCTGCCTCAGTCTCTGTAAACGAATATGTGCATTGGTCTTGTGTTTAGAAGGTTTTGCTTCTTTGGTGTCCTTCATCCCCTCTGACTCTTAAACTCAATCTGCTTGCTCTTCTTCAGGGTTTCCTGATCCCTGAAGGGGGCATTTGATGGAGACATCCCATTTAGGGCTGAGTGTTCCAAGGTCTCTTGCTCTCTGCATATTGTCTGGCTTTGGGTCTCTGGATTTGTTTTCCCATCTGCTGCAGACAGAAGCTTCTCTGATGATGGCCGAGCAAGGCACTGATCCTTGAAGATAGCAGACTGCCATGTATTAGTTTGGGTTTTACTGCTGTGAACAGACACCAATGGCCAATGCAAGTTTTATAAGAGACATTTACTTGGGGTTGGCTTACAGGTTCAGAGGTTTAGTCCATTTTCATCAAGGCAGAAGCATGGCAGCATCCAGGGAGGCATGGTGCAGGAGGAGCTGAGGGTTCTATGACTTTATCCAAAGGAAGCCAGGAACAGACTGGGCATCTTCAGGCATCTAAGAGGAAGGTCTCTAAGCCCAACCCTACAGTGACACACTTCCTCCAACAAGGCCATACATTCTAATAGTGCCACTCCCTGGGACAAGCATATACAAACCATCACATGCCATTAGGAGTCATTGTTTGGGACTATGCCTTTAGGTTTCATGTCATGGAGTGGGCTTTAGGGAAATCCGATAATGGTTGGGTTACTCCCCACAAGCTTTGTGCTACCATTGCACTGGCATATCTTGCTGGCAGGTATCACTGTAGATCAATGGTCTTTTCATCTAGGTTAGTGTTTACATGTTTCTGCTTTGGTAGCATGCAGAGTACCTTCTGGAACTAAGAACATCATCCAGGGTTTGAGGGAGTGGGCACCAGCTTGATTTACCCATGTTCAATGAGTTGTATAGGTGCTGTCTTCAGCAATAAGGCTGTGGTGTCAGTTTGGTGAGCAACCTATATATGGTGGCAACGTAGCTTGGATTGAGTAACCTATAGGCTGTGCTGTTTAGGGGTTCCCAAGGGATCCCTGTGGCCAACAAATTGATTAGTTATAACTCATTTCTGATTCTGGAAGCTTTATTAGGTGACAAGAGATGTCCAGCTGGGGCTCGTTCTCCCCCATTATTTGAAAATTTTGTGTAGATCACTTCCTATATGTATATATTTTGGGAAGCTTCTACTGAATTAGGTTTCCATACTATAATCCAATGGCCCTTACTTGTAGCTGTCTGTATTTCCTTCCTCATTCCTCTCTTCTTTTCTCTTCCCTACTGGATCTTCCCCTTCCAGTCCCTTTACCCTGTTCATCTATAACTACCTATTCTATTTTGCTTTCCTGGGGAGATCTATCTGTCCCTTACCATATAGTTAAGCTCTGTGGTTATATGGATTTAAGCTTGGTTATCATTGATTTAATAACTAGTATCTACTTATAAGTGAACACAAACCATGATTTTCTCTCTGGGTCTAGGTTACCTCACTCAGGATGATCTTTTTTAGTTCTATCCATTTACCTGTGTATTTGATGATTTCCTTCCTTCCTTCCTTCCTTCCTCCCTCCCTCCCCCTCCCTCCCTTCCTTCCCTTCCCTCCCTCCTTTCTTTCTTCTTTTCCTCCCCTCCTCTTTCTTTCTTAACAGTGTCTGAGTTATATTGCATTGTGTAAATGTACCACATTTTCTTGATTCATCTGTTGAGGGATAACTTACTTTGTTTCCCAGAAACATATTCATTACATTTAGATTTTCCAGTTTAGTGGAGTACAGGCTTTTAAACTATGTCCTTATGATTCTCTGGATTTCCATCTTCTCAACTCTAACTTTGTTAATTTGGATCCACCCTTTCTTTTAATGAATTTGGCTAAAGCTTTGTCAATCTTACTGATTTCTCTCAAAGAATCAAGTCTTTGTTTTATCGACTCTTTGTATTTTTATTTGTTTTTATTTTATTGATAACATCTATAAGTTTCATTATTTCTTGCCATCTACTCCTTTTGGGTGTGATTTCTTCTTTTTTTTTTCTAGAGCCTTGTGGTATTCTGTTAAGTTACTAGTGTGAGATCTTTCCATTGTTGTTGTTGTTGTTGTTGTTTACTGTGTACACTCAGTGCTACTGTGGGGGCTTAGAGCTACTTTCTTGATTTCTGTCTTGATCCATTTTTTCATTCAGTAGAGAATTGCTCAGTTTTCATGAGTTTGTAGGCCTGCTGTTTCTGTTGTTGATATCCAGCTTTAATCTGTGGTAGTCCAATTGGATGTGGTGTGTTATTTCAATTTTCTTATATATGTTGAGACTTGCTTTGTGATTGAGCATGTGGCTAATTTTGGAGAAAGTTTCTTGAGGTACCAAGAAGAATGCATATTCTTTTGGTTTGGGTGGAATGTTCTGCAAATACCTGTCAGGTCTACTTGGATTATATCTTTCAGCTCCAATGTTTGTTTAATTTTTGTCTGGGTGACCTGTCTTTTGGTGATTTTGTAGTACTGAAGACCCCCAATATCAGTGTGTGAAGGCTAATATGTGATTTAAGCTGTTGTAGTGTTTCCTTTAAGACTTGGGTGCCCTTGTGTTTGGGGCATAGATGTTAAGTATTGCAATGTCTTCCTGGTGGATTTTTCTTTTGATGAGAGTGGAGCATCTTTCCTGATTTTTTTTCCATTAGTTTTGGTATAAAGTTTATACTGCTTTCTTCTAGGGTCCATTTTCTTGGAATGTAGTTTTCCATTGTTTTAATCTGAGGTGATGCTTGTTAAGGCATGTTTCTTGGGAGCAGCGGTGGAAGGATGAATCCTGTTTTCTCATCCATTTTATTAATCTGTGTTTTTTTTTATTGGGGAATTGAGACCATTGATGTTGGGAGATATCAATGAGCAGTGTTTATTGATTCCTGTTATTTTGGGTGGTGATGGTGGTGGTGGTGGTGTGTGACTTCTTTTGATTTGCTGCTCTGGGTTTATTTATTCCTTGTATTTTTTTGGCTGTGGTTAACTTTTTCAGATTGAAGTTTTCCTTCTAGCATCTTGTGTAGGGTTGGATTTGTAGACAGGTACTGCTTGACTTCTGTTTTATCACAGAATGTTGTATTTCCTCCATCTATTGTAATTGAAAGTTTTGCTGGGTATAGTAGACCGAGCTGGCCTCTCTGGTTTCTTGGAATTTGTAGAATATCTGTTCAGGTCCTTTTGGCTTTTAGAGTCTGCACTGAGAAGTCAGATCTTTTTTTAGTAGGTCTGTCATTATATGTTACTTGGTCTTTTTGCTTTGCAGCTTTTAACATTTTTTCTTTGTTGTGTATATTTAACATTTTGATTATTATGTACTGAGAGGAATTTGTTTTCTGGTCCAGTTTATTTGGTGTTCTATATGCTTCTTGTACCTTGAAGGGCACCTCCTTCTTTAGGTCAGGAGTATCTTATTCTATGATTTTGTTGAAAATATTTCCTGGGTCTTTGAGCTGCATTACCTCTCCTTCTCTTATTCCTATAATTTTTCTTTAGATTTGATGTTTTTGTGTGTGTCACAGATTTCCTGGATATTTTTTTGCCTGGAGCTTTTTAGATTTACCTTCTTCATTGCTTCTATTTTGACTTTATGGGTTTGAACTGTTCTTCATTTCCTTCTCATATATTTCTCTAATGGATTTACTCATTTCTTCCTTAAAGACCTCTAATGTGGGCCCCTGTGATGGTTTGTATATGCTTGAGTCAGGGAGTGGCACTATTTGGAGGTATGGCCTTGTTGGAGTTGGTATATCACTCTGGGTGTGGGTTTTAAGACCCTAGTCCTAGTTGCCTTCCACTAGCAGCCTTCAGGTGAAGATATAGAACTCTCAGGAAGTCTCATTAAAGTCCAGCAGAGACTTTGTTCTCTGGTTAAGTTTCATGAAGAGCATTTTGAACAAGCATAGCAAGCTTAGAAAGGAAAAATATAAAATATATAGTTCAAGTATTAAAGGGACACCAGGAAGTGAAATGAAACTGAATCCTATGTTCTAGGAGATAACAGATTAAGGGATTTGGGGACAAGATCCTACCCAGCTAAATTTAGATACAGGCATGGTGGTACACACTTTTATTTCCAGGAGACAAAGTCAAACAGATCTCTAAATTCAATACCAGCCTGGGACAAAGCAGGTTCTAGGTGAAGAAAAACTTAAATCCAGGCTTGGTGGACTACACCTTTAGTTACTGCTTAGGAGACAGGCACACAGATCTCCGAGATCAAAGTCAGTCTAAAGAGCAAGTTCCAGGACAACCAAGCTTAGGCAGTGAAGGAGTTGTAAAACAGAAAACTGGTGATAATGTAATAGAACAAGGGGGCCATGTTCTAGCTCCAGCAAGCAGTGGAACTTTACAGCTTTGAATACATGGCTCTTGATTTAGAGTCCAGAATAGAAGGGACTACTGGGACAATTGATGCTGGTTAGCTGGAGCTAAGAAATTAATGGAATTAAGAAGAGACTAGTTTTCACTGAGGTGAAAACTTTTGGGAAGTGTTTTCTGAGAACACAAAGAAGCTGTGTTCCAGAGATAGCCAAGGTTGCATCTCCTGCAGCAGCTGTACTTGGTAATGTGTAAGAGCCACCCAGGTGGTACTGGTTTTGAAGGCATGAAGGCATCATGAAGAACAGCTGAGGCTTGGCACTGTGAGAGGCTATGGAAGGCCATTGGTGAAAGTGCAGCCTCAGTTGCAGTTGATGGCCCATGACTGAAGGGGTTATGCAAAGGATTTGAGTCTTGGCACCATGAAGAGAGCCTATGAGAGGCACTATTGGTGAAGCCTATTTGCAGCAGAAGATTCCAGTGTATTGGAGATGCCAGTATCATGGAATGATCACCAAGAATAGCAGCGACAGTGGAGTGGATCAACCTGAACTTAGAGTGCTACAGAGGGCAGAGCTGAAGAAGTGATGCTAGCCCTTTGGAGGAGGTGAGAAGATCATGTGTGGATCCCAGATACTGAAAGAAGAAGCTGTAACATTGAAGTTGCCTTGGATACCCCAAGATGTTTGAGACACCAGAGCTGTGGGCTATCTGCTGAGGAAAGCTGCTAACAAGGGGTGAAACCAGCACAGGAGAAAGAAGTTTCTTGCAGTCTACAAAGATGAAAAAGGAGTTGGAGATCTGAAGACTGCTTTGACGTCATCCTTGGTGATACAGTGTTTGGAATTTGCCCAGGTGGTTTCTTGTCTTGCTTTTGGGATTACAGTTAAGTGATTGGATGGATCTCAGAAGAGACTTTGAACTTTGGACTTTTAACATTGTTGAGAGTGCTATAGACTATGGGGACTTTGGAAGTTGGACTAAATGTACTTTTAATTATGCTATGGCTAGATATGGCCTCCATAGACTCATGTCTGAACAAGCCTATGGGGGCCTTGGAGTGGAATGTAATGGTTTGTATATGTTTGGGCCAGGGAGTGACACTATTTGGAAGTGTGACCTTTTTGGAATAGGTGTGTCACTGTGGGCATAGACTTTAAGATCCTAGTCCTAGCTGCCTGGGAGCCGGTATTTTGCTAGCAACCTTCAGATGAAGATGTAGAACTCTCAGCTCCTCCAGCTCCATGTCTACCTGGATGCTGCCATGTTCCCGCCTTGATGATAATGGACTGAACCTCTGAACCTGTAAGCCAACCCCAATTAAATGTTGTCCTTATAAGAGTTGCCTTTGTCATGGTGTCTGTTCACAGCAGTAAAACGATAACTAAGACATCCCCCTTTCTTCCCAGGTTGGCCACCAGCCTGAGGGGAGAAGAAACAAGTACAGTAGAATGACCTCTGGAGACTGCTGTAACAAGACAAGTTTATTGTTCCAGGGATAGGATCTCTAAGGGCTTTTTATTTTTTTTCTCTTTCAGGTATACAAGTGGAAAGGGCTGATTGGTTATACTACAGCACCTCATTATCATTCAAACAAGAAGCCAGGGTGGGGAGTGTGCTGAGTTGTGCAGCCTTGCAGAAAGCTCTGTACAAGGTCACTTTTCAGATAAGGCCAGCCAAGGCTGCCCACATATGTTCAGGGACACTGTCCAAAGACAGGCAGAGACAGGGAAGCCCTACTGAGAAAGGGAGTCCCCATTTTGGACTGAGCTTAGAAAGCCGGAGCATACCTTCCAGCAGCATCCAGGAAGGCATGGTGCAGGAGGAGTTGAGAGTTCTACATCTTCATTTGAAGGCTGCTAGCAGAATACCGGTCTTGGGGGACTGCTACCTTGATAGCAAGGCTCCCCAACACTCTATCATATTTATAAAGGCCATTTTAAGGTCCTCGTTTTGTGCTTTAACTCTACTGCTTTTCTCAGGGCCTCCTGTGGTAGGGTGGCTGGGCACTAGTGAAGATACTTTGTCCTGGTTGTTATTGATTCTGTTATTACACCGGAATCTAGGTATCAGGGTTTGACAAGCAATGCTAGGTGCTGATATCTGGTCTCATATTTGTTGGTGTTTTGTTCCTTGGTTCCTGTTACCTTCTCTGAGTCTTAGGAGACTGTTCTGGCTGTATGTGTTACTTCGTAGGGGATACTTCTGTGATCCTGCCAGGTGTGGCCACTGTGAGTTCTGGGTTTAATGTGTTTCTAGGCATTGAGAGCTGACAGGAATGGGGATGGATAGAGAGAGGGGTAAGAGATGAGGGGTCCAGGAGGGAGAAAATCAAGGTGTTCCAACAGTACCTGCTTAGTCCCCTTGGAATAGGGGCAGAGAGCGAGGACTGGCCATAGGACCTAAACTCTGCTACAGAGCTGGGGTGGGACTTGGGAATTGGGTTTGGCAGATAGGAGTGAGAGGTGACGATCTGTGATTAGCCAATCTGCTTCCCTGGCCTGCATAGAAATTATATATGTATTTGATGTAGGAATTGCCCACAACTCTAGGCAGTCACAGTTAAAGGCAAGAACATTGTCTGTGGGAAACATCTGAGAATCTCAGAAAACCTAGCTTAGAAAAAAATGGTTAAATTAATTGTGGATTGGCAACACTCAGTGATAGCATATTGATGGTTAAAAGGATGAACTAAGATTTAAAAGATTATTAATGTTGATATTTATAGTCGTATGCTAGGTAAGAAAAACAAGCTGAGAATGATTATGTGTGATATCCTCTTATTGATAGTAATTGAGAAACGCATAACTTTTTATGCTTGTTGAAATTTATTGAGAAGCAGAGAAGGTTGATTTTGCTTATCTCAAAGGCATGGGATTAAAGAGGGGTGAAATTCGGAGTACATTTTCTATATAGTTCTATACCATGAACCATTGCAATGAACCCATGTTGTTTTTGAAATAAAATGAAACAAATAAGTGGAAAGTAGAAACTATACCAAAGGCCCCAGGTAGAATTTTTATTTCATACAAATGAGTCTTTCAAGAGCTCATTCGAGTTTGATTTCTTAAAGTATGAGAATGTGAGCAGGCAAGACCATTAGGTGACTCACCTGTTGGGAACATTTAATACCACACGTGAAGCATTTGGGTGGTGGCTGATTACGATACATTGGCATCTCATCCCACAGGAAGAAAAAAATTGATGTCTCCAGTAGTCTGTCCTTTCAATTTGGCAGTAGTGATGGATGTGTACAAATGAGGACAGTTAGTTCCAGAATGGGGGACTTTGTTTTCCTAACCGTACCAACTCAGTGCAAAATTCAAATGTATCAGCAGCAAGAAAATGGAAGTCTAAGTGTGACCATCAAGAACTAAAGTCATTTGTGTGGGCCAGTCATCCAAATACTGCCACAGTGAAGCATATCTTGGTGGCAGAAAGACTTTAAGCAGAAATACTACAGTTATCCTGATATAACTATTCTGATATAACTATTCTGTTATATCAGCATTAATCATTGTTTATTTTGAGGATAGTCTGACCTCAAGTACATAGTAGGTGTGCAAAGCACTTCAGCAGGGAACAAGTTGATCTGACATTTTTTTAAGTTAACAGATGTTTGATACGCATCCCTATATTTTTTGATGTTGTTTTTATGAACCAAAAATACAGTTAACATCATCATGTGATGGAAACATTTCTATGTAGGAGAGCAATATGATGTATACAGAATGGCAAAGAAAATCCTTTAGGATGGGCCTTGTTTAATGGAAGAGTCTAGTTTTGAGAGGGTAATAAGATGTTCCTAATTTAAGCACTCTTACCTTGTGCATGCACATTTGTGTGTATGCGTGTGTGCGAGTGCATGTGTATGTGTGTGCATGTATGTGCATGTGTGTGTGTGTGTATGTGTGTGTGTGTGTGTGTGTGTGTGTGTGAAGGCCAGAAGAACAACCTTGGGCATCATTCTTCAGGGGATGTCCACTTTATTTTTTAAAACAGGTCTCTCTCTGGCTTGGACCTTTCCAAAAATGCTACAGTGTGCTCAGTGAGCCCCTCCCCAGGAGCTCACTGTCTCACCGGAAGCTGCCTATCTCTGCTCTCCATGTGCTAGGATTACAAGTGTGTCATCATGTCTAGTTCTATTATGTGGGTCCTGGGGACGGGACTCAGATCCTCCTCCTTCCAGTGCAAGCCCTCTCCCCAGCCTCATCGAGAACATTACCCTGTTTTACTTCCCAGAGTAGAAATGGCCACTTTTTTTTTTTTAGAACATTTTAATTTCTATCTATAAAGCACATTGTTTTTTGTTTGTTGTTTAGTTCACACAGGGGACAATTAATGCTTCTTGACATGCCTCCAAAGTATAAGTTTATGAACAATGACCTTCGTAAGGAAATTATCCTGATGGTATGAATTGGGGCAGAGGGGGAGTTGGCTTTTATCGAGCTGGAATCAAGACTGTTTGAAGTGGTTTGTAGGAGGCGCAATGTGGAAGGCTACAGGCTATTGCATGTGTACAAACAACCTCGACCCATCAGGAACCACTCTAGGGGCTAATACGGAGAAGCCAGTCCTGGGACAGCAAGTTCAGATGCTATGTTGAAGTGAGAGAGACTTCTGTGGAGGTAAGAGACAAGAACTGATATTCTGATATTCAGTCAGAGATTAAATGACTGCCCATAAAGAACCCATTTATACTCTCCAGCTCAGAAAAGATAGAATTGGCTTCTGTACACTACTTTATTTCTTCAAAGCTCTCCCCAGATGAAAGCAACTTAAATATTAGTTTTAGATATGTCACCACCAGGTGATTAGAAAGAGACAACCACAAAGCCTTCTGAGATAAGGGTGGGTTGTTGTTTGGAGCATCTGACAGAATGTGGTGTCAGGCATACTGGCAGATTCTGAGGAGTCCTCCTGCCTGTCTATGATCTCCTCTTACCTCAGATGACAGCTGACAATCACTACATTTTGTCCCCAACATCTGCTCATCACTTCCATCGGACTTTTGTCCTCATCCTACTGATAAAACCTTGCATCTTGGTGGAATGAATAATTGAACGCCTCAAATACTCTGTTCTCTGTGGCTTCTACAAACTGGGGCAATATTTGTTGCAGATTTTTTTTTTAAATCCCAAATCAGGGTTTCTGTTCTGCTTTTAACCAGTTAGTTCTTGGATAAAAGAAGCGCACAACCTTTACATTTACAATGAGCCTTAATCAGCACAAGAACTGGGTAAATATCTGTCCTCTATGCTATTAGAATCTACTTTCCTATTGATATGTTTCATCTGGGCTGCTCTTAACTCCAATTGGCCAGCCCCAAGGGCCAGGTTTTAATAACTTATCTAACCCGTGGCCACTTTTTGCCTTTTCCTCCTCCTCATGGTTCTCCTCTGACCCTAAACCCTGCCTATGTCTCTTCTACCCAACTAGTGACTCGGGTCTTTATTCACCAATCAGAAATAGCTTGGGGACAAGGTCACATAGCAACACTTGGGCCTATGTGCAGACTCTCTTGTCTCTGGGAGCAACCAGGTCTTGGCAGCCCTGCAGATAGCATTGAAATATGTAGCAAAACAAACCTCAACAAACATTATTAGCCTCTTAGTCTAGTCTTTTCCCAGTTCTTTCTCTCTTTGCTCCCTGGGTTCCCCCATAGAAGTGGTCCCCGGCTCTGTGGTGTGCTAGGGACACATGTGAGGAAGTGGTAGACAAGCTGTGTTCAGTTAGAGAGGTTCAGAGTTTTCAAATTCTGGTTTGGAAGTGGGGGAAAGGGATAGAGTAGCAAAAGGGGAGGGGAGATCAGGGGAAAGGATATAAGAGAGAGTCATGTAGTATTTTTGCCAAGTTGCCAGGGTTTGGCAGCAACGGATCTGTTACCCTTTAGGTAACGTGCTGTCTCTCACACTGGCTGTATCTCAGTGCTGAGTGTGCCTCCTAGACACAAATGGTCCAATTTTTGTTTCCTCGTTATTGTTTAATTTTCTTTTAACCTCGACTTTCCATGAGGTTCCTAAACTTCTTCATTTAACACTATCAGGAAAATAATAGCTCCAGGTTAGTAGAAAGACCTACTGGGATGGACTGACTTGAGAGCAGGCCTGACTTGTCTTCGTAGAAGAATTTAGCTCTCAGGAGAGCTTTTGATTCTTTAGGATATTTATTGACTTTGATTTTGAAGCCCTGTGTAAGAGAGCGTTTTCTGACATTGACTAATTTACTCTGTGTCTCCTGAAGTTTGGCATGAAAATCTTCTTCACATGGGGTAGAACAGTTCTGTAGAACACGGAAGAACACTCCAGGGACCTGGAGAAATGTTTTGTTGGTAATACTGAAATGATTTTGAACTTCAGTGTTTTGGTGTATTTTTAAATTTGTGGAACACTTACAATTATATTAACAGAATTCTTACTCCTTCTATTAGATTCTTGCATTTTATTTTATTTTTTTGTGGTATTAGGGATTGAACCCAGGGCCTCATGAATGCTAGACCAGTACTGTAACACTGAGTTGTCTCAGCCCCCTTCAGATTCCTTAATAGTTAACATTTTGTAGTATTTGAACTCTGTCTTTTCTTTATACATATGTAGATTTATATACACACAGATATGAAGGTGTGAATTATTGTTATGAAAACGTTTATTTTATATTGGTAGCCTGAAATTTACTTTGGCTAGAGGATTGTCCCAACAAAAATACTTCTATGCCGTGTACTGGGGCTTTTAGATTTGTTTTCCCAGAGAGATCATTTGTTAACACTCCATCACCATTGGCCCTAAATATTACATATCTCTAAGAATGAAAGCATTTTCATACCTGACTCACTGGAAAGACAATGTGAGAAATCCAGGTCATCATATAATCCAACTTTATCTAGGTTTCATCAGTGATCTCGAAATAATTTTTAGCCTCTTCTGTTTTTTGCCTTCCTGACCTTGATGTTTCAGAAATGCGGAGAACGATGCTGTGAAGGATGCCCTTTGGTTGCAGTTTGCCAGCCTTTGCCCGATATGCTTTGTTTGGCATGAATATAATTTGAGGGGCATCATGTCCTTGCCGACTGATATTAGGAGATACACAGTGTTTGTTCTAATATTGGTGATGTTATTAACTTTGATCACTTAGTTAAAGGGTTGTGTGTGTGCTGCGTTTCTTCAAGGTAAACTGCTTCCATCTGTGGTTAACCATTTAAAAGCTCGGTGGGTATGACACCATTTGTCTATATTCCCAAATGTAGTCACTAGGATGCACACGAGGGGATTCGGGACAGATTGGGTAGCAGAGTATCTGAATTAGTGAGCTCTGCGTTCAACGAGAAGCCATGCCTCAGTAAGTAAAGCAGAGAGTGGTAGAGGAAGGTTCCCAGCATGAACTTCTGGCATCCAGGCACATATTCACACATGTTTGCCTACATAAGTGACAGAACACACAACCACAGACACAGACAGACAGATGTGTGCGCGCGCACATGCACATCATACATATACATACATACAAAGAAAGAAACACAAAATGGTCACTCCACCCTATCTTTTCTCCATATTCCTGAAAGTCTTACTTTGGTAAGTAACAGTCTAAGAAAGTCACATCTATAAAATTCAGACACTCTTCTTCCTACCTGAAAAGGGGAAGCAATGAGACTAGGACAGAGATGGCGCTAATGTTTACCAGATGCTATGAGTATGATGGGGACTTGGCACAACATTGGTTATTGTGCCATGAGAAATGTTTTGTCATTAATTTTACAGATGAAGGTGAGGGATGGTCCCAGGATGGGAAAAGGTTAAATAATTAACCCTAGCAGGCAGATGACAATGCCAGCATTTAAACTAAGGATTTTGGTTCCAGAGCTCACAATCTTTGAGATGTGATCTTGCTTGATTTCTCCCCCAAAATAAATCATCTCCCATTAGATTTATTTTATTTATTTATTTATTTATTTATTTATTTATTTATTTATTTATTTGGTTTTTCGAGGCAGGGTTTCTCTGTGTAGCCCTGGCTATCCTGGAACTTACTCTGTAGACCAGGTTAGCCTCGAACTCAGAAATCCGCCTGCCTCTGCCTCCCAAGCGCTGGGATTAAAGGCGTGCGCCACCACCGCCCGGCATGATTTATTTTAAATAATAAATATAATAATAATAATAATATTCTATATCTTGACAGATATAGAACAATGATTAATAATAATAATAAAAAATACAATTCTATATCTTAACAGATATAGAACAATAGAAAGTCATACATGTGGGACCTTGGCAGCTTGGTATGGTAGAGCAGATTGAGACCCAGAGACTCGCTGGGCTTAGGTGACTTCCTACCTCCTGCCAGATTCCTGGCTTGGAGCACATGCCACATTCCTCACATAAAAAAAACAAAAAACAAAAACCAAAAACCAAACCAAACCAAACCAAAACAAAAAAAACCCTGTCCTGTGGTTATATAGGCCCCAAACAGAGTTCTCCGTTGTAATGAAGTACCTAGAGACCTGGAGGACTTAGCCAATAAGCCTCCCTTCCCAGATATTCCTCCCTGCAAAAGGTATTTAATCTCAGGTCTACCCTGAGAAGTGGGTATGGTATGTTATTCATCCATTTTCCACCATGAACAACCAATGAACAGTTTAGAACCACGGACTGTTTCTTTTATCAAGGTCTGCCATGGGGAATAATGGAAAAAGCATGCTGTAGCCTAATTCTCCTTTAGAAGGCTTCTCTGTGCTCCCAGGCACAAATGCCACCAAGCCTGCCTCTGCTAAGCTAAGGACAATCATCCCAGCTGGGACAAGGTGGAGGTTCCCTTTTCCCGTAGCCCCTGGCTCGATGCGGGCCACTGACTCTGTTCTCTGCTCTTCTGCAACTCCCAGCAGAGCTTGGATGTCCAAAAGTCAGAGAACCCCACAGCCCTGGCCTTGTTGCAAGCCCAGGGAACCCCAAACCAGCGGTGTCTCGGTGCTTCCCTGCAGCTTGCCCCACCCCAGTAGTGGCATGGGATAAGTGCAGTCAAATTCCCTGTGTCCCGCCTTCCCAAGAGGCTGTACTCAACAGCACAATGGGCAAGGATACACACATACACTAGGTTTAAACTTCTTTGGGCCCATTTACCATATCCTGCCGGTCTTTCTGATTCTCCAGACCAGCTTTGATGTCTCTGCTAGGTTAATCATTTATAGCTTGGTTCCTTAACCTTGCACCATTGCTATGGAAGAGCTATTATATATGTTTAACATTATATATGTTTAACAGCATCTCTAGCTTCTACCCACTTCTTTCCAGTTATGCTGAGGAAAGATGTCCCCAGCTGTGTCCTGAGTTAATGGTCATCAGGGGTATCCTCTCCCCATGTTGAGACATTGCTGAATAATTGATGTCTGTGCTTGCTGAGATACCCAGCACCATTGGCAACTGAGTCGCTCTGCCTTGAGTGAGTGCCTTTGTGATCCTGAAACAGTCACAGTCCCTCTGGGCCTGATTTCCTTTGCGGTTAGATGAACTTTGTTTTCTGAATCCAATACACATTCCTAGTGCGTACTGAAATAAGAGAGCAGTTCAAAAGTTTTAGCCCTCTTCTCCAGCTGTTTGGAAAGCCCTTTGGGCACTAAACTAAAACAAAACTCACAAATGCATTATAGGAAGAGCCAGGCAGGGAGCAGGTAGGGAACTGGCTTATGAAAGACATCAAACTATAGAGAGAGCCACAGAAACTGGAGCACTGGCCTGATTAGAAGAGTCTGAGCCACACTTTAGAATACATATGAGTCTGGGTCACATTTGGCTTATGAATGGTGGCTTAAGAGTTTTGATGTAAAAATGAGGCCTAACATCAATTTCAGCTGCAGAATGCCTTCTTTCTGTGAGCTCAAATATTCCTTGGTGCTTTCTCCTAAAAAAAGCCTCCTCAGTGTTTAGGTACCTAATGTGAAAAGGTCTTAAAAGTTAATACACTAATAATTCGAGCAATGACATTAAACAATGATGTTAGGTGTATTTTGTTTTGATCAGCCACATAGATTTTGTTGTTGGTCACAGAAGTCCTGAGAGCATTTTTCTTAGTACCTAGATGAGAATTATAGATATATGTTTAGTTTGCACCTCTCATTCAAAAAAAAAAAAGCTTCTTTTTTGCCGCAGATGAAGACCATTAGAGAGATTCAGTCTAGTCAAAAATGCAGAGAACAGTGATTATGGGGTGCCCATTCCCAACGGATACATCTACAGTTAAACTTCTGAATCCAAGCTTGGGGAACATCAGAAGAGGTGACAGAAAGGCTGTAAGAACCATCAGACCAGGGATTCTGTTGGTCGATTCTTTTCCAGCTATGACAATGAGGCCACAGCTATGGAATATGAACTGATTAACTGTTAACGTGAGACCAGACTAAGTACAACAGTTGACATTCCAATGTAGATGGAGGAAATCTCACACCTACATGAAGATCTACCAGCAAGTTCTACTTGTGGAGAGAGGAAGAATGACTGTTTGCCAGGGAGGAGCCCCTTGATTAGTTATCCAATACCAACTATGAGTCCAAGGGAGATTTGCATGCAGGCAACACTGAATAGATCCATTAGCTCTTAGTTACACGTTTCTCCATTGAGGTATGTGTGTGTGCCACAATAGGTTAATTTGGAGGGGTCTTGGGAAGAGTAGGAGAGAAGAAAGGGAGTGAGAAATGATGTAATTATATTTTAATTAATTCTTTGAAAGACCTGTGAATAAAATCACGTGGTGCCTGTGTGCATCCAGTTATCCCAGCAATTTGAAGTTTCTTTAGTGCTCCTCCTTTGACTCTTTATCTGTGTCATTTGATGCTTGTAGCTGAATGCCAGGGAAATCACGGTACGCCCAAAAGAGCTCATTTCAATTTCGTGAACATGGTTTTATTTTTTTTGCCACCAGCTGGGTAGTGTCCTGTTCACATCCAGTGAAAAGGGTCAAGAGAAGAGAAACTTTAACACCCTGTGCACAAGCCTTCAGATAGACTCCTGACTGTGTTAAGATGGGAACACAAGAGTTAACTCCAGAAAGCACTTACAATCTAATATGGCAAATTTCTTTCTCTTAACAAAAAACAAAAAACAACAACAAAAAAAGGACAATATCCCCAGGCAAGCAATTATCTGCTGAAATGAAAACAGAAAGACAAGCCACAGGATAACAGCAGAAACCTCAAAGAACAGAAAAATTTATCAGCGGTAATTTTAAAATAAAATACAGAAAATTAATCGCAAGCTCCTCTAAGAGTTTTTCTGTTTTTTTTTTCTCCAATTTATTTGTCTCTTTGGTAAACATTCAACCAGTCTGGGTTGTGGGCAATTTCCCCAGTGAGGCAGAAAACAAGGACCTGAATCTTTTGCTCTACAATTATCAGGGAAATTTGAGAGAGACCCAGAATGGAAGCCCAAAGTGCTTAGCTCTAAGGTACATGAACACTCAGTGACCATCCTTTCTACACACTAATACCCTAAGATGACGAAGGCAATAAAGCGATGACTAATCGTAGGTAATTGCCATAAATTGGAGCTGCACACCTGTGTAGCCAGAATAATTACTTTGGGGACTTTATTGCTATCAATTTTGAATCCAAGAGAGGATGCCCATGAGGTCATTTTTTTTTTCCTGTATAAGAATAGTGCCTGGTAACCAGGATTAACTACTGATGGCTGTAGGGTAAGGCCAGAGAAATTGCAGAACGTTGTTCCATTCGGAAGTTCATTGAACTTTAGCAGGCCTCCTAATGATCATCTGTGTCAATGTCCTGTTTCCTTCCTGAGGTTCTCTCTGTTTCTTTTGGATGCTTCTCACTGGGGACCAGTTGCCTCTCAGATGGATTCGCACTTGGACTTAAGAACCCAGTTGGCTGCTGATACCTATCTGGTATTCATGACAGGTGTCCTGGACCCTTCCACTGTGGGCTGTCTGACTGGATCATTATCCAGCACTGGAAAGAATGAACCTGGAGAGGCATCTGAAGGACGTTCATCTTTCTGTGAGATACTGCATCTAAAATGAACTATCATATACCATATAGCTTGAGCAAGTTTTATTTTATTTTTTATTGGTTATTTTATTTATTTACATTTCAAATGTTATCACCCTTCCTGGTTTCCCCTCCTCAAACCCCTCTATCCCATCCCACCTTCCCCTGTTTCCATGAGAGTGCTCCCCTACTCACCTGCCCACTCTCACCTTACCACCCTGGCACTCCCCTACTCTGGGCCATCAAGCCTTCACAGGACCAAGGGACTCCCCTCCTGTTGATGCCAGATAAGGCCACCCTCTTGTTACATATGCTGCTGGAGCTATGGGTCCCTCTATGTATACTCTTTGGTTGGTGGTTTAGTCCCTGGCACCTCTGGGGAGTCTGTTTGGTTGACATTGTTGTCCTTCCTATGGGGTTGGAATCCCCTTCGGCTCCTTCAGTCCTTCCCCTAACTCTTCCATTAGAGTCCCCATTTGAGCAAGTTTTAAAATACAGATGTTACTGGGCTCTTGCTCTGGTCCCTCCCCACCGTCTTTGTTATCTTTGATGAAAGAATTCAGATGAGGCAGAATAAAGTGGGGAAGATAGGTAAGACAGATTTGAAACACTAAACAATGTGTGTGGGGGGTGGAGCTGTGGGGAGGGGGCAGTGGTCAGAGGGACCAGTGTGCTCAACTAGGCTTTATATGACTTTTTTCTAAAGTCTCTGAAACAGACAGCTTTCTTGAGTAACGTCTTTCTGTCCAAGTGATTGACAGGCCTATTTGTATTAACTCTTTAGGGAAGGGAACAATGGTGCATTTTTTTTTTTTTTTTACAGGAAGCTGCTTGCTAGCTAATAATCTTATGTTTTTCCTGGTGGTTTACCAAACTCATATCTCCAATTATGTCTAGTGATTCCAGTCAGATTCCTATTCTGGACCAGTAATAAGAGTTCTGCAGATTTAGTTCCTGGCTTTATATGCTTCTGATTATGAGCAGAGGTCTGTCCTTGATGCCCTTCCAACCAGCTAACATCTGAGCAGCTGCCTAAAGTAGACACACACATACACCCCAACATTAAACCCAAGTATGGTGTCTGGATTGATGCTTAGTAGTCATGTATGTCCACGTGTGGCCTGATCATACTTCACAAACACCTGCCACTAGACGCCATTCTGAGAAAACAAAATATAAGCTCACTCTCTAAAGCAAAAACCATTTTCAGTGCATGTCCCCCTCAGTTGCTTCTTGTTATTATTTTCAGTATTTTATTAATGAAGCAGGCATTAGGTAGGTAGTGTAAGGATGCTGGCTGAAAAATCCCAGAGATGAAAACTCTCTCTTAGCAGGGCTCTTTCCATTTCAACTCCAAACTACAGTTACCAATTGCCAGTACCTAACAAGGAAAGATGCTCCGGAGCAAATGGGAAAGTCTCCTCATTAGTAATGGAATTAGTTGGGTAGGTTTGATGCCTTATATCATTTGCGGTCTTTCTGCTCTTTAATATGATAAAGTAATATGACAGATGGACTCATACTTTTGGTTATTTGTTAGAATGGGGAAAAAAACCAAAACAGATGACCCAAGAAACACCCCAACCCCCTCCAACTCTCCCAGCAAAACATGTATCCTGGTATTTAATTAGTCAAGTAACTTGAAAAGATTGTGTCACCATGGGCTGACCTTTTTACAGTTTTGAAGGTCTCCCCATACAGCAGCGCCGGAGTGGCTTTGGTGGTGGGGCTCACTGGGTTACTTTATATTTAGTGCGGCCATTGTCTTTTCTTCTTTTTTCCCTTTTAAATCATATGCAATTCGGGCTGACTCAAGCTGCTGCCTCCTTTTGCAGGCTGGTTCCATTGAGACCAGAAACTCATCCTCAGATGTGAAAAATCTGTCTGTGTTCAGCTCATTATATTTGCTTACAGGGTCAGCCTCCCCCGCCGAGTAAAACTAGGAAGCCAGAGGCGGTGTGACCCAGGAACAAAAAGAAAGCTCCCTCAACTAGAGTCAGTGAGAACACAGACTGGTGTGACTTAGTCCTGTTAAAAATTACGTTGTGGTCTGGGGAGGTGGGTCCGTGGGTAAAGTGCTTGTTGTGCAAAAAGTGAATGAAGACTTTAGTTCATGACCCCACAACACATGTGAAAGCCAGAGACATAGTATGAACATATATAACCTCAGCACTCCCATGGGGATATGGGAGGAGGGATCAGGAGAGTCTCCAGATGCGCAAAGGTCAGGTAGCCTGCTGTAGGGGGAGGACAGAGACAGAGAGTATAGGGAGAGAGGACTGGAATTGGAAGAATCAAGAGACCTGTCTCAAATAAATTGGAAAGGGGGCTGGAGAGTTGGCTCAGTGGTTAAGAGCACTGGCTGCTCTTCCAGAGGTCCTGAGTTCAATTCTCAGCAACCGCATGGTGGCTCACAACCATCTGTAATGGGATCCGATGACATCCTCTTCTGATGAGTCTGAAGACAGTGACAGTGTACTCACATATACAAATAAATCATTAAAAAAATAAATTGGAAAGGCAAGAATCAGCACTGGAGGTTACCCTCTGACTTCTGACTTCTCCATGTGCTGTGACACATGGATGCCTCCCCCCACCAAACACACACACACACACACACACACACACACACACACACACACACACACAACTTTGCGTTTAGGATCATTTCTCACACTTCATGAGAACTTTGTGTAGGATAGGTGATTAATGAAGTCTAATGGTAGAAGCCATGTAAGTACCATGACTACTGACGTGTAGCCTTAGATGGGTCCAACTCTGAAGTCTTCTGGGAAGTATCTCTCAGTAAATCTCAGTGGCCTTTTACTGATCCTTGTGAATTCAACTCAATGGCAGCACATAGGACCCAGATATGATGTTACCACCCAGAGGGCAGGGCAGTTCAATGCTTGCCACTGTGGCAATACTTCAGCAAATGTTAGAAAGATAGAGGCTCCAGGGGTCCACAGAGGTGGCCTTTGATGTGGGAAGGTTAGAAGGAGGTTGGAATCTACCTGTTACAATAGGCTAAAGTCAGAAGTTCAGAGAACATTCTTGGGGCTGTAGAGAGCCGTGTAGGGGCAACGTAGGAGCTGAACAGAAGCAGAGTTTTGCATTGCTTCTTGCAGAATTCTCCTGATCTCTTAGGGACCTTGAGAGAGGTAAACTGTGCCCTTGTCTTTGCTGCAGAAAAGAATTTAAGGATGAGCCCGTATGATGCAGAGTTAGAGCATATTAAGCGATATTTAAGAATAAATATTAACTGTGAGAACTCTGACGGTTAGCTTTATTGTCACTGTGTCACAATCAAGAATTACCTGGGAAGAAGGTGTCAATGAGGGATTGTGAGATCAGGTTGACTTGTGGGAACATATGTGAGAGATCGCTTTCATTGTTCTAATTGATGTGGAAAGACTCAGCCACTGTGGGTGGCACCACTCCCTAGGTGTGAGTCCTTGATTGTGCAGGCAGAAAAAGAGTCTAGGGCATACACGTAGTCATTCTCTTGACTTCTCTGGAACTGTCAGCTAAAATAAAAACTCATTCTCCCCAGTCTCTCACTTTGGCCAGGGAATTTTAGCACAGCATTAGAAATGGAAACAGGATAAACATTAAGAAGAAGGAAGGAGGAAGCCATATCTAAGAGCATGAGTGCAGACTTCTCTAGGGAGAGTTGTGTTTATTTAGCTGTTCAGTGGTCTTCCTCTACCTTTCCATTTTTGGTGTCACTAATTAATATCACAGGGTGGCTGTGGAGGTGCCTTGGGTGGGACTATAACCTGGTAAATTAAAACCAGGAGCCAGGAGGGTTGGACAGAGCAGGATGGACACGTCCTTTAACTGGTGAGGGTCCTAGAGAAGTGTGGGTTTCCAGAAGGGAAAGGAGAAAGACCTTAAGCAAATGTTGTTAATTATGTTAGCCCTCTTGATTCTCAGCTGGAGAAATGCTTCAGACAGGTGAGAGTAAGGTACTATTTCTCGTACTACACTCTCTGATTTCCCATCCTGCTTCCGAATGACATAAGTTAACCGTTAGCCCTCAGAGTTAGTCAAGGGTTTTGAGGATCAGCTGCCTCTGAAGCCATCCATGGCGTATGAGGTCCCTGAAAGATAGCCTTGCAATGTGGAACAGCGTAAGCTCCCTATGATAGTTTGAATATGCTCGGCCCAGGGAGTGGCACTATTAGAAGGTGTGGAATAGGTGTGTCACTGTGGGTGTGGGCTTTAAGACCCTCATCCTAGTTGCCTGGAGGTCAGTATTCAGCTAGCAGCCTTCAGATGAAGATGGTGAACTCTCAGCTCTGCCTGCACCATACCTGCCTGCATGCTGCCATGTTTCCAACTTGGTGATAATGGACTGAACTTCTGAACCTGTAAGCCGGCCCCAATTAAATGTTGTCCTTATAAGAGTTGTCTTGGTCATGATGTCTATTCACAGCAGTAAAACCCTAACTAAGACACTCACTGAGGCAAGTGATAGCTGTTTGCTGGGAGAAGAAGCCAGTCACCAGCTAAGGTAGAGAGTAGCCATACTAGCTCTGTCTGTCCATGAATTTGCTGTTTCTCAGTTTCCAGAAACCAGATCCTGAGTTTTATCTGATTTTCATTATATCCTCTAAACTAGACCTCATCCCTCTGCTTCAGGTAAAATCAGCCACAATTCTCTTCTTTGTGAACAGAAATTAAAGGTGTTCCTCTGTGTTTCTATTCACACAGTTAAGAATTGATCTGAGCTTTTCAGCCTCAGTAACCTATGGCCTTCAGACAATGGCCTCATTAGGAAACGATTTGGCTTTATGCAGGGGTCTTGTGCATGAGGCTGATTTCAGTGGTGACTCCAGATATAAAACCACATTTACTTTTGGTCGGAGAAAGAAAACAGACACCCGCCAAATCATAATTAAGAACCTCAGGAAACAAGCTGATGGCCTCCAATTATAAAATGTTGGATATCTAGATCAATTGGGTTGACAGGTGAGCAACCTGTCTTGATTGTATTAATTGGTGTTCAATTAATATAATATATATGCATATATATGTATACGCACATATGTATAATGTGCTAATAAATAAGACATGTGCAATGTGAGCATTTGTCTATATGTTTATGTTATATACACACATATGTGTAGCAGAATTTCTTTTTAGTTGTGAGTGCCTGAGGGGAGATCCTGTGTTGTTTTTGAGTACAGAGTCTTGAGTATAATCTTGGCACATCAACACTGAAGGGTGAATATTTGTAGATTTAATTAAACATGTCCTACTTTATGAGTAGTTAATGAGAGTGAGCATACAGAATAGTGAATGTGCCTGATACCATTCTAAGTAATATATGCATAGATGCATGTATACAAAGGCATATGTAAATGCATTTTAGTGGCTCAAGAAATGCTTCTAAGCCAAAGCTGTTGCTATCATCTTTTACTGTCAAAGGATCTAAAGCAGAGAGAGGGCATGTGATCTGATCAAGGTTACAGGGTCACCTGCAGGAGGGGGCGCATTAGACTTTGGCTACTTCCATAACATGGCAATGGAGAATTTAATGCTAGAGAAATGCTCAGAATTGGTCTGAAGGGGACTCTTGCAGCAATCAAAGTCAGTCAATTTATGAGACTCCACATGAAGAAGAATTAGCTTCGGGCTGTCTATTACTTTCCCTGGTGAAAACATGTAGATATCAGATATGGTTCAATTTAAAAGATGACCTATGGGTCAGACTCAAAATTCACAGTAGTGGCCCTGGGGTGGTGCTTCAAAAGTAGGCACTCAGCTTCCGTAGCAGCTGAGACCGAGGTAGAGGCCGACAGTGAGGTAGCTGACAAGTCTGGTGGCTTGCAGACGATGACCGTGAGGGCTCTGAGTGCTGGGAACTTTGCTAAGTGACCCGTGTCCTTCGTCCATTTAATTGCCTGCCACAATATCAAGAGGTCAATGCATTTAACTCTTCTTAAATGAGGAAACTGACACTTGGAGGAGTTAAGAAACCAGATGAAATTAATTCGCAGAGTTAGCAATATGGCTAGGACTCAAATGTAGTTCTTTGTTCTAGCTGACTTTAAAGTTCAAGTTCTCTCTTTCTCTCTGTCTCTGACTCTTTCTCATATATGCATTGAAGTTACACAGTTGCAGTTCCATTTGGCACATTCTGATAGATTTTTGGGAGGAGTGAACAATATGAGGGGTGCGGTGTATAGAACAAGCCTTGGTAGACACAATTCCTCTACAATCCTAAATTTACTTCAGTTGTCACTTTAAGGTAGCCAAAGAGAATATATCATTCATTTCCCAGAGTTTAAAAGGGCTTGTATACCTAATTCTAATTTAAAAATCAAGAAAGGACTGGCTTGCCGTAATTTTCACATTGTCACCTGTATTCTCTTTTTTTTTTTTTTGGTTTTTCGAGACAGGGTTTCTCTCTATAGCCCTGACTGTCCTGGAACTCGCTCTGTAGACCAGGCTGGCCTCGAACTCAGAAATCCGCCTGCCTCTGCCTCCCAAGTGCTGGGATTAAAGGCGTGCGCCACCACCGCCCGGCTCTGTATTCTCAATTACGTGGTCCCTCCAGTTCCACATTCATGAAGGTTTGGTAATGCCTCCCCTACATGTGCTGCAGCATTCTCTTACCACTTAAAAATCAGGTGACCAGGACAGTGGGATAGTTTGGTGGGCAAACATACTTGCCATAAAGCCTGACAGTCAGAGTTCAGTCCCCAGGACCCACTCAATGGAAGGAAATAACAGATTCTTACAAGTTGTCACTGGACCTCTATATGTGTACTGTGTGATATGTGGACACATATGTGCACACATAAATAAATAAATGCAAACTTTTACTTAAAATTATAATGTAAAAATCAGGTAACTGACACAAATGAATTAAGTAAAATTAATATGCAAATATGACTCACTAATTAGAATTAATTATTTTGAATCATGAATTTAGCTTTCTTTTGCTCCTTGTTTTCTTTGCTTTTGTTTTTTTTTTTTCTATGCTAAAGGAGGGTCTACCCAAAGAATATCTTTCTCCGTCTTACAGCCTCACATCATTAAATGTTACGAGCAAACTATAGTGTTTATATGGTGTGATAAATTACCATCTGGGTGTCATGTTTCTTTTCATCTGAATATTTAATTGGCTAGCCTATTTATGGGGCGCTAAACACTGTGGAACCACATTATTGTTCAGGTTGCATGATGGCAATGCCTCTACAGAACACAGCTTCAGAATGTTTGACTAGGCACACCCCCCCACCAACTACGTACTAGTGTCATAAACAAGTATGAAGAAGAACAAATACAGGGTCTGGAGAGGTGGCTCAGTGGTTAAGGGCACACATTGCTCTTATGAATAAGGACTGGCATTCAATTCCCAGAATGTTGGGCAGCTCCCAATTACCTGTAGTCTAGCTTCAGGAGATGCTGTGTCCTCTCTCTCTTCCACAGGCACATGAATGAACATGCATACATGTACACACACATACATGTGTGCACATGTACACACATGCACACACACACACACAGAAATAAAGATAAAACAAATCTTTCAAAATACATTTGTCAAGGCCTGTATTTATGCTAACTGCAATTAGTGGACCCAACGACATATGTCCCTAAAACTCTTTCTTCTCCGAATGTGTTTACAAATGTAAGAGTCGCTACTTTCTCTGGCTATCCTCATGCCATCTTTGCTCCTTAGCTTCTTCAAAGAGATGCAGAAACAAAGTATTTCTCCGTCTCATTTCCTTACCCATTGACTAATGAGTTACAACCTGGCTTGGATCCCATTCATTCTCCTGACGAGGTCATGCGTGGACTTTTGGCTCATGAAGCCTGAAGGCATACTGTTCTCCTGTTTCTGATGTTCTTCAAGTTTTAACTGTTTATTTGCCCCTTTCAGTCACCCTCTCCCTTGGCATGGGCACTGCTCTTCCCTTGACTGGATGCTTCGTGGTCATCTCATTTATGGAACTCAGTCAGCTTGGCCTCCTCCTTTAAAGCTTGATGATACTGGAGATTCTTTCTGGTTATTCTCCTGCCCCTGCATTCACATGGTTTCTTTCTCTCACCCTTTCTTTCCCTCATTAGCTCTAAAATTTCTACATATTTTTATGCCTCATCTAGGGACATTCTGTTACATTACAGACCTCTCTGACTAGTCAGTCAGAGAAAAATCAAAACTATAACCCTATTCTTTCATCCATTCACTTACTATTGTTTTTGTATATTTAACAAAATCATAAATCTATCCAGTACAAACTCTTCCTTCTGTCCCTGATGTATTACCCATTTCTCATCTCCTAGGCCAGGGGTTCTCAACCTCCTAATGCTACAATGATCCTTTTAGTCATGTTGTGGTGACCCATCTCTCCCATCACAAAATTATTTTGTTGTTGTTTCATAAATGTAATTTTGCTACTGTTATGAATTAGAATATAAGTAATTTTTTTTTGGAGATAGAGGTTTGCCAAAGAGGTCATGATCCACAGGTTGAGAACCGCTGCTCTGTCTGCTGCTCAGAAGTACCATCGCCCTAGTCAAATAAATTTTAAAAGCTTGGTGACTTATTTAATCTATTTATGTGGAATACTGTCCTTGTAGTTGTACAGCTTCTCTAGGTATTTATAACCTGTACCCAAGGCTGAGGTTTTGCCATAGATGAACACTCCAGTTCCAGCAGGTGTAGGAATCACCCTGGGATCTTGTTAAACTCCACATTTTGATTAGTTAGGTCTGTGTGGTAGCCCAAGTTCTGCATTTTTGATAAGGTCCCATGTAATGGTAGATGATGTAGTTTGTGATTAAACTTTGAATATTAAAACTTTCAGAGGCTCACATGCCTCTTTAACATACTATTTGGTGGAACATCTGAAACACTCAAAGGCAGAATATAGGTTATTTCATCTATTTAGATCCATTTAGGTCTTCTCCTTTTACATAAGTTAGAGATGAACCTAGCTTGACTGTCGTATGTAGCATACACTATATTTTCCCCTTCTTTTCAATGCATTTATTTATTTATTCTTGTTTGTATTTTGGGACTTTGGCACAGTGTGTTTTGATTTCATTTGCCTCCCCCTTCAACTCCTTCCAGCATCTACCCCTAATGGGAACATGTATACCTCAACCCCTCTCTAATATATACCTCAACCCCTCTCTAATATATACCTCAACCCCTCTCTAAAGCAGGGATAGAGTGTGGAAGCCAGAGGCAGTGGATGTGAACTTAGAGTGGTTGTGTTAGCACACACACAAAACTTGCATAAGCCCAAGCCAGCCTACATTTCAGCATCTAATTCCCCACCTAGCTGTGGAGCTATTGGCCAGTGTTGTATGCTATGTTTGCATTAGCACTGTACAGGGGCTTTGGATATGGGATGGTAAGCACTGTTGAAGGTAATAAATATCCCGAATGCAGAAAGAGCCTTCATGTCCTGCCTTCATGTGCATCTTCAACCTCAGCTCCCTTCTTGTCTTCATGTTCACTCTCTGTATCATAAAGTTCCTTAGACCATCTCAGCTCACAGGTCTCTGCATTCTCATGCATGCTATTCCCCTACCTGCAACACTGTTCTTCATGTCCCTGCTCAGATTACAAAGCATCATTTTTTTCTTCCTTATTTACATGGTCCTGTGATTTCCTTTATTACATCTACCACACCCTCCTATAGTCTATAGCTCTGTTAATTTTCAGTTTGCCTGTGTCCACCCTTCAAAGAATCACTTAAGCTTTAGTACTTAATGTGGTGTCTGGCAAATTTAGAAAATCAATAACTTTCTGTGCAATGAGTTGTAGTCATTGTTGAAATTTAAGGTTGATAAATCAATTTGCATATTTATCAACCTCTGGTACATTGGTGCATTGTTAGGTATTTTTTTTTTTTGCCATGATCTGGACAGACTAGGTAGCAAAATTAGAGTCAATAAGGATTATGTCTGAATAGGGAAATATAATTTACCTCATAGTTTATCCCTTGATGGCACCTAGATCATGAACTCCAACTTCCTTATTGATTTCAGTTCTCAAATGGAGTTTTCCTAGTGATCAATCTATTGCAAAAACATCATAAGAGCTTTGGGGTTTCCAAAGAAAAGAGACTTAAAAAGATCATCAACTGATCTTTCAAAATCCCCATTTTTTTCCTTCTCTAATCAATGCCCCCTTAATAAGAATAAGAACTGGTTCGCTTGTGATTGTCAACAGATCCTCTTGTGCCTCTCCGAGCGACATTCTTGGTGGCATTTGACAAACTGTCTGATGTTGTTGGATTTAGTTTGAGAGCCCCATCTCATTTCTCACAGTGCAGACTACCATTAGCCTGAGTAGTTAAGAGTTGCTAAGTGTTCATCTTTCTCAGATGCTGCCTCGAACATGGAAGGTTGAGAGAGAATTCAAGCCATTTGCAAACCTGCAATCCTTGAGCTGGACCACATAAAGCACTAAACAAAGACCTTCTTTACTGAAGCCACCCACAGGCAGGCCATTTTCAAGAGTGACGTCTTGTGGGAACAGGTCACAGCTAAAATATTACCTTCTATCATTTCTTATTGAGACTTCTGCAAGAATTTATGCTCGTGTCTCCATCCTTGCTATATCACTTAATATCAAAATCCATACCTTCAGATAAAGGTATTCCAGTTGCCGAAAGCCCAAAGCAAAGCACCACTGAGGGCAGTGCTTCATTTATTTGGATGAAATTTAATTGGCTTGAACCAGATCAAAAGGCACTTCTATTTGGTTTGTTCAAAAATGGAGTCATTTAATTGGTGACTTTTCAAGTTCATGAGATAATGAAATTTCAAAGATTGAAAAATTTCAATTAAATGCTGCCACCTAGTTTTCTAAGGATTAAGGAAGTGAGCAGTGCTCTTTCAGTTCACAGGCTTCAAAAGGCATTGTATCCTGGATGGGAAATGCTACGGTACACGGAGCCAATTCTCCCTCCGAAAATGGCTCCGAAAAGGCCTTCTTCTCTGATATAAATGCCTCACAGTTTCAGTCCCTGTATGTTTTTTTGTTCAAACCTCTATTCGAGCTCAAGAACAGTGTCTGAGAAGTACCAGACGTCCAATAATGAGTTGATGAATGTCAAGTGCAAGAGTGTCTGCTCTTGGCTTCCCACTCCAGGACACTGTGGAAGGCAGCAGCTGTGGGTTGACTTGAAGAGCTTCGATGTAGCTCACCTCAAGCCTGCACGCTGACTTACAGTCATAAAGAAGGAGGGGCTCCTATATTTGTTAGGGTCCTCTAGAGCAGTGGAAACAGGAGCGTGACTGTATATCATGAAGGCTATTATTATTACATTGACTTACATTATAGACTGGACGGTCCAGCAATGCCTGAATGTCTGAATACTTGGAAAGACAGGACCTGGTTGCTGCTCTGTCTGTGAGGCTAGATGCCTTAGCAGTTACAACTCAATGCTAAAGGCCTGAGAGGTTCCTGGAGAGCCCCGTGCTTTCTTTGATTCACAATGGAAGGCTGGGAAGCTGAGTTTCTTCAGTGGAGGATGCAATTGTGCAATAATAGAGCAGATGTGTTTAGCGGCGAGGGGCAGCTGTGGGTGAGCAGACCAAAAGCAACAGCTTTCCCCCTGGACTTCCTTAAGTCTGGGGCATAGCCAGATAGTATCAGAAAGTCCTCCTCTCTCTCCCTTCCCCACTCCCACTCTTTTTCTCTGTCTCTCTCCCTTTCCCTCCCTTTCTTCATCTCTTGCTTTCTCCTTGTCTGTCCATCCATCTGTTTGTCCCTCCTTCCCTCTTTCCGTCCCTCCCACCCTCCCTCCCTCCCTCCCTTCCTCCCTCCCTCTCTTCTCCTCCTCTCTTCTCCCTCTGGTCTAGGGCTCTTTGTTTTTGCAAAGTGTCCCAAAGTCATCTCTTCCTCTTTCTCTTTGTGTCTTGCCCCATGAGTCAGTCCTTCTAGGAGATGGCCCTTACAGCCCTGGAGGACTGCCACTCTGTGGATTTCAGATCTACTCAAGATGACCATCAAGATGAACCGCCACAGATCCACTTTCTTTTCTTCCTTGGGTAATAAAATGTTAATTAAAAAAACTATCATTTCAGAAACCCTTTACAATGGTCCCTTGGTGCTCCCTATGCACAACTCTCCCCCAGACTCTCAGCAAAAAGTCCTACTCAACATTCAACATGCCTGCACCATTTTTTCTGGCTTTTTTTTTCTCTCCATGGTCCAACTAAGCAAGTCTTTCATTGAACAGAAGTTCACATTTCTCTAGAAGTTCCATTTGGTTCCTCTAAAAATAGCTTCTATTTCCTTTCTCACTCTGATCCTGCTTTTTCTTCTTTTTCAAACCTGTGAACATATTCCTAACAGCTGTTCTAACACCCTTGCCTGACAAGTCCATTATCTTTATTATTTTTGAGTCTGTTTCTACTTTCTGATTTTTCTCCCGGTCTGGGTCAAATTTTATTTTATTTTATTTTTCCTAGCATCTTGGAAGCTTTTTGCTTTTGAGTGGAAGCTACACATGGTAGATTTGAGACCATTAAGCCATTGAGTGTGTGGATTTACTTTAAGGACTTTTCAGCCTTTGTTTTGTTTTGGCAGCATGCTATTTGTGGTCCTATCTGATTAGCCTCAGACATATTTCAAGCTTTAGTAACACACATCCAAAGTCATCTTTATAATGGATTATGTAGTCTAGAACCAAGGTAGACAAGAAGTCAGAGTGTTCTCTCAGACTCTTATGTAACTTTTTATACCCTATATTTGGCACATTCTGATCTAGCGTTGGTTTATGTGTCCATCTCATTTAAAACTTTATCCTTTTAAATGAAGTGTATGGGGCCAGAGAGACGGCTCTTTAGTTAATAGCACATGCTGCATTTCCCGACCATGCTAGTTCAATTCCCAAACCCACATTGGTCAGCTCTTAACTGCCTATACCTTCAGGGGATCTGTCTCCCTCTTCTGGTCTCCTTGGGGACCCACACATATTTGGCACACACATGCGTAAATAAAAATAAATTATTAAAAATGAAATTAGGTGGGAGATTACATATTTAACAACTGTCATAAACTTGGTGGCTTAAAAAAAACAGGGAAATTTGTAACATCATGATTATGGGGGTTAGGACTCTGCAGTCAAGGACCTGCAGGGCAGGCTATTTCTGGACTCTGTTTCCTACCTGCCTTCTCACTTCTGGTGGCTAATGGCATCACTAGAGGCTCAGCTCACGTCCATCTTCACATGTCCCCCTTTCTCTGTTGCTTTTCTGCTTTTCCATCTTCCTCTCACTTTTCTTATAAGGACACTTGTCATCAGATGAGGGCTTCATCCCGATCCTCGGTGATCTGACTTTGAGACTCTAAATTATGTTTTGAAGATGCTAAGCTCATATAAGTTCATCTCCACAATATGGGGTAACTAAGGTATGGGCACAGAATGTTTGGTCTGTATCTGACCCATTGCATTGGATTAGAAAAATATAGATTTCACATGGGATATGAAGTTAGGCATTGTTGGGGTATTTATTAATTAATAAATCCCAACCCCGGGGTTGGTACCCACCTCAATGGCTTATGTTCCCAAATGAAAGGCACACATACACACAGCCTTTATATTTTACCATGCCTCAAACAGCACAATAGCTGGGCCACTGCCTAATCTTCACTGCTGATAGAATCTACCTCCCACCGATAATTCCAAGTTACTACTTATTAAATTCTGTGTTCTACCCTGGCTGCTTTGGATCCAGTTGGGCAACCCTCTGGGGCATGATCTCCGGGCTCCTTTACAGGGCAGGTATGTCTCTGTCCTGCACTCTTCCCAGGCATGGCGGATCTCCTCTCTTCCATCCTCTTCCAGCATGGCGGATCTCCTTCTTCTCCCTCTCCTCCTGGTCCCACCTATGTCTCTTCTCCCCAGCTATTGGCTGCTGGCATCTTTATTTACCAATCAGAACCAAGGGGTGAGGGGAGAAGGATTCCAGAAGCTATGTGCAGACCCTCTTATACAGTTTTTTGTTTTGTTTTTTTGGGGAGGGGGGAAGATAATTAGCATTCGCAATACAAGCAGCTACACTGCATCTTAACAAAGTGAAAGGGTCTAGTTTCAGGAACTCAAGTTCAAGATCAGAACAGGTCTAACAGCATGTGGAATCAAAGTTTAGTGGGTGGTCTAGAGGGGCCCTTTTGTGCCCTAACAGGTTCTCAAGTAGCCTTGGACATGGATGAATCCATCCCTCTCCAGCAGCAAGGAGCCATAATAACAATGAGTTTGAAACAGGGCTCAGGTAGATGTGGACTCAGTAAAGTTAACCAGGATCTTTACAGGAATTAACACTTTAACCTTTTGCCTTTAGTTAGCAGTTTAGAAAGCTTGCAGCCAGCTCTTTCATTGTCCTCGTTTGCCTTCCATAGATAATTTCTCCCATGAGAATGTGAATTGCCTTCTTCCTTTCAGTATGTTTTTAAATCAAGGAAAAGGTATATAGCAAAATATATACATCAAAATACATAGAGCATAATGTATACAGCATTCCCCAGTCAACCTTATTTGGGTTATGCAAAAAATGTCAATAATTTTATTAAATTTCAGTAGTTTTGTAGTTTTCATTGGCTTCTTTTAAAAAATATTTCATTGACATTTGATTTGAATTATTTTTAAAAAATGAAGAACTTCAATATACAATGAAAGTCTATATCACAAATACCATCACCCCATCTCTTTTTTCAACAGAGAACTTTCCAGAACACAGAACTCCTTAGTTCCATTTTTAGAAGTTTTCGCAAGCACTGATGTCCCACTTTCAGAGATACTAAAATGTGTTCCAGCATGTTTAGAAACATATGTTTCCTAAAAATGAGGGTAAAACATTGACAAACAGCTTGTGTGTGTGTGTATGTGTGTGTGTGTGAACAGTACAACTTGCAACAGACAGACCATTAGTAAGCTGTCCAATCAGGGGCTGAGGGGTCAGAGAGAGGCTCAGTTCAAAGTTACAAAATTTTTTTTTTACTTCTCCAGAACACAATGACATTTCTGTGCCCTCGAGTATTCAAATGGAGTACACATGGGCATAACGAGTATGTTTGAGTGACAGGCAAGCTCTCTGTCCTTGACAAGCAGAGGACTCTCTGTGGCTTTAAGGAATGCCCTTCTTGATTTGATGGCCCCAGGCCTGCAGGGTCTGTGTGTGCCAAGGGCAGTTTCAGGTGAGCTTTGGCCAGGTTCCCACTGCCTTGCAAAACAACCAGCCATCTCTTGACAGGGCTTCAAGAGGCAGCTTTCTCTTGACTCCCTGGAGGCTAACTACTCAAACGAGTGCCATATCCCATTGGTTCATTGGTGTCACCACTGGCCTTAAGTCAAAAAAGGCTTTGAAACCGGACAGATAATCAAAGGGTCACGGCCTCATGCCTGGTATGTTGATAAGAAGAGAGCCAAGCAAATGGGCACTTCAGAAAAGCTGCTGCCTACCACTTGTGTCCTTTTGATATTCTCACTCATGAGAGACTTTAAAAGGCTTTTGGAACATACACTTAATCTATTCCAAAGGTCACCGCAACAAAGCTTTCTGATCCGCTGCTCCATGCTTGGCCAGACATTAAGACTTCAATCTTTGTATTTTCTTTTTGACATCAACTGTAAAAGCAGCGAATGAAAATTGTGTGTTCAAGGCTGCAGATGAAACACAGCAGACTCTTTCTCTGCATGCATTAGTTAATATCAAAACAGAGTGCCCATATTTTCTGAATAAGGAAAAAAAATCAGTTCTGCCATGTGACAGATGCAAATCAGCTCATGGGGACAGAGGAAGAACATATTCAGAATAAAGAATGGCATTGATGGCCTAGGGTGTGTGTTTTCTGTGAATACAAAGGCTTTGTTGAATTGATGTGTGGTGGCACAACCAGGGGTCTCTGCATGGGTACATTCATCATCTGGGTAGAGTGTTCCGGGGCATTGGTACTTGATTTCTGCCTTATCAGCCTTAAGCGTTAGTGGTATATGATGACAGGCATCCTTCAGTGGCTTCACATTCCCTTAGTCAATAATTAATAATGAAGAAGCACAAAGCCTGTTTGCTAATCAAATGTAATGAGCAGGTTAATGGAAAAACACACTCCAAGTTCACCTAAGTAATGATCTTGCCTCTATCTCTCAAGTCACCAGGGATGGCCGGACAAGCATGTGACTTAGGGTGTTCAGGAATATGATTTTAGTTAATTTAGTTGATTTCCCTAGGATTTTCTGCCCAGGGAAACTATACAAACAGTAGTTATCATTTCTAGCACTGGTCAGGTTTTTCAAAAATTCAAATGTTATTACAAGGGTAAGAACACACTTTGAGAGATATAAGATTGCTGTGTAGAATTATTTCATTTTATTAGGGAACTAATAACAAACACTCTTGAGACTATGTGTTTCATGCATATTGCTAGGCCAGAATAATGAGATCTCTCTTGCTTTTAGTAAAGCAAAATTCTGTCAGGAAAAAGACTTGGTAATTATATTAATGTATGTTGATAGCCTTTTGTGAGTGAATGCATTCAGTTCTGTGTCAGTAGGTTTCAGAATAATATTCCCTCCTTTTGGGTGCTGAAGCTGGTGATCTGACAGGTTAAGAGGTTTCTTCATGGTCACATGTCTGACTTGTTGAACCAAGATTTGAAGTTGAACATCTTGGATTCATTTTCTGAGCCACTCTGGTCTTTAGGCAACCATTTCTTAACCTTTACGAGACCTGCAAACGATCCTAGACTTTCCATACAAGATTTTCATAATTCCTGTTATGGCAGGCACAGCACATTGCTTGCCTTGATAAAAAAGAAAAACCCAAAACCAAAAAATCACTTTGCCCGCAGAAAGATCTACTATGTTCCTAGCAGCCTTATTTATAATAGCCAGAACCTGGAAAGAACCCAGATGTCCTTCAACAGAGGAATGGATACAGAAAATGTGGTGCATTTACACAGTGGAGTATGGCTCAGCTATTAAAAACAATGAATTCATGAAATTCTTAGGCAAATGGATGAAACTAGACAATGTCACAAATGGTAACCCAGTCACAAAAGAACACACAGGGTATACACTCACTGATAAATGCATATTAGCCCAGAAACTAGGAATACCCAAGATACAATTCACAGACCACATAAAACTCTAGAAGAAGACAGACCAAAGTGTGGGTCCTTCAGTCCTTCTTAGAAGGGGTAACAAAATACTCATGGGAGCAAATATGGAGACATAGTGTGGAGCAGAGACTAAAAGAGGGGCCATCCAGAGACTGCCCCACCTGGGTGTCCATCCCATGTACGGTTGGTCACCAAGTGCAGGCACTATTGTGGATGCCAAGAAGTGCATGCTGACAGGAGCCTGATATAACTGTCTCCTGAGAGACACTGCCAGAACCTGACATATACAGAGGTGGATGCTCATAGCCAACCATTGAACTGGTCATGGGGTCCCCAATGGAGGAGTTAGAGAAAGGACTGAAGGAGTTGAAGGGGTTTGCAACCCCATAGGAAGAACAATAGTATCAACTAACCAAAGCTCCCAGGGACTAAACCACCAACCAAGGAGTACACTTGGAGGGCCCCATGGCTCCAGCCATATATATAGCAGAGGACGGCCTTGTCAGACATCAATAGGAGAAGAGCTCTTGGTCCCATGAAGGCTTGATGCCCCAGTATAGGGGAATTTGAGGACAGGGAGGTAGGAGTGGGTGGGTGGGGGTACACCCTCATAGAAGCAGGAGGATGGGATGAGATGGGGGTTTTTGGGAGGGGAAATTGGGAAGGTGGATAACACTTGAAATGTAAATAAATAAAATATCCAATAAAAAATAAATTAAAAACAAGAAATGTTGAAATGAATTTAGTGTTTTACGTTGTGCTTTAATGGCTCACAGCCAATCAATAGAATGAGAATAGGGTCCCCATGGAGCAGCTAGAGAAGGGACCCAAGGAGCTGAAGAGGTTTGTAGCCCTGCAGGAGGAACAATAATATGTACCAACCAGTACCCCCAGAGCTCCCAGGGACTAAACTACTAACCAAAGAGTACACGTGGAGGGACCCATGGCTCCAGCTACATATGTAGCAGAAGATGACCATTTCAGACATCAATGAGAGGAGAGGCCATTGGTTCTGTGAAGGCTCAATTCCCCAGAATAGGGGAATGCAAGTCAGGAAATTGGGGAGGAGGGGGTGAACAGGGGGAGGGGGGATGGGATAGGGGTTTTTTGGAGGGGTAATACGGAAAGGGGATACCATTTGAAATGTAAATAAAGCAAATATCTAATAAAAATAATAATAAGTGTAATTTGTGTTAAGTTAAGAAGAAATTTAGGTGAAAATAAAGAGCTTTCATGACTCAAAAAAAAAAAGGCATTATTTCAGTCATGTGCTCAAAACATAAGGCAGAGTCATGAGAAGGGTGCACATGTTACGCTCAGTTGGTGTGTAGACCTTGGGATGAGTGTAGAAAACATGCTACCGGGAGCTAGTGCAAATGTGGGTCGGTCACATAGAGTAAGTCTTCTCCGTGCTCACTGTCAAGAGAATGATGAAACACGAGCATTTACTCACAAGACATTTATTTTTCAGTATGTAAGAAATGTCTCAAGCCAAAAACCAATCTTATGTGAAGTTTTGGCTCCTAAACAATATACCTGTGGTAGTTAAACTTGCTTTCTGTCAGAGGTTGAAGTAAATGTCAGTGAATTTACTAAGCAATTGTTTATCTTAGGGACAATGAACACATTTGCATTACCTCACCGAGATTCACTGGAAGTTTATAAGAACTTGGGATTTATCAATGCTCACTCTGGTTTTGTCAGGAAATTTAAACACAATAGTCTCCTGCCCTGGGATTTATTTGTGTGCTTGTTGAATATTCCTATTCAATACATTCTGTTGTTGATGAGCATGTAGTAATTATACATCCTTATTGGATACAGTGTGATATGTCAATATGTGTATACAGCTTTTGTGGATTAAATCAAGGTAATAAATGCTTCTATTTCATTACTAATTGTATATATTTGGAGCCAGTGAGTCCTTCTAGTTATTTAACATATATGGTGGTCGGCTACGGTGAGCTGTAACCACCCTACTATACTCTGGTATACATGATGCTCATTATTCCAGTGTCTGTCTCTCACACTGCATTAGCATCCCCACTGGAGGGTCTTCCACACTGCATAAGCATCCCTGTATAAGCTCACTGGATTTTTGGTATCCATTATGCAACATCCTCTTATCCCCACAAACTTTTTCAAGTTTGTAGAAATCACCATTCACCATTCAACATTCAAATAGGTTTTCTTTCCTACCCTCTTTAGATGCCAAAGAAGGAAGTGTCTGTCTTTCTGTATTTGGCTTGTGACATTGGTACTGTATCTCTTGGTACCTTCTGTTTATCTGCAGATGACAGCATTGTCTATCCTGCAGGTCATCTCTCCACTCTGTTGAACTTTCCCTTTCAGTGTAGATCGTGGTGGTTTGCTGTAATTTTATTTCTTCGTATTTGGTTCTGTTGCCTTGTTTTGGGGTCTTACTCCCCTAAGCATTAGTTATGATACGGTCTAGAAGTGTTTTTCTTCTAGTAGTCTTATAGTTCTACATTTAGAGCTTTGACCTATTTTGACCCACTTGGAGTTGATTGTTGTAGCCTGTGAGAAACAAAGATTAGTTTTAGTTTCTGGGCATGGATAGCATTTCTGCAGCGCTGTTTTTAAAGACAAGACTCTTTCTCCAGTGTCTGTCCTGGACAACTCTTGTGATCTGTTAGAGTAAAATGTGTGTCAGGTGACATAGCTAATCAATGAACTTGAGTTGCGCTTTCTCATCAGTCTGAGGCAAACACAGTCCTTCTCCTCTTGGATATGCAGAGTTGATAATTACATCATTTCCCCTTAGTGCTTCAATACATTTCCCTTTCCAGACGGGCTTTTATTTTTTATTTTTATTTTATTTACTTATTTATTTTACTTATTCACTTTACATTCCATTCACTGCCCCACTCCTGGCCACCCCCTCCCACAATCCTTCCCACCCTCTTCTTCTCTTCTGAGAGGGTGGAGACCCCACCCTGGGTGTCCCTCCACCCTGGCATATCAAGTATCCACAGGGCTAGGCACATCCTCTCCCACTGGGCCAGACAAGGCCGCCAGTTAGGGGAAGAGGATCCACATTTCCCTTTCCAGATGGGTTTTTAAAAGCTGGTGTTGGAGTAATGACTGGTGACAGCTGGGGATCACAGCTTGGGTTGTGGAGAGATGGCTTCAGTGACATATTTGCTTCACGTTTGGAAAAGAACAACAGTGGCCTGGTAGCACACTCTTTCTTAGAAAGTTCTGATGTGAGCTTTGCTGTCTAGCCTTGTTATGGTGTAACTATTAGGAAGCTCCCATTCCTAGTAGTCAATAACTTGATGTTTAGCTATATATATATATGTGTGTGTGTGTGTGTGTATGCTTATATATGTAAATATTTATACTTACATATCTAAATATATATATATATACTTTATGTATAAATATTTTTTTTGAGAAGGAAACAACAGCTAGTCTTGTAACAGTGACAGCTGGTATGATATTTGATGAAGTAAATGGGACAAGATTTAAAACACTATCATATAAAATTTATAATATGTATTCATCATACCTTCTAGTACCCAGAGACAGATATTTACTACCTCCCTGTGGCATTGATGATGTTGTTGATGATGATGATGATGATGGTGATGATGATGGTGATGATCGTGGTGGTGATGATGATGATGATGATGATAAGTGCTAATACTATCAAAATCTTTCTATGTACTAAATACAAACACATTTGCTCTGTACAACTAACTGTATAACATTAAGCAGCAGTATTTCTTTTATCATATACATGTAGTAGGTGCAGATGCCGAAATACTAAGGATCTAATATTCATCAAGTAACTATCCAAATTAGGGTTTGGGCACAAGAAGGCTTTAATGGAAAGGATGTGTCCTTAGCTAGCAAGCTATACTGCCTGTAGGAGCTAGGTATTGGCTATGCAAACAAAATTCTTCCTTAACAGTAGCCGCCATGAACACCTTCAACACTATGATGTACAACATACTGTCATTTTTCTAGACTTAATTTTATTTTTAATTATGAATAGGCATGTCTGTGCTGGTGTGTGTAAACATAAGCACAGTTCATTGAAGAGGCCAGAAGACGTTGCTTCTGGATTCCCTGGAGCTGGAGTTTTTGGTGGTTGTGAGCTCCCTAATCCAAGTGCTTTGTCCTCTCTCTAGCCCCTGGTTTTTTGTTTGTTTTTGTTGCTTTTGGTTGTTGTTGTTCTTACAATTACATTATATTATTATTTATTTATAACAATTGCACCAAAGTCCAACTTGGTGAGCCAATGAGTCTTTATTGGAGTTACTAAGTAATTATTTTATTTAGGAATAGTTTAGATTTATAGGAAAGTTGCAGAGATATCATGCACTTCATCTTGAATCCTCTCACAAATTCTGATGTCCTAGGCAGTTAGCCTATTCTGTAGGAGGGAAACCAAGCCACATAAAATATAAGTTATCATCCTCTTCTGTTTGTTTGTTTGTTTTGAAACTGGATTTTGCTGTCCTGGATATCTGTGTGTAGATCAAGCTGGCTTCCAAGTCAGAGATCTGCCTGCCTTTGTCTCCTGAGTGCAGGGATTAAAGGTATTCACCACCATGCCCAGCTTGAATAACTGTGCTGACTGACATACGTGATATGACTGGGTTTCAAACATAGGTATAGGCATCTAAACCTGTCTCTTAACGATAGTTGTTAAAATAGCTTTTAACAATATCTGTTGAGGTTGAAGCAATGTTTTAATTACTTATAGCACCCATGGAGGCCAGAGGAAAACTTCATGAACCAGTTCTCTTCTTCTTGGGCATCCAATTCATGTTTCCATGTTTGGCCACAGGTGGTTTTATCAGCAGAGCTGTCTTATAAGCCCTAAAGCCAAATTTTGGAAAATGGATTTCAATGAATTCCTAAATCCAATGAAAAATAATTTGCTTTATATTGTTTACACATAACTCACAGAGGTCCACACAACCTCTCTTATATCAGTTAGGAATCTGGGATTAGAAACCCTTTTATATCTCAACACCTGTAGCTGGCAGATTAAAACTACTAACACAAGAGAGGTCAGTTTTGTCACTGTCTTCTGGTGTCCATTTCTCTAGTGTCCTTTACATTGTCACAAACAAGAAGAAAATCAGTGCTCAAAGACACACAGGCAATGGCCACATAAGCTGACAGGTACTCAGTACTTGAATACATGCTTAACATCTTTATAGTTTCTCTGTAGTCTGTTTTTTTTCCCAATTGGTTACAGCTGTATATCAAATAGATTGACACTATATATAAACTGTGATTTATATAACCTGTGGTTTTTATTCTTCTAGGAAAATACACTCAAGGCAGTTGTTCATTGTGTCTCAGCAAATTTCAGATACACGTGTAGGTGTAAGCTATAGGGCAGGGACGGTACAATTGCAAACCCTGGTTGTCTTCATGTTGGTGTTATTATGAGCTACTTTGTAAGTGAGAAAATAGAAGTAATCAAAATTAAGGAGGTCCAAGTCCAATTGTAACTGTGATGCATACTGAGGGCTTGAAGTATGTATTCTAAGGATTCTAAAACCACAAGCAACCCTCCTTCTCTCCCTCTCTATGCTTGGTGAGAGACAAATCAGGGATCATTGGCAAATGAAGGGCATAAAGAAATCACTTCAGTGTTTACCATGCCAAAGGCATTGTTATTTACTGTGGGGTCAAGCAAAATGGCTCTCGATCATATCTCATAGCTACATCCGATGGTTGACTTGACAATGAGAACTATGAGTCACTGGGAGAAAGTCACTATCTAACCATTCAATTAAAAAAAAACCTATGGAATACAGAGTCAAATGTTTTAAGTATACAGCTTATATAGAAAGACCCACTTCTAAAAGGTTCTGAGTATCTGGGTAGCATTATGGTATTACGGCTGAAATTTAATTTTCAATTTTTTGAGGGGTTGATTTACGTACTGTTCTTTAAAATTATTTCAGGTAACTTTTAAGTTTGAGCTTAATCACTGGTCCAGTAATGGAAAATGCTTTATCAGGACTCGTTCTCTGTCTCCACTAAATTTATGAGCTATGCTAGACCCTTATGGCAGATGAAATAGGCGAATGGTTTAATGAAAGAGAATTAGGCATTTTATTGCTTTTTCTTTAATGGTCATTATTTAAAGCTTTAGATTGAGTTCCACCCAAGCTACTTAAATAATGCTTATTTTGTCATTACCCCAAAGAAATTATTAATGTTACTAATTGTGTTTGCTTTAGGTTTTTATTAGTATATTAAAACAACATATGAACTCTGGGTCAGGGAGAAGTTGGGGTAAATAGAATCAAAACACACTGGAAGACATTCTCAAAGAACAGACAAAAAATTAAAAATGAACATATGAAAACATCTGTTGATGATTCTGATAAGATAGAGTCCTGTAGTCATTATCATTAAATGCCTGTTCTCTATAGTACAAGGTAAATTATGCTTTTATCCCAGTCGCAAACAAGACCCTCCTGTACAGTCCTGTTGTTATAATTTCAAATGTATCCAGCTAATTAGGCAACAATTGTGTTTAAATATTTTGCAACCCTTTCACTCAACTTGATGGTTTTGAGAAAACAGTTGGAGATTTCTATCAATAAAAACAGGTTTCAATATATTATTATTATTATTAATTTTCTTTTTTATCTCTGCATGTCAGTAAGATGTGCTTCAAATCATTTTAAAGGCTTATACAAGCTGGGCATATTGACATTAAAATAACAGCAGAACTTTTTCACTTGCAAATATTAAACTATTAAATATTGAAATTGATTTACTGACAGGCTAAGCATAAAAGACAGTGGAAATAATCAGTGAGAAGGAAAGTAAATTGAATTGTATTGTTTGTGGTTTGAGCTGACTGAGGTAGAAATAGTTTTACTTCATAACAATAAAACAAGAATAAATGTTGACATTAATTGTTCTAAATAGTCAGTAAAGCAATGATGTGACCATTTAGAGAAATTAGTGGAAATAAAACTCACAGAGACTTCATGAGTCATTCACGTACAGTTAGAGGGCCTGTTAACTTTCATCCAAAATAAAGACTGCTCAAAATGTTCAAATGAGTATCTGGGCTATACAAGTTTGGAGACACCCAATCAAATCAAGAGATAAACAAGTCCTTAACCAAAGTTTGAACTGCCAAGTGTAAGTATATGCAGATAGTGTTCACAATGTTCACATTGGAATTAGGAACTTCTAATCTAGAGTCAACAAAATTATTATCATCCTTAGCCAAATACCATTATGGTAGCTTTGTTTTTATTGATCTGATCTACTCTATTTTACACTTCACTTACCTAGTATAGTCCAGGCACTGTCTGATGCCTTCAACCCTTAGCTACAACCAAAGCCCAACTCTTATGTGGATGGTTTTCATCTTTAAGATCTTGATTTTTAGTATGTTGTGGATGGGAAAAAGAAAGTCAATAACATTTTGTCATAGCCACATATTTTATTTTCCATGGGAAAGCCCAAAGAAAGATGAGTGTTGCAAGGATGGCAGGTATGTCAATAGTGTTAACCTGTGTTCTATACCCAACTGTAATGTCCCCATGTGTGCACTTTCCCAACTAGTTGGCAGGAGAAACAAACCAGGATAGTACCTTCACTGAGTTAATAATGGTGCCCAGAAAATGATGCAGGTGACTTTCAGTTATGTCCCTTTTGCCATAGTTTAGCCAAAAGTCTCCTTTTATCTGTCCCTGAACTGATAAATCAGGTGTTTAGCCTGGGAACATGGCCCTTGTTAAGACAAGAAGGGATCACTTATCAGGGAGAAACTGTTGGGGCTTGATCAAGATGCTGTCTTTGCAGAGAAGCATCCTCTAGCTACTGTTTCTAAACAAGAATTTTATTGAATTGATAGTCTGTCTAATCACTGAATTTTGGCAATTCTTCATATCAATTATCATGTTCAAATTTTATATTTATGGAATTAAAGTTTAAATTATTCTTTTCTTTTGAACACCAACCCCTTAAAGGCAGCACCATTGTTTTTCATTCTATATAAACTTCATGCCTATGTACCTGACATACTTGATCTATGAAAAAGATATTTGAGGTGATAAAAACTGGTGAATGAATAGATAAAAATCTAACTGTACATCCAGACATGGTAGTGCATCAAATGGAATAAACTTGCTGACTAAAAGTACAAACAATTAATAGAAAAGGCAACCAAGTTTTACTTGAATCAGACAAGCCATTCTTCAGTATAGTGCTTTCTAAGGCAATTGTTAGGTTTTTAATGGGCTTATTAAAATCTCTCGACTGAATCATCTTTGCCATTTAAAATGAAAGAAATGAAATAAAAGTGAGTAGGTAGGAAGGGGTGAAATAGGAAAAACAAAACACAAGACAAAGCAAAACAAAACAAAACAGAGAACACTGTGCATGGTTAGGACATGTTTTCTAGAGGCATTGCCATTGGTAAGGTGCCCATGTTCCTGTACATAATCCCTTCTTCATGCTCTTGTAAGCAACTAATTGAATTCATTGGTTTATTAAAAAAATCTTCCATTTTTTATGTGTGATGTAAATATGAGAGGATTCTGGGTCACAAGATAAAATGTAGTTTTTAGTGTGACTGATTTGAAGACTTTGGATGTCACTGCCTACTACACTTAGAAGAAATAAGCTCCGAGTCGAGGAACACAGAGAACACTGATCACAGGGCTCAAAGAGACATGCCTTAGAGCCTGACGAAATGACCTAAAATGGCAGCTCATCTCCAGCAATTCCATGAAATTTGATTCTTTAGCGGCATCTTTTCCACCAACACTCTATCAAAGCGTACTTCAAAAGAAGAAAGGACTGTGTGTTTCAAAGCATTGCTTCATCTTACCAATCACAGTGGGGTATTCTCTTCAGGTTGAAAGCTTCAGAAACAACTTTGAATTATGGCTCAACTTGAGAATGTCTTTTAAAAAAATCCCTGTAATTATGATATACCTCAGCAACTTAGATACTTGCTGTTGGTGATCAGTGGCCTTCCTAGGGCCTGGCAGTGAACAAACACCCTAGGTTCCATTTAGAACAGAAATCATCTGTCTTATTGACTTTTCTCCCCCTCAATCCTACTGTGATTCTGGTTTTAAACTTCCTATAATTGATAGTAGTTTTTAATCCTGTCTTTCTCCTGTTCATTCTTACCAATGCAATCTGAACTGAATGTTCATGGATTTGACCTTATTAACATTTTAGTCTTGTATTTTAATCACCTTTTAAAATCAATGTAGTGTGTCTTTTCTGGCTCCATCATTTTCTCAAGAGACCTACCAACTCCCAGACACTTTATAAAAACCTGTTCAATGAACAATATCAGAACCAGAGAAAAGCGTAGTAGACCTTTAACATACAATTTAGTCACACCCTAACTTACTGCTCTAGTACAGTACAGTACAAGCTGAACCTAAAAGACAGTTGTATGAAGGAGCTGCCAAAACCACAAAAACAAGCAAAGAGTTGTACCTTTCAAGTCAGTTTCATTAGCTATCCTACCAAGCAAAGATAGCCTCAGGTAATAACTGATCCAACAGACCTCTGAAATAACTACCCTGGCTTTTTAAATGCATGGACTCTCCCACTGACTTGCAGGCTCCAAAAGGGTAAAAGACTACTTATTTCTCTGTAGCTTTCCATCACAGAAGTCAGCCAGGCTACCTCCAACTTGTGTATGTTTTGCCTTCTTGGGTTTTTTTCTTGCTTAGACCTTCATTCAAGTATTATCAGTTCATGTTTGTTTAGAATTCACTATGTTTGAGACCTTATGTTAAAATCTTTGCTTACATAATCTTATTTCTTACTGCAACGAAGTGTGGTAGTTATTTAAATGGATAATCAGACATGCACAAGGGTCTCAAAAGCTCATGCCTTGAAAGGACAGAAGCTACTCTTTCTCTTAAGTTGTTCCCAGTGTCTCAGCTGGGTGGGTCTGGTTTGAGATCATACGAAATTATTATCATAATGGACTTGAGGCTGCGGTCATTTTCAGACTGTATTTGCACCAACGTATCTGGTATGTTGGCTTAAGAGTAAAGTTTTCTCAGGTATATTTTGATTTTCTCATAATCTCTTCAAGTGGTATCTTCAACATGGTAGCTGAATCAGTTGGCTTTAAGTAGTCTGGGCTAGGGTCTCACTTCAGTTGATCACTGAAGAAAAAGACATGGGAGATGCGAGAGCCTGAAGAAAATAAGAGGACACTCAAGGGCTGTGATTATCATAGTTAAAAACAACGCCAGCAACACACTATAAATCAACTTCTCAACAGATCAACAGAAGGGCGAACCTTCTGATAACTAGCTATGGGTTTTCTCAAATTACAGCTGCTGTGACATTACATTGGTGAAGGGCAGGATTCATTCCTCCAGATAGAAAACCAAAACCACACTAGAAATAGATAATCAGAAATATCTCCTATTTATTAGAGACTTAATTAGCAATTCATAATGTTTCCCAAAAGAAAGCACCAAGTCCAGATGGTGTTTTTACTGTTGGATTCTACTGCACATTTTCAACAAGCTCTTTAAAAACTTTGAAATATTTAACACTTCTCAGTTCATTTCTTGAGACCAAAGTTACCCTGATTTTACAACCAGATAAAAGATACTGGAAAAAAAGAAAAAATTATAAGCTGATGTTTCTCATGAACATGAATGCAAGTCCCCACAGAAAAAACACTAGCATTTTGGATCTGTACTGGCTGGTTTTATGTGTCAACTTGACACAAGCTGATGTTATCACAGAGAAAGGAGCCTCAGTCGAGGAAATGCCTCCATAAGACCCAGCTGTAAGGCATTTTCTCAATTAGTGATCAAGGGGGGAGGGCCCATTGTGGATGGTTCCATCCCTAGGCTGGTTTCTATAAGAGAGCAAGCTTAGCAAGCCAGGAGAAGCAAGCCTGTAAGTAACATCCCTCCATTGCCTCTGCATCAGCTCCTGCTTCCTGCCCTGTGTGAGTTCCAGTCCTGACTTCCTTAGGTGATAGACAGCAGTGTCAATGTGTAAGCTGAATAGATCCTTTCCTCCCCATCTTGCTTCTTGGTCATGATGTTTTGTACAGGAATAGAAACCCTGACTACGACAGGATCTCCCAATGCATTGTGCACAATTAACTAATGGGACTAATTCAAGCATGGAGAGTTATCTGAATACTCAAAGCTCAGTCTAACCACCACAGCAGTGACCACAGAAGAGTCTGTACTAGGTAAAGAGTGCTTATAGAAGCCTTTAAGTACAATGCATAGCAAACCAGACATAATGGTGTAAGACAGGACTCATCCTTTCCAAGATCGAGTTTCCAGAGATGTCCTATCTTTCCATCGGTCTTAGTTACATTTCTGTTGCTATGATCGACACCATGGCCAAGGAAACTTACAAAAGAAAGCATTTCTTTAGAGTTTTACAGTTTCATAGTTCATAATTATCAGGGTGGAGGGCATGTCAGCAGGCAGGCAGGCAGGCAGGCAGGCAGAAAGGCACTGGAGCAGTGGCAGAGAGTTCACATCTCGAGACACAAACATGAAGGAAAGAGACCTAACTGGAAATGGTGTAGATTCTGAAACCTCAAAGCCCACTCTCCTATAACATACCTCTTATAACAAGGCCACACCTCCTAATTGTTCCTAAATAATTTGAACAACTAGGGGCTAAGTACTCAAACATATGAGCCTGGGAGGGCCATTCTCATTCAAACCACCACAGTGGTCTACTACAGCTTCTCACTGTTTATAAGCAAAGTTAGCACATTCAGATGCTTAACAGAAATTAAGTTAAACAGATTGCTAAGGAGGAAATGAAATTGTCTTTGTCGTGATACATGGAATGGTTTTCCATATAGAGGACACCAAAGAGTCACCAAAAGCCTACCAGAACTGATGCACCAACATAACATAATCATACAATACCATGCTTTTGGTCAGAAGGCAACTGCATTGCTATGCATTACTAAGAAACAATGTGATTACAAATAATACACAAAATAAGATGCACATAATAATACCAATACAGTAGAAACACATATAAAACCTATATGCAGAGAATGGTAAACTTTGATTCAAAATATCAAGTCTACCTAAGTGGAGGTGCTTAGTGGTCATGGATCAAAAGATTCAATGCTGTTAAGATTTTAATTCTCGACCTGTTTTTATAGATTCCATTCAATTCCAATCCTAATCCTAGAAAGCTATTTTGTAGACATTGATAAATTGGCTTGGAACAGCCAACAGGATACCCAACAAAGAATGATCAAAACTACATGCTACGTTGTTCAGGAATACAAATCAAGATAGATAGTTAGGGAAGGGAGAGAGGGAAGGGAAGAAGGAAGGAAAGATAAATAGAGATAGAAGATAGATGGATAGGTGAATATATATATATATATATGATAGATTAACCGATCAATTGATAGATGATAGATATTGGTCTTATAGCAACAGAGTCACTTAAAAAAACGACAATAATATTTCAATTCTCACCTTTCTGGAGATGTGAAGACTGATGATAGGGTGCCAGGAAGCAGGCTGGGACTCTGGGGTGGGCTTCTTTCTGGCTGCAGACTGTAATCTCTTGCTGTATCCTCATACAGTATATAGGTAAAGGGCTAGCTAGAGGTCTGTCGGGTCTAAAACAAAAACAAACATTAAAATAAAAAATGAAAGCAAATGACAGATGTTAGATGGTACTTTTGTTACACAACCACAATGCAAACTAATTAGATCTTTAACATCATATTCTGCATTTTGATACATAAAACAGGGTTCAATTATTCAATATATCACTCTCTAACTTCAACACACAATCATGGTATATTAAAATAGGGTTGGTTGGGCTGTAGAGACTTCTAAGTAAATAAAAATGCTTGTTATGTAAGCCTGAAAACCTGAGTTTGATTCCAAGAATTCATGGTGGAGAGAACAGAACCAACTCCGGAAAGTTGTCCTCTGATCTCCACACATGTGCTATGGCAAGTATATGTTCTTAACATACCTATAGCACACATATTAATAATACATAAAATTTAAATTTAAAATAGGAGGATTGGTCAGAGTACAAAGCGCTCCTTGAATCTCTGTGTCTAGCCATGTTTCTTCTTGACTTCAAGGATTTGTCCACTGAACTTTCCTCCAAACTCATGTATTAGACCTCAAGACTGATGGCCATTTGCATTTTCAGTCACCCTAGAAATATTATATGACCAGTCCAGATCCCTTCTGCCTGAAACCCTGTCTTCTTGACATCTATGTCACCAGAACATTTTTCTCTTGTATCTAGTCTATGGCAGATTGGGTAGAAGTGAGATAGAGCCAATGAGAATCATGATCAAGGGTCACCATGAACAACAGTAGAACTTTGGTATAATAAAAATCTGACATATGTATACAGTGAGAAGAGTCTAGGCTATATCATTAACAGTAGTTATTTCTGAGGCATGTAAGCAGGGGCTTAAACTTTTTAAATCAGATGTGTCGATTTTGTAAGAGAAAATAAAATCTTTTTTTTTGTTTTAAAATAAAATTTATTTTTTTGTCATTAAATATTGGTTTTCATGCCTATGTGTACACATACATAGGTTCAGATAAAGTGTCTCAGGTAAAATGGGACTGCCAGGGGCAAGCACTTAGAAGCCTTGTAACAAGCTACAGGAGAGAGGTGAGCCAGCTGAAGTCTCAGTGGGGGAGGGGAGCTCACAGTGCGAATGCCCGATTTATTTTTTATTTTTGTTTTTAATTTTTTATATTTTTATTTACATTCAAAATCATTTCCCCTTTCCCGTTTCCTCCCTCCCCGAAAGTCCCATAAGCCCCCTTCCCTCCCTCTTTTCCCCATTCAACCCCCTCTCGCTTCTCTGTCTTGGCATTCCCCTACATCCAGTCTTTCCAGGACCAGGGGTCTCTCCTTCCATCTTCTTGGAAATCTATTGATATGCGAATTGCGTCTAGGGTATTCCGAGATTCTGGGTTAATATCCCCTTATCAGTGACTGCATACCATGTGTGTTCTTTTGTGATTGGGTTACCTCACTAAGGATGATATTTTCAAGTTCTGACCATTTGCCTAGGAATTTCATGAATTCATTGTTTTTAATTGCAGAGTAGTATTCCATTGTGTAGATATACCACATCTTCTGGAGAAAATAAAATCTTGATCATAATTTTGAAATTATACGTTTCGAATAATCGTCCCTTGAGAACCAAAGTGCTCTGAAATTTTACTGAAATGCTAGAGACCTCAACGTCTCAAACTGTAGTCAAGACTCTCCAACCAAATGTGAAGGTTAGAGAAAAATCTCGCAACAGTAGAGGTTTCTGAAGGTGTAGCAGCCCACCACTAATTCAAAATCAAACACACTGAAAATCTGCTAGAATGAATGCTCTACAGGTAGAACAAGATCCCTACAAAATTACTATTCAGGCAACAGTTGCTTTGCTATGTGTCACAAATAAAGAACTGGTCTTTGAAATAAACAGAGGCGCTTCTGGCATGTTGTAGCATGTAACTTCACTGGAATCTTGCTTCTGAACATGCAGCACATACATTTTGCACCGTGCATCCCCTCACACGTGCTAACAATGTCCATTGCCTGAAATGCCAGCTAGTTCACATGGCTGCCGAGTCACCTCTAGCTCCCATGTGTGGGCCTCCATGCTTTCAATTTTTCATAGTCTCAGTCAAGATAGATGAGTAACAATAATTCAGAAATTTCTAGAAACTGACTAGACTATTATACTATACTATACTATACTATACTATACTATACTATACTATACTATACTATACTGCAGATGCTGGGAAACAGAGATTGCATTAATCACAGGCCAGTGCTGAACATGTTAATACTAGCACTTACTTGTTCTGTTTATTATAGAAGCACTGACAGGGCTTATCTGAGTGTGGGGATCAGGAGGCTTTTCAGGACAGTGGTGAGAACAGAGAGTGAGAAGAACTGGCAAATGTGGATTACCTCTCAGCAGATTTCTTTGTAGACTCCATTAGCCTTGAACGTGCACTCTTCCCATTTCAGCCTTCCAAGTCCTGAGAGCGCAGCTGTGCACCACTACACTCAGCTTCCTCTCTCTTTTGAAACCTACAGATTCCTGTTTCACCTGAAGCGTGTATACCCATCATCCTCTTCTGTTCCTCATGAGCAATGTAACAGTCTATAAGTAATAAGCTAAACTTCCTCGAACTCTTGCTAGACCCAACTTTACTCACAGTGGTTTTATTTTATGAAGTCAATATCCACAGGGCATGGGTCAACACCAGCTTCACCATATGGCAGGGACAAGAAAGTGGCCCAGCAATAGAAGCAGTATTGTGTATTGCCAGATCGACTACAGGTTGTGGGGCACAACTTCCTTCCCGTGAAGGTGTGACAGAATCCTTGGCAGAAGCAACGTTGGAGGAAGAGTTTGAGTTTTTGTGGAATGCAGTTCATTAGGGCTGAGATGGCAAAGCCCAGCAAGCTTGGTCCATGGCAGTGGGAGCTTGCCCAGCAAGCTCTCATAGGCCACTAACTAGAAAGCAGATGGGACCAGAAATGGAGGCTGGTATAGCCTCCAAAGGGCTGTCTACCATCTTAGCCTTGGATCCTCAACAGTTCTACCACCTCCTCAAGTGCAGACATCTTCCAGGGGCTAGTGCTGTAGCACAAGAGTGCGTGAGGGACATTCCTATGTAAATCCCACTGTAAGTAAAAGAGGGAAACTGAGGTCACTGTTGGAAATCAAGGCCAAGGATAGGTGGCATTGGAAGCTTTGGTTCCTTCTCCAGGTTTCTGTTTTCACGGAAAGAGAAGAGGTGACCCTTCTAACCTCTAGGTCACGTAGGCTCCCTCCTTGCACGATTGCTGTGGTGCTACTTTGTCTAGGAACCAGGAATATCCCCTCAGAAATCTTTTCGCAAGACTAGTGTGATGGCTCCGTCAGTAAAAGTGCAGTGGTTCGAGCCTGCTGATCTGAGTTCCCTCCCAGGACTGCATGGTAGGACATAAGAAATGGCCTCTGAGCATTTTCATCTGTTGTGCATTTACCTGTTGTCTGTCACACACATCCCATACATGACAATAATGATAACAGCAACAAATAATTAAAAAATCTTTGCTATTCCCCCCCCCACCTCCCCAGAGAAGAAGAGGTGAGAACCTTCCTTTCATGGTATCACAGAGGCTCTATACACTTAAGTTGTCCTGCTAAAATCAAAAGCCTTCTCGTCTTCATTTGCTTTATATCTTTATTGCTACCTTGGTACTCTGTTTAAATGTGGCTTTGTAAGCCCCTTTGAGTTCTTAGTTCTTCCACTTAGGCCCATTCCATCACCGAATTCCGTGCTATCATGCTTAACAAAGTGTTACTATGCACACGTCTGATTGGGCATTATATGACCCACTTCTTTTGATCTCTCTCAGAGAGAGCATCCACTTTCCACAGGATGATTCCATTTGTCACAGGGACTTTGAAGTCCCCTTAATACTCCAGATCAACATGGGAAAGGCAGCAAGGAGAGATGACTTGATGATGGTTATGTGCAGGCAAGTAGAAAGAAAAGAATGTCCATGTTCACGGGGGAGGTTTTGGGTTTCTATTTATACTCATTCACCGAATGACTGAGCTGTCAGGGTGGACAAGTAAAGTGGAGAAATATCACAAGATAGATTTTTCAGAGGAGAATTAACCGGTGGGAATAATATCTCAGAGCTCTCAGTACATCTCTGATGAGTTTGCTTTCTCAAGATAAATCCAATGAACAGTGTGTGTGTGTGTGTGTGTGTGTGTGTGTGTGTGTGTGAGTGTGACCAGAGTATGAGGTTAGTCCATTTTGGAATCTCTTATCCGTTACACCATCATCTAAGTCTTGCAGAGGTGATAATTGCTATTTGATGCATTACCTCAGTCATCACCAACCTGGATTGTTGACCCAGGATTCATCATGAGCTCCAGTTGCTTTAAGAAAAGATGTACTGTAGATTGAAAAAAAACAAAGTTTCAGGTTGACAATACCTTTTTCTCAGTTGTTTGACACCTTGCTGACCTTAAAGAATATGATGGAAGATTTCTTCAAGTCTTTGTTGGCTTCTTGGGATATTTTGTATAATTGATCATATTTTTCTTAGCCCAAACCCCAAATCCAACTCTCGCCCTGTTTCTGCATCTTCTCAAGTGAATTGCTGCTGACAGAATGACAGTTCTCCTACCTCCCACTGTGGATTTTGTTTTTTAGACCTTGCCACCTTTTAAAGAGAGCTGACTTTTTTTTTTGACATATTCAAGTTTTACTAGAAAAATTTGTTTTATGGAAAAAAAAATCTTTCCCTTTCACACTTTCTCCTTGTTACTTTCTGTATTTAGCACCGTTTTTTTCTGAAGTCTGGATAATTAAATCCCATTACCTCCAGTGCTTACATTTTCCCTTAGGTTTTGGGAAAAATAATAATTTAGATGAACCAAGACCTTTTTGTATTAAATATGAAACAATTAACATTAAAAAAGGAGAAAAAACATTTTAATTTGAAAAGTCAGCTTTATTTTTTTATTCTGGAAAAAAGTACACAATAAAAATAAAGAGTTGTGGAGCCCAGTCCCAATTGATCTATCTACAAAACATGCTTGGACCCAAGGCTCAGGGAACACTGGGGAAGAGGACAAGGAATGACTGACAGAGTCAGAGGAACATGGAGTTTACTGTGAGATTGTGTCTTATATTCATGTCAGAAGCTACGCCCATAAAGTCTCACAAACATGGCTGCCTGAGAATGAGCTGAGCAAAGACAACAACGTTAGACATGCTAAAGCAGTTGGGGGGAAAGTTCGGGGACCCTGCTTCTACATGAAGAACTATACACAACTTAGGAAAGCCAAGAGCAAGAGAGACAGTCTTCCCTAGGGAAGAACATAGCAATGGCTCATCCAATATTAGATGATCAACCTGAAAACATACGTACATGTGATATTATACAGGCTGATCAAGTTATATTTGTGAAAGTTATATATCTACCATTAAATACATACATATAAAAACATCATTGTTTTAAAATTGGAATTTGTGTCCTTACGAATGTATCATTTTCATTGTACAACTTTGGGCTAGTATCAGAGATTTAATGATGAAATTGCCATCTAGGGATGTTCAAGATTGCTCATAGAGCCTTATCACTACTCTAATGATATTGAACAGAAATGTAAATTTGGTGGTCTCTGGGGTTCTTTGAAGGTTACTATTTCTCCATTCAACTTCATTGACTTCTACCTTCGGTTGTGAACAAACCCAGCATTAGGTAATGTTGTCCAGCACCTCTGCATTAAGGATCATCAATATTTCTTAGAATACCCTCCAGGTATACCTGGTGAGCTAGAGAAGTCTCTTACTTTAAAATAAGGAGATTTAGGTTATAGAGTTAGCTTGTGACTGGTTGTCCCACAACCTGTTAACATCCAAGGCTGTCAGCATGGGCATCCAAGTCCTGAGTGATGCAAAGGATGGTGAGAAATGTATTGAGTACAAGTGAGAGTTGAGTAATTATGTCATAGGAAGTTGGTTTAGGAGCTGGGTTACTTTGGAGATCTATGTAATAGAAACATTTAGGGAACAACCAGTAAGGTGGCTCAACCCCCGTAGCTCAATGGATCATTCACTCATCCCTAAGGATCATATCCCAGGGGGAATGAACCTAGTTTGGCTTTTCTTTCCAGATGACCAATCTCAACAGGAACTGAAGTTGATAGCCTTCAATTTCAAGTCAAATAGACCAGATCATTTAACAACAACAACAAAAAGGAAAATGGATGCTGATATTGTAACATTAATATTTAAATGTTTTGCATAGCTTAAACTGGTCTTGAATTCCTGATTGTCCTGCCTCAGTTTCCCCAGCACATGAGCCACACCTAGCTTGAGAAAGAGATCTCAAGTAAGCTAAAATATAGATGTTCACTTTGGCCACTTGTTTAGCTGTATCAAAAATTAACTCCCTGGAGGCACCTTATTTTTTCATTTGTCACATGGAAACAATTTTTTTTTTGTTTTGCTTTCTTATAAAGCTAATAGTGAGATAATTTTAAATGAGCTGTCTCAATAAATGGGATAATGAAATATCTCTAAATTGTATCTAGATATGACAGCACATTAAGAGCTGGGCAGATTGCAGTGAGGGCAATAGTTCAATTTCATCATGCTCTTTGACATCGCCACATAAACTACCTAGCATTCGCACCAGGATTGCTCTTTTCAGCTTCCAAAGTGGTAGCATGTGTGTTCAGAGCTTTGCACTCTAAAAGTCTTAAAATATGATAAAGAAAGACCTTAGGTTTCTAAAGAAATATGTACTGATCACATGCATATTCATCACATCATTTTATTGGTTTAGCTAATAGACAAGGGGCAGTAGGCAAGATGCTTTATGTATAAGTGCATTTATCTCGTTGAAAGTATGAATAGTAAGATAGTAAGGCATTTACCAGTTGTTGGATTTTCTAAAGTGAATTCGCCCATATTTCAGCTGTGTTGTAACAACAGTTGTGGGAAGCAGTGTAGAGGCTCCTTAAAAAGTTAACATAGAACTATCTGGTAAGCTAGAAGTTACTACTGGATACATATAAAATGGAAATTAAATCACAGTGGTGGCATAATCAGCACCTTCCTATTCCCATAACAAAATCATTCACAAGAGTGATGGCTAGAATTGACCTATGTTGGTTAATAGATGAATATACATTATAGATAAAAAGTGTTATATGTTCTCAGTGGAATACTATCTAGGCATGAAAAACAAGAAAGCTTCCCCCTCTCCCTTTTTGTGACACTGTGTGTACTGGCTGGTTTTGTGTGTAAACTTGATACAAGCTGGAATTATCACAGAGAAAGGAACCTCCCTTGAGGAAATGACTACATGAGATCCAGTTGTAAGGCATTTTCTCAATTAGTGATCAAGGGGGGGAGGGCCCATGGTGGGTGGTGCCTTCCATGGGCTGGTAGTCTTGGGTTCTTTAAGAAAGCAAACTGAGCACGCCAAGGGAAGCAAGCCAGTAAGTAACACCCTCCATGGCCTCTGCATCAGCTCTTGCTTCTTGACCTGCTTGAGTTCCAGTCCTGACTTCCTTTGGTGATGAACAGCAGTGTGGAAGTATAAGCTGAATAAACCCTTTCCTCCCCAACTTGCTTCTTGGCCATGATGTTTTGTGCAGGAATACAAACCCTGACTAAGACACTGTGGATAGACCTAGAGGATTTTATGGTATTTCAAGAAAACTTGGCATTAAAAAAAAGAGTATGATATATTTATTTTTCTTTAAGAAATGGTTTTAAATGAATTCTTCTGTCAGAATACACATCTTGTATATCATGCTTTGACATTTGTTAAGAATCCCATTATTTTCCACTGTGGTTAATTCTGACAAAATTTCCTCAAAGGGCTATAAATTCTGTTGTTATTGACTTAACATTTAATACATGTTGATGTTTTGCTCAAAATGTTCAAGTTGCCTTAGGGTCAACTTCTTTTCAGTTGTGTCTCATTATGCCCTCTTTTGTTTTGAGACAGGGTCTAGCTCTATAGCCCTGGCTAATTTTGGACTTTTGATCTGGCTAGCTCATCCTTCCCAGTGTTGAAATTACCACTATGATCACCATGTTGGCTCCATATTCTGCTTTATGGTTTTGTAAACATATTATTGGGTAGCATCAAGTTTAGGGTAATTTTATATTTGGTAACACTTTAATCTTTTTTTTCCACTGTGAAATGCTCCTCTTCTTCTCTAAAATGGTGCATTTAAACCTCAAAGTCCATTGTACTGTTATTGCAATCAACCATTGTGTTATCTGTTATTGAAAGTGATAGCTGTTATCAATTTTTGTATTTCTTCTTCATTGCCAACTTTCTTTTCATTGAAACACCCCCACCTCCACCCTCGTAGATTTACTGGTGAAAGATTCCATTGCTAATAGGAGCCTTCCATTTGAAAGATGTATTTCTGAGTCTAGACTTCCATTTTGGATACTATTAATTATTATTATTGTTATTATTATTATTATTATTATTTGAGAAACTTCAAATGCCATCCCATACTTTGCTGCTGTTGACTCTAGCTTTTCCCTCTATGGTTGCTCCTTTGAGAAAATCTGTTTTTCTTTTGGGTTTTAGAGTTTTCTCTTTGGAATTGCTTTAAAGGTGTGTTAGTCTAAGAAACCTTTGCTGTGATTTGTTCTTTATAGATGACTAGCACTTCTTCGGGATGTGGCTTGATATTTTTTGCTGAACTTGGATATTATTAGTCATTTTCTCTTCCCAAGTTGTTCTTCCACCTTTCTCCTGTCCTTGTGTGCTTGCTTGTGTATCTCCTAGTTCTACGAGATTTCACACGTTACCAAGATATCATTTCTACATATGGCCAATATAATATATTGTGAAATATATTGACCACCATTTTGGGTGGTATAGTTTCAAGGTTGCAATTAGTATTTCTGATTCTCTTCCTTTCTCCTTCACTTAAGAACTCTCAAGTTTAATGACTTATAAACCTATGTATATGTATGTGCACATATACATGTATACTCAGCTACCTACCCACACTGTCTAGCCTCTGCACATGAGAGAAATTGTTTTCATTGCTTATTTAGTTGTGTCTAGAAAAAGACTACTAGGTTACTACTAGGTATGAAGTGATCAAAAGTCCTATTTTCCATAGATTTTTTTTTTTTTGCCATAAGATGTTTTGGTTGGCACTTCCACTCAGTGTATAACCATATAAGAATATGTGGACAGTCCCGTGAGATGTGAGATCTATAGTGACACACCCTTTCTCTTGAGAACCTGTCAACTAAAGTAGACCAGATAAGAGCTGCAGCTGAAGATGATGTGATTTAGATTCTTCTGGTGCTTTCCATACCTCTGAGACTGCAACCTAGGAGCCCAAGGCACTTCCTAGTCCCCTTTGTTGCTGTAGAGAGTTGTTGACTTCCAATTTATAGATTTTGCTCCATGCATTCAGAGGACTACACAGCTCTACTCCTTCTCAGTTATATACCTGTCAAGGTCTTGCCTCTTTCTTTGTACAGTTTAGGTATTCAGTATTGTTGGGGTCTGAGAATCGCCCCACAAACCTCTCAGACACTGACCTTGGTGTAATAGGGATGGTTTATTGAATGCCATAACCCCAAGACAGATTGACCGGACTCGGGAGCATGCTGAGATGTTGAGTCAAGATCCTATAGAGCTTTTTAAACCTGAAATCTCCAAATATCTTTGCCAAGTTATTCCATCAATCACGATTTAAGGATAGGAGACTTTCTTAGGAACATATATTTGTTGTATATATGTCATACTTCTATTGGTTGGTGTATTCAACCACAGAGGCTTAACTTACCTTGCCCAACATTCATGTTTTATATTGCCAACCAAGTTGTCAATTACCCACATATATGTCTCTTTCTGCTAAGTAGATTGTCAATTTCCAGGGAGGTCTTGGGAACTTAAACTTTATTTGATGCCTACTCAAAATGGAAGTCTTATTTTAAATAGCTTCTTATATTGATGCAGGTATCTCTCATATGTTGAGGACTCTCCAAGGTATAGCTTATAAAAGCGAAATTTATAAAAGCTTACATATCAGTGTAGGAAGTTCTGCCTGGTTGTTGGTTCAGATCCAAGCTTATTGTGATTAACTATATAACACACTTCTGGGTTTTTTTTTTCTGAGACAGGGTTTCTCTGTGTAGCCCTGGCTGTCCTGGAACTCACTCTGTAGTCCAGGCTGGCCTCGAACTCAGAAATCTGCCTGCCTCTGCCTCCCAAGTGCTAGGATTAAAAGCATGAGCCAATGTTGTGATTGGTTTTCTTTTTTTTTCCCTTCCCAGTAAGAATACATTATTGAAATGGCCTTTTATAAAATGCTGCTTTAACATTAATTATAGAAATCACACAAAGCCTCCCACTTCCCCTTTTTTTTATTTTCTTTTCTTATTTACATTCCAAATCATTTCCCCTTTCCCATTTCCTCTCTCCCCGAAAGTCCCATAAGCCCCCTTCACTCCCTCTTTTCCCCATTCAACCCCCTCTCGCTTCTCTGTCCTGGCATTCCCCTATAATCCAGTCTTTCCAGGACTGGGGTTTCTCCTTCCATCTTCTTGGAAATCTATTGATATGCAAAACACCAAAGCACAGAACATAACCTCATCTGCAATCAACTAGATCATAAGAAAGTTTCCTAGTAACAGCACATGAGAAAGTTTCTTTAGACCATGAGTAACAGCACAAAATGGCAGGCTAGATAGGTAATGGTTACTTAGGCCTTAACATTTTTTAAATTTTTTTAAAGATTTATTTATTATTATATATAAGTACATTGTAGCTGTCTTCAGATGCACCAGAAGAGGACATCTCTTCAGGGATGGTTGTGAGCCACCATGTGGTTGTTGGGATTTGACTCAGGACCTTCAGAAGAATGGTCAGTGCTCTTAACCTCTGAGCCAACTCGCTAGCCCAGGCCTTACCATTTTACCTAGGTCTTAACAAGTATGTGCCTGGAGGGAAAGACACTGCTTGTGTATCTTACTTTTTGTGCCTTAATTTTGTGTAAGACCTGGGACACTCAAGACCTACCCAAATCAGCATTCCTAATCACTGTTTTGTCTGCTCTCCCATGAAAGGCATTTTCTGATGTTCTCATACCCATATCCTTTTCTTTCCTTCTTGTAAAAGTAATATTTATTTGCCTGGAGTAATTGTCATCTCAGAGGCTTACTGCTGAATAAGCTCACCCTTTTCAGTTCTTCCTGGACTCTGGCTGGCTGTTCAGGCTCACATTCCTCTCTCCAACCTGACTGATTCAATCTGAGTTCTCTGGGATTCTCACTGAAGTGTTCTGCTTAGCCTAAAATTAACTCTGGACATTTGTTCTAGTCTTCTGGCTCCTTCTCATTCTTTGACTCATTCTGTCTTCACCTCTGTCTAGCTTGTCCTCTCTGCAACCTGTCTGTTATACTGTCCCTGTATAAACTGCCACTGAACTGCTACCAACTGAACTGCCATGAACTCAACTCTACTGCTGAACGGACTCCCAGCTGACTGACTAGAACTGCATGTCTGTATCTCCTGAGTGCTGGGATTAAAGGCATATACCACCATTCCTGGACCTAAGCTTTTCTTTACCTGAAACGTGCTCTATACCAGGCTGACCTTAGACTCAGAGATCTTCTTGTCTATGTGTCCTGGGATTAAGGACATGTCTGTATCCCAGCCGGATCACACAAACCTAGAAGGTCTTTGCATGTGGTCCCTTGCAGGAGCAGCCATGTTGCTGGATTAAAATTCCTTTACAGAGTCTTAATTTCTCAATTAAAAAAAAAAGGTACCTTAAGGGGAGAAATTGGACACAGAATATTAGACTTATCTTAATGAATTTTCTTTTCTTCTGGATTTTGACTTACCAAGTTTTAATTTTCTTAACAGCAATCCAATTCCTTAAACAATTTACTTTCATGTTTTGCTTGAATTTTCATGTTGTTCTTAAAGAGAATGTTGTTCTACTTGCTCAAGGGTAATCAGAAATACAAATTAGTTTTTCCTTTCCTTCCTATTGTTAACCCATTCATTAATTTAGCTAGACCTTTTAAGGAACGTATAATTTACATGTAATAAATTCTGCAATCTTAAGTGTGCAATTCCATAGACTGACATACCAACTTCTTTCTGCATTATTGGCTACAATTTTATTTTATTCTTAAAATATATGTCAGATTACCTCTAGCAAGTTCAATTTTTAAAGCATTTTAAATTTTTATTTTATTGTGTTAATATTTTATACACACACACACACACATATCCATCCATGTATGGATATGTGTGCGTGTGAGTGCAGGTGCCTGCAGAGGCCAGAAGTGGGGACTCAGAGACCCTAGAGTTGGAGTTAGAACTAGCTGTGATCCAGTTGATGCCAGAGAGTGAGGTTAGGTCCTCTGCAAGAGCACTGTGCCCTCTTAACTTCTGATCCATTTCTCTAACCTTTCAGATTCATTTTTAAACAGAAGTCTATCAACTGATTCATCATGTTGCTAGAAATATAAAATATTGTTTTTTTCTGAATGCAATGAACTTGGTTCTTACATTAAAGAATTTAAACCTGAATTTGTATTCTGATTTAAAAATACTTATGTGAAGCCTTTTATTTTTCATGTTATCCAGATGATTATATTAACCAGGTACTGACTTCCTTTTTGGGCAGTTACAACTGTAAAACAGAAAAGGAGAAAGGTTAATAAGTTAAATTGACCTGGGACTTTGTCTTGTATCTATACAATGAAGGGGCAAGACCTTTAATATAGGTGACTTTTGTTTTTCCATTTTAGGTTTTGAATAACAGAGTCTATAGCATTGTTAGGAGGATAAAACAATGACTGTTATGACTGTCATATGCTAAATGTTCACTAATAGTATCTGCTACTCATCTTTATTGTTTTATTGTACGTTGACTTCTGTGGCCCCATTCCTTCCTCACTTTCCCTGTCTCCCTCTCTTTTCCATGTGATCATGTTCCTCCATGTCCTTTTCATTCCATCTCTATTTCACCTATACACATATATGTAGAAGACACTCACATCCAATTGCTTACAAGTACTAGCCCCACACTCCCCTCTCTCATTTCTGGAAATCGCTGGGACATTCTTTGTGATGTACACATACAAGTGAACACTGGAGGAGGACACAGAGGCAGAAAAGTGCCCTTTGATTGGAGAACTTGTCTCTAGTTAGCAAGAGTGGCATTCTTTTGACAAGATATTTGTTAATCCTCTGTTTCTCCTTTATTCTGAGTGTCTGAAAATTTAAATTTGGAAGAATCCAATTCTTTTGCCATTTCTCTTTTCCTTTTGAGCTGATCAAACTTTCTAGACTCAGTTCACTCCTGGAGGGTTTGGGGGTTATTGTAAAAGCATGTGTTTTTAATTTGGTGAAATTACATCTCTTTGGTTAAATCTACTGTGAAATTAAAACCTTGACACAAGCCTGACATTCAATAGACTCCATTTGAAAGTGGCCTGATTTAATGTGAACTCAGATGGCCGCAGAAAGCTATAGGTCCATTTAAAAAAAAATGGGCTTAGGTGCTTGATGAGAGAGGCAAAATTGTCAAAAAGAACACCTTCTCATGAGTAGGAAGGGAAGACTGAGGGAGATGTTCTGAGTAGTATGGGGACCAATATTTCTTAGTGCCTGTATTTTATGGCTTTTTGCTAAGCAGATGTTATTATATGTGTAGTGGCAGGTTATTGAGCTATCTATACAAGGACTCTGTTGTCTGAGCTCTTTCTACATAACAGTGTTAGAGTTTTATTGATAATATTAATAGAGACAGAGTCAAAGTCCTTTTAATATTTTCCCCTTGATGCAAGCTCATCCATCTGCTTTATGTGAAATGCTAGCCAGTTGCATTCAGACTGACATTTGCTTTCTCTAGACACATATGGTTAGTATGCTAAGGAGAAACTTAATTAATATTGCTTTACTAAGACATCATTTTCCAGGTAATTTGCTTAAATAAACAAAACGTTGTGTTTCTGTCTTCATACAACTAAATAAGGCTAAATCTCAAACTTTGGTAATGTTAAGGATATATGTGTTTCAACACATAGACCTTTCAATTTCTTAATTGACTGTTTACATTTATCCACCCAAATATACCCCGTGATATCAAGCCTATATCAACATTTTATTCATAAATGTTTTTATTTTCCACCCTTCCTAAATAGTTATGAGCCTTGGGGAAAAGTTACTAGAAAAATTTGTTTCTAGGCCATCAACTTTTCAAAGTTTATTTTAGAATACTTCCAGGCTTAAAGAAAAATTAGAAGTAAAGTGCAGAACTCTCACATATCTGACTTCCAGTGTGCCACACAGTATTTCTTCTCTGTTCATGAATAACACTGGTACAGTATTGTTGGGTAGATGGAGTTCAATTTCATCCAGAATTCATGGCTTTTCCTTTTAATATCATTTTTGCTTCTTGTGGGTGCTACACCAGATATTGCATCACATTTAGTTGTTATTTTCTGTAGGGTCCTCTGGGCTAAGAGAATTTTAGACGATCATGATCTACAGTTGACCCACTGTCCCCTCCCATCTTCTCATTCTCATTCTAACTCATTCCTCCCTCCCCCACCATCTCTCCTGTCCTGTCAGATTGAATGCACATCAAAATGTAGTTTCATAATGCATTCTCTTGATTTAGCTTTCATTTAGAATCTGGAACAGACAAGTGTTTGATGGGACACCTGAAATAATGAACTTCTATCCTGATGAAGTCTTAGATTGGACCCCCGCATAATGTACATGCTGGGTATGGATTCCCAGAATGTACATGCTGGGTAGGGAGTTGATGGGATTGTGGGCATTACTACCCATTATCAATAGAAATTAGAACTCAACAGTTAGAGGCAAGGAAAAATCAGAATTCCAGGTCAGCTTAATATACAGAAGGCTCTGTGTATAATAAATCTCTGAGTTGACCAAATTTTACTTCAGGGCACCTCACCCCATGTGTACTGAAGCAGAATGTACACCCTTCTCCACCCACTAATCTCTACAGGGTTGACCAGTTGACCAGAAAGATGAAGATGTATGGACCCACCCCTTGCCTCTGACTGTTGAGCTAAAATTTCTCTTGGTAATGGGTAGTAATCAGTAGAGTGTTTGTTTTGTTTTTGACTACCCCAAAACCTAAATATGTCATTAACTAGACTGACTTAATTACCTGAAGAAAAATTAAGGAAATGAAAACACCGACAGCATGTTTTGATTGGCATTAATGCCAAATGAGAGGAACCTATGATCTACATGGAGGCTCTCTAGAAGTTATCTTAAAATAGCTTAGTGGGTCACCTGGCTTAGGAACTCTGATTAAGAAGAAAGCCCACAGCAAGAAATTGGATTTTAATGAAAATAGAGAAGACAAGTTACTGCAGTGGCAAACAAGATTTAGAAAGTTTTAATATCTTTGGAATATGTTGTGTTCAATGCATAAGAGTAGAATAAAGTCAGTTTTCAGTAAATCATAGTACAACAATTCAGTAGCATTTTAATTCAGCTCATAACTCCACTCCCAGTTGAAGATGCTTTTCTTGTTATTTATTTGCTTGTTTTCCTTTATCTTCTTTTTTTTCTTTTTCTTTTTCTTTTTTCTTTTCTTTTTTTTTATTTTTGAGACAGTGTCCCAGGTAGCTCCATGTGGCCCAGAAGTTTTGGTAAACCTAAGTAGAACCTCAATTTATGATCCTCTTGCCTCCACTTTCCATGTGCCCTGAATGGATCATGGGTGTTGGGAATTGAACTCAGGGCTTCTTGCTTATGGGACAAGCACTAGAGCTTGTAGCCAAGCCTTCACCTGATGAATATTTGGTTTTTAGAAATTTAACAGTTCATCTTACTATCATTTTCATTTTTCATCTTTGGTCTCCATCCGACCATGTTAATCCTCCTCAAACCCTCCACTGGGCTGCCTAATCTCCTAAATTAAGCCATCTTATCTGTCTCCTGACAAGTTTCTAAAATTTGCCTCTTCCCTGTGGGATTATTCATCCTGAAATGCAGGGAATTGTTTTAATGTCCCAGCCTAACTTTCAGGGCCATTGCTGTCCTGTGGCCTCTACTTTACACCAGTCTACATCCTGCTCTGCTGCTGCTGAGCACATATGCTTTCATTGACAGCTTATGGATGATCACTCTTTCAATATGAGCCAGTCAGTGATATTAATCCATTGGTGCAGTATCATTACCTGGGTGCTATGGACAATTTAGCTGGAACCCACAGAGGGCAGGAGAAAAATTAGGATGAATGTATCATATGTCTCCATATTTGCCTACTACATGTACTTGACACGATTTTATCCACCAGCTATGGGACGAACCATCCTGTCATTTCCTCGGCTTGAAGTTTCTCCTCATTTTCCTTCCTTAGAAGACCATTAGCCTTGTGAAAAGCCTTTGTCTATCATGTTTTATTGTATCTAAGGGAAGACACTGGATTTGTTCTTTGAGACTGTTCATTAAGGGCAGAAGGGAGCCTATTAGCTACTCCTTATTTTCTGTGATAACTGTTGAATCCTGTCTCCAGGCAGAGAAAACAAAGGGACTTCAAAACAATTCTTAAAAAAAAAAAACACTTATATTCATGAATTTTAGAAGTTTTAATTTATTTTTTTAGTCTTCACTTGATAATCCTGCTAATAGATGTACGTATAAGTTCCCTGTACTAATTGGATAGTGTGAGTTTAATGTTGTTTGTCATCTAGATAGAACTAGAAGCTCCTAAGAGTCAAGCCTCTGGACACTGTGAGGGATTATCTAGGGTTGGTTGGCTGAATTGGGAAGATCTGCCTTTAGGACCATTCCCCAGGAGTCTGGAGGAAAAGAAGAAAATTGGCTGAATACCAGCATTCATTTCTCCCTGCTTCCTGATTGGGGAGGCAATGCAGTAAGCTACCCCCAGTTCCTGCCTTCCCTACCAGGATGGCCCATATCATCAAGCCATGAGCCAAAACAAACCCTTGCTTTCTAAAACTGTTCCCCCACCAGGGTATTTTATCACAGCAATATAAAAGTAATTAACACAAACACTTACTGTAGGTTGTATATGTAGTACCCAGTTGAATTCTCTTAAAAACTCTTTGAGGTGGGTGCTATTGCAATGTTAACATCAAAAAGAAAATGGGATTCAGATGGCTTAGAAATGTGGTTCGGGACCTTACAAAACAGCAGGCTTGAGAAATGAATTCAAAGATCCCTGATTCTTTATGTCATTTACACCTATTTTTGTCATTTCTGTTGTTACGATGATTGGACCCTGGTGCTTGAGGGAGCTATCTGTCCAGAAAAGAGACAGCAATTCAGTCCAGTTGAGAGAACTGGATTCCAATTGCCTTCTCTCTCGGTGTCTCCTTGGCTTAAAGGAGAAGTGATAGACTAGAAAAAGGCTAATACTAGTGCAAAAGAGAACAGCAGATAGCAGTAACTGGGAAGACAGGAGAACTTGAACAAACTGGAAGGAGCTAGGTAAAGTCTGAGATTCCACCAAGAGGTACTAATTTGGCACTTAATACTGGTATAATGGGGGAGGTGGCCACAGTCAGGGGACACAGGGATAGTCAGCTAAGAACGTGTTTACAAATTGCTTTGGCCAGCGTTAAGTGGCTGCTACTGGCTTTCTGTACTTACGCTCTGTGGCTGATTCCCATAGTTTTGCATGGCCTTTATTTCTCAGTGAATCTATGCCACTGCCAGAACTTTCTTTGTCCTTTCAAATTAATGATAAAGTGTGCAGAGTAGAAAATTGCTTGCTTGTTTACTTTCTCTTCTGGGTATTGACTCTGGAGTCCGTGCTGGTGTAATAAGCACTAACTATGGACTGGGTGAATGTCATTTTGTCTTCCCCCTCAGTGAAGTCATGATTTTAAAGCACTTCTGATGAAGAGTCTCCTTCCCTTTGTTTCTCTTCCTGCACAGATTGGAAGATATAGGCATCCTGGACTCAAAGAAAATGAGCTCTTCCAACTCAGTTCCTGCAAGTGTCCATTTGTCATCTTGGGAAGGTTAAGTTTATATGTGGATAATAATGATAGTACTAAATATTTGCTACACAGGTGTGTATGTGTGTGATGTATAGTGGGTTACTGATGTATAGTGATGCATAGCAAATCTCAATCCATGAAGTGCAGCCATACTTAATGTACTCCAGCCTCTGAGGCCTTTGGTTTTGTTTACACTGAGATATAATCTTTCTTTTTCTTTGACCCCAATGGTAAACATTTGCTCTAACTCTACTTTTAAATTATGTACCTATAACTTTTTTTCCTTCCTCTACAGATTTCTTTTGGATTTGTTTCTACACACAATCTGGCTTCTCAGGCGAGTGATGTCTCTATATCCTTAATTAGCTTACCTTATCCAGATGTTCAATGGCTGACTTATTAAATGGACATCATATAGGTATCTCAACCAGATGTCCTGTCACTGATAGAATTTTGCAGCAAGCTGCTTGAAATTGCTTCCACAAATGCATATTCACGTTGGAAATTCACCTGTAACCTCCTTTTCTCAAACCAATCAACTGGACCCAATAAACAAAAACTTGGAACCTCTCCTATGTACCACCATAGTGAAGACATTGTAAAATCTCAAAGGGTAGCAAGAGACATCCTCTGGCCTTTTAAAGCCATAGAGTGGTAGAGGTAGAGGAACATTTAATTGAGTGCAAAGAGCAACACAAAAGTTCCAAAAAGTAATGACCAAAAATATGCTCTGAAGGTTTCTGAGAGCAAAGAAGACTTTTAGCAAGAGAGAACAAGGAATTCCTAATGAGTATGTAGCTTTCAACTTCTAAAATATAATTTTTCAAATAACAGCTCAACAGGAATGAAGAAATTAGCACATTATTATTAGAAGGGGTGCGGAAATGAGTCTTTGCTTTCAGCTGCTGTTGCCATTAGGAATACATTATTACTTCTGGAAAGTAATCTGGCTGTGTTTTATTACATTTAAAATGTGCGTGCTATCTCTCCTAGTCATTCACTCCTGGGAATTGATTTGAAACAAATGAGAATAAGTTATAAAGGTTTACCTATAAAGATGTTTCTTTAAGCTTTCTTTGTAACATTTAAAAAAAAAACACTGAATGCTCACTTATGGTAATAGTGGAATAAATTAATGACTATGTATATATGTAGATGAGTCAATTATTAATATAGATGAAGCAGAGCTCTATTAACTGAGGTGACAACATTCTCATTGTAAACTATATAAGGAAAGTTAGTTGTAGAATAATGTATATGCTTATATTGTATGTCATACATATAATAGTATCTTTTTGGAAACCAAATTATTTAGCAAATGTGCATCATTGTGCAACTTAAAAATGGTTTTATAATTTTTTGTTATATTTTTGTATTTTGCACGTGTGAATGTTTGTACTACATACATGTTCACACTCATCTCTGCTAGAGGGCAACTTTCAGTGGTTGACTCTCTTCTACTATGTGGGGCCTGGGGATCAAATTCAGAGCCTCAGGCTTGGCAACAGCAGCTTTGCCAACTGAGCCATCTGGCCAGCACTTAATATAATATTATTACTTTTCGAGTGTTTTGTGTATATGTACAATGTCTTTTAATTATATTCCCTCTTGTGCTTCTTCCTAACTCCTTCCAGATTCACTGCCACTTATTCTCCTCACAAGTTCATGTTCTCTCTCTCTCTCTCTCTCTCTCTCTCTCTCTCTCTCTCTCTCTCTCTTCCTCTCTCTCTCCCTCTCTCATCCCAATGAGTCCAATATGTGTCTCCCATATGCATATGGGTATGGGGTCATTCATTGGATCGTGGTTAACTTACAATGGGCCATACCCCTAAAAGAAAATTGACTGGCAGTCATCAGCTGTTAATAGCTTCTCAGCTATGGGTAGGGGCTCAGGATACACCCCTACCTTACTGTTTGAATGTTCACTGGCTTGATCTTGTGCTGGTCTTATGTAAACAATCATAGCTGCTGTGGGCTCATGAGTATAGAGGTCCTGTCATGCTTAAATGACAGTTTTACCTAGTCTTTCCCAACTTCTGGTTCTTACAGTCTTTCTGCCTTCCCCTATGCAATGGTTGCTGAGCCTTGTGGGCAGACTGTGAAGCAGATGTTCCAGTAATGTCTGAGTACTCCACAGACAGGGTTCTCTGCACTTTGACCAGTTATTTCTGCATAAATCACCAACCTCTGCCAAAACAAAACTACAAACAAACAAACATACAAACAAACGAAACCTAAACCTTCTATGATGAGAAATACTTAACCTTGACCCTGACTCAAATCCTGACCCTGACCCTGAGGTCAGAGAGCTTACACAACTATTTTTAAATAAGGCAAAGGACTATATGGAAGGAAATATACACAAGTATTACTTTAGGGAAGCAGAATTGGACAATGAACTAGATATTTGTTATAAAAAGAAAATAGTTTAGCATGTTTTTGTTACAAAGAGAGTAATGCCCCAGTAATTCAAATAATCGGCAGTGAAAATACATGTCACTCAGACATAAACAATGAGTAGGTTGGCCATGTTTAAATATGTCATGGACATGTGGACAGAGGGATTGGTTTTGGGTAGAGACTTTCCCAGGTAGAGACTTGGGGCCGACCGCTGGTCCATTGGTGCCTGGCTGGATATTGCATAGATGGGACAGTTTCTAGTGACAGAGAAGAGGCAACTAATGGCCTGTAACTTATACTTACTCTGGGACTTTGTGTCAAAAAAGCAAAGGCATTTGAATAGGGGAATTATGTGTGTCCTTTCAGCAGGCTTTTCTGTGCCTGGGTTGAGGATGGATTATATAGGACAGTTTCCCCAGTCTAGGAAATATATTAAGACATTGTTTGCCATAGTCTCTGTGAGAGATAATGACTTGCACTTCAGGGCTGGCAGTGTTGGAGTGATCAAGGTGAGGGGGATATATTGAATGAAAATTTCATAGAGTTGTCAGCTCATTGCTGTGGTTAGAAAGGGTAAGGGGAGTAGGCAGATTCAACAGAGACAGGGACATTCATGGTCTTCTTGGCAGAAGGAGGTATGTTTGGAAATGGTTATGAGATTAATGATGACCTGTGATTGATGACAGAATAAGGACTAGCCAGCAACTGAAAGCTGGGGAGGAAAGGATTTATTTGGCTTACATGGTAACATTGTAGTCCACCGTTGAGGAAGTCAAGACAGGAACTCACACAGGGCAGGAACCTGGAGACAGAAGCTGATGCAGAGGCCATGAAGGAGTGCTGTCTACTGGCTTGTTCCTTAGAGCTTGCTCAGCCTGATTTCTTATAGTACCCAGGACCTGTGATTTATGGCAGAGAGGAGGTTAATTGGCAACTGAAAATCACTGCTCAACTTGGAAGAACAGTTAGGGTTAGAGCCCAGAGATGACCCCATCCACAATGGACTGAACCCTCTCCATCAATGATTGGTTCAGAAAATGCCTTTCAGGCTTCTTTCTCGCAGCCTGATCTTATAGAGGTTTTTTTTTTCTTCTTCTTGTTCTTGTTCTTCTTCTTGTTCTTGTTCTTCTTCTTGTTCTTGTTCTTGTTCTTCTTGTTCTTCTTCTTCTTCTTCTTCTTCTTCTTCTTCTTCTTCTTCTTCTTCTTCTTCTTCTTCTTCTTCTTCTTCTTCTCCTTCTCCTTCTTCTTCTTCCTCTTCCTCCTCCTCCTCTTCCTCCTTCTTTCTCCTCCTCCTCCTCTTCCTCCTCCTCCTCATGTTTTAATGTCTGCATTCCTACAGAGTCCTAGTGTTTGAGGTCTTTATTTCTCAGACTCCAGGATAATGTGATCAGTTCAGGTAGTGGTGCTGCTGAAATCCACTCAGCTTCCCTATCTTCCACTTCCTTTTTTATAAAGTGAAATAGTATTATCATGTACTCTTTAGAATTTTAACAAAACAGTTAAGTAGAAAAATCACAGCAGATACTAAACAGCTCAATGTTTTAGAGGTGATTACCAGTTTCTTTCTTTCTTTTTTTTTTTTTGACAACATTTGAAAGCAGCTCTGGGGTTCTTAGTGATTAGATCAAGGTCAATGGCTGTGAAAGACAAAGAGTTACATTTCCCTGTGGGCTCAAATTCTTTCAAATGTTCTCTGGTTAGTTTTAAATTGAGGTCCTTTCTCCTTTCCCTGCAAACTTACCTTCTGAATCTAGAAACATCTCCACCCTTTCTCCCGAAGTGGTTGGGTAGAGCTAAGCATTTGGTTTCTTGAAAATTGCCTTCTTTGAATTCCTAGGCCCAGGTAAACAAGTTAGCTATACTGTTAATCTTGAGCTAATGTGTGTGTGTGTGTGTGTGTGTGTGTGAGAGAGAGGGGGGGGGTGAGGGGGGGCGGGGGGAGAGATGAATATGGTTGTGGCTTTTGCAGTTCTTTGTTGAACTCACAAGGGGCCAGATTTTATTATCATTGGAATTATTTAGCATCCTCAGACACTATGTGATCTCACACACACACGTGTATGTGTGTGTGTGTGTGTGTGTGTATGTGTGTGTGTGTGTGTGTGTGTGTGTGTGTGTGTGAGAGAGAGAGAGAGAGAGAGAGAGAGAGAGAGAGAGAGAGAGAGAGAGGAGAGAGAGGTGTGCATGCTGCATAGTGCATGTACCTGAGTGTGGTGGGTACACATGGAGTCCTGAGAAGGATGTCTGTTGAGTGTCTTTCTTTGCCTTCAGACAAGATCTCTAACTGAACCTGAAGCTTTCCAGTTTGCTAGGATGGCTGGTCATCCAGTGAGCTCTGCTGATCCTTGAACCCTCCTAAGCTGTGGTTATATGGTGGCCACGTCTGGGTTATTATGGAAATTCAAAGTTGGGTATCCAATGATTGTACAGTCACTCCTCTTACTCACTGAGCCCTCTCTCCAGCCTCCATCTCTAGAGTTTATTTATTTGGCTGGGACAGTACTTGGATATGAGTCTACCTTAGATCCTTCAGATTATTCTAATGAGATGTTACACTAGAGAAGGCAATGTTTAGCTTTTAGAGTCAGTCTCTGGGCCAGATGAAGAAAAGAGAAAAAGGGATGAGAGCAGATTTTTTCGCTCTGGTGTAAGGTAAGTGTGGGTCTCGAGTTGAGGCAGTCTCCTTAGTTCTATTTGTAGAGAATTCTGGCTTTGTCTAGATATGTATAAACTCAGGCAAAGACTTTTAAACTCACACATGGCTTTAAAATCTTCGAGAAGTGAAACCTGGAGATAGAATGTAATTTTTTTTTTTTGTCCCAAAGCAAACACCACATTGAAAATTTGGAAGAGGGATCCAAGCAGTAGGTGGGAGAAGAAGTCATTTCTTTCTGTGAACATTTTGTAGAGACAGAGCCCCGAGGACACTGTCTTCCCCTGAGACATAATAAACATTCTTACCTCATCTTCTCTCAAATCCTGCAGGAGTCTCAATAAACCTACTCAGAACAACCCTTCTGCGGTTTTGCTTTCTCTGAAAAAGGAAAGAAAATGTAAAATTCAATTGTCTAACATCTTTTAGGCAATATATGGAATAAATAATTTTTTTTCCAATTTTATTTTATTTTATTTTATTTTTTTAATTTACATTCCAAATCACTTCCCCTTTCCCGTTTCCTCCCTCCCCGAAAGTCCCATAAGCCCCCTTCCCTCCCTCTTTTCTCCGTTCAACCCCCTCTCATTACTCTGTCCTGGCGTTCCCCTAGAATAAATAATTTTTATATGTAGATATATTGTGCTTGTGAGCACATGCATGCATGTGTGGTGTGTGTGTGTGTGTGTGTGTGTGTGTGTGTGTATAGAGGTCAGAGGCTGACATTAAGTTCCTTAACTGCTCTCACCTCTACGTTTTTAGGCAACATCTTTCAATGAACCCAGAACTTTCCAGTTCAGCTAAACTAGCTGAATAGCAAGCTCTAAGGACCCTCCTGCCATGTCTCACCCCAGGGCTGGAGTTACAATCTATGCCAGTACACCTAACTTTGAAATGGGCTTGGGGGTCTGAATTTAAGTCATTGTGCACATGCTGCCGGTAGTTAATTGACTGAGCCATTTCACATGAATGCATGTCTCTAAATGAGCTTTTGTAAATAACAGATGCCCCCATGGAACTAACGAATCCCGAGGAAATGTTTGTGACCTGGAGTAGGATGCTTTGAAAATGAAACAAAGGATAATGTAGGAAGGTACTTGATAGAAAGAGCTTGCTGAGAAGGTGCTGGGTGAGCAGTCATGTTGACAAGCCCTGCAAATATTATTCAGAGGGAGGAAGGGCAGGTGATGCATAATGAAGAAGAGAAATTGGGTGGCAAAAAAGAGCAGTGTGTTTGAGGTAGAAGGTCCAGGAAATAGGATAAATTTATGAAGTGTATTAAAATTAGGAAGTGCCATTTGGAACGTCTGCCCGAAAGGCAAGGATTAAAGGATGGGATCCATTATCCCACCTGGCGACAGCCCATAAAGTTCTTTAGCTAGTGAAAATATAGTTTTAATCAGTCACACAAAACAACTTTCCTCATGTCCCTAGTAATAAAAAGCTTCATTGAGACAGATGGGAAGAGGGTACAGTGTATGTAACACTTCAGAATATTGGAAAACTTTCTGGTGCCATTTACTAACTTGACTTATTTTCTTAAAAGTTCCCCACAGGAACAAATGTTTATGCAAAGTTTTAGATGAGATGCATAGTACTTTCTCTCAGGAGAGAGTCATTCTATGTGATAGATGCAGGGTAATATACTGCATTCCAACTGTGTGATCATGAACCTGGGAAAACTTTTCAAGTTAAGTGAATTCCAAAACCCAAACAATAACTGTCATTCATGTTTGATACTGCAGATGTTCTGTATACTGTTTCATTTCTGTTAACTTGACACAACCTAAGTAACCTAGGAAGAGAAACCTCAATTAAGGATTTGGTTTCAGCAGATTGGCCTGTGCATACTTCTGTGCAGCACCTTGAGTAATGATTAATGCGGGAGGGCCAGTCCACTGTGGGCGATACTATTCCTTAGCAGGTTGACCAGGGTTAATTAACAAGGCAGGTTGAGCAAGCTACACAGAGCAAGCTAGTTTATCAGCATCCTCCCCATGGTCTCTTCTACAGTCTTGCCATCAGCTTCCTACGTACAAGGCTTGTCTGGATTCAAACCCCTTTCTCCTAGGTTGGTTTCATTTGGTGTTTTATCATAACAACAGAGAAGAGTAGTAGGACAGACTGTGTGTTTGTAACCTAGGGTGGGAAGAGATGGGCATGTTGGAGGCTGAGAATAGAGATTCTTCAAAAGGAAGACCCTGTGCAATTGGTCTTATTGTCGAATAGCACCTGGTCTGCCACCTACGCCTTCCTCTTCCACGAACCTGATCATTAAAGGGAGCACTGCACTTAGAAAACACTTGCTTTGTGTTTTCTCTCTTGGCTAGCTTTTCTGAAACCTTTTCTTTAACTTGAAAGGCTAGCAGGAGTAGAATTAATTATTAAATAATAAATCCCGGGCAGGATCGCTACGCACCTCAATGGTTTAGATTCCTGAATGAAAGACACATACATAGCCTTTATATTTTAATATGCTTTCAGCAGCACAATAGCTGGTTAACTGCCTAACCTCCGTGCTGTTAGAACATACCTCCCACCCATAATTGTGAGTTACTACTTACTAATGTCCATATTCCATCTTGGCTGCTCTCATCTCCAGTAAGTTAGCCATCTGGGCCACATTTTCTTGACCCAGAGCCTGGGGTGCTCTCCTTGCTTCTCTACTCCATAGCCTCTGTGTGTCTACTTTCTCCACAATCTCTTGAAGTGTGGCAGATATTCCTCCTTCCTCTCTTTCTGGTCCCAAGCCTGGGAATCTTGCCTTTGTCTGTCCTCCCCAGCTATTGGCTGCTGGCATCTTTATTTACTAATCAGAACCAACTGGCGGTAGGTTCCCAGGAGCTAAGTGCAGATCCTTTAGTGCAAACAGTAATTTTTGGAAGACAATTAGCATTTGTAATACAAGCAGCTACAAGCATGCATAACTGTTTTTTGTTTGTTGTTTTTCCTTTGTATTTAGAGGAAGTAATTCTTGGCAGACAAATGCCAACTATTTTGAGAGGGACTTGAATTTGGATTTTTTTTTTCTGAACCAGTGTCAACCTCCCTGGGTTCTAGAGCCAAGGAAAATTGATTTTTTAAAAAAATATATTTATTCACTTTACATCTCAATTGCAGTCCCCCTCCCTCCTCTCCTCCCAACACCACCCTCACAAATCCTTCCTCTCATTATCCCCTCTTCTTCTCCTCAGAGAAGGAGAAACCCCACCTTGGATACCACTCTGCCCTGGGACATCAAGGTGATGTTGGATAAGGCTATTGTAACTGACTGAATATTTATGTTCTTCTACTTCATCCCAGTCACATGATGACAACTAATTCTCCATGTGATGTTTGGAAGCAACGCCTTTGAAAAGATGGGCGTTTCATTTCCTTTTCAAAAGAATGTATCCAGGGAGCCCTCTCATTCCTTCGGATGCATGCCACACAGCACAAAGATGGTTCTCAGAATCTGGATGCAAAGCATCACCTCAAAGAGTCCTGTGTTTACGTATGTAGGTATGTAGTACCCAATTGGTGATGTTGTTTTGGGAGGTCATGGATCCTTTAGGAGGTGAGTCATTAGGGATGGGTCTTAAAGTGTATGGCTCTCCCACTTCCAATCTCAATTTTGCTTCTTGGTACTTCCTGCAAGCAGATTCACTGTCCTGACAACATGGACAAGAACCACTCTGACCCCCATGCCTTCCTCCCTGTGTTGGCTGACACCCTCAAACCATGAGTCAAGTAAGAATTACATTGCTCCTGTCAAGCAGTCATTCACAGCAACGAGAAATGTAGTAGTATGACTGGTACCCAAGAGCCAAGAAGCATGGATTTTTTGCTTTGCTTTAGGCTGTCCCAAAATGAGAATCCATCTCTATTGTTTATCATGCCATCCTCAGTATCCTTCTGTAGCATCCTGAAAAGGTGTCAAACCTTTTCAAACATGTGTCAAACCAAACATGGTTGATGCTTTCATTTCCAATGAAGCCAATAGGCAAGACTGTTTTTAAGGCTTCCTCTAATTTCTATAGTTATGTCTTATGGTCTAATTTTCACCCTTGAAACTTCATAAGCTCTGTCTCTACTATTTAAACTTTTCAAAAGTAATCTCTAATCATTAGATTAAGATTAAACTGTAGTAGGGCACTTCCTTGATTTATAGTTAATTTATGTTCCACCGCTGGCTATGTTGCTTGTACAAGTAACTCAGGGTCTTACAGCCTGCATTTCCTATCTTCAGGATGGAGAGAACAATAAGTTACTATTGTTTCAGCAATAAGTATATAGTGCACACATGTGTTACCCATCATGTGTGGCCCATAGTGATCACCACACATACATACTAGCCTTCTACTGCTGTCACTATTATTATCCTTATTGCTAGAGGCTAACCAATCTAGTTCTCTAACCTGACTCTGTATGTGTGTGTGTCTGTGTGTGTGTGTGTGTGTGTGTGTAGTAAGCCATCTGTCAATGGAAGTATAATAAACCATTCAGCCGATGGTAAACTTTTCTCCCTCTGTCAAGAAAAATTAAACCAAAATGACAGATTGAAGAATTAGACTCATTCAGATTTCATCATTCCTGGAAGGATAATTCAGTGTGCTTCATTGCTCATTAGATCGCTCATGGAGACTGGCTTTAGCTTCAACATATTAGAAATTTGAATAACAATAGAAACACATTCAGTGTTGTGAGACTTTATAGGGATGATCTATCTAAGGTGTCCAGGACAATGGTAAGTGCTCAACACATGTTGTGTTACTAAACTAGCAGCAACATTGGTTACAACAATGATAATTATATATACATATGATTATATGTATATATGGGGAGGGACATCATTGCAGATGAGGTATGAGTTAGCTTTTCTAGGATAGGTAGAGGAGAAACAGCCCATGTAAACTCAAAATTGCAGGCTATAGTCCATTGTTACAAAGAAGTCAAGGCAGGAATTTCAAGCAGCTGGTTACTCATACAGTCTAGAACATAAAGAAATGCATGCAAGAATGTTTCCTTCTCAGCCCCTCTTCTCCATTGTTAGACACTCCTAGGACACAAACACAAATGATGGGAATGATGCCAAACATGGTGGGCTAGGTCTTTACACACCAATTTACATACTCAAGACAATTGATCACAGACTTGCCTACAAGTCAACTGTACCTAGAAAAAAAACCCCTTCTTAAGAGGCTTTATCCAGGTGATTCTAGATTATGTAAAAGTGACAATTAAAACACAACCACCACAGTATGGAAGAAAAGCAAAAGACATGACGGAGGAGTGCTGCCAAAATTTATAAAATGAAGAAATGACGGTAGTAGAAATGTCTGGTGGGAAGCCATACCTCTGTGTTTATGAAGGTTTGCCATAGTGCACATGGGAGAGGAACTTTAAAGTACTGTTAGAATTTCAACCGTGATGATCACAATTCCTGCATCTTATCTCCAGGGGATGAGGTAATCAGTAACCCTGAGGCAGAGTATGAGGATGTATGTTTCTGAAAAGGCTTACAAACATTATAATGCAAACAGTGGCAAGCAGGTTACAGGTCACAAGTCTAGGAAGACAACAGGAAGAACTAGTGAGCTATTGTAGATAACTGATGGGGCAGAGATGAGCTGCATAATAGTGAATGCCATCTAATCTAGCCCAGGGAAGCTGTATCCTTAGTTTAGGGGTATATATCCAAACACATTGCCCTAAAATGTAGAGCATCCAAATATAGTCTATACCGGGATAAAAATGTTCCCACCAACAAGAAACAAACAAAATTACTGTTTACTTAACAGTAGAATTTCAAATGTCAGAATTAAAATTTCTACTTCAATTACTAAGGTACAATGATAGTAAATATGTGGCCTCGGATACTACTAATAAAGAGAAATCAGCATTAGAGAGATGCTCTGTGGTTTAAGAGGGACCTCTGCCATTTGAGGTCCAAAGATCCATCACCACCTGTAACTCTTGCTCTAGGGCATGGAATTTCTCTTCTGACACTCATGATCACTTCACCCATATTCAACACTTCCACATATATGCATAATTAAGATAAAAATAAAATCATTAAGACAATAATTATGAGGAAGGCTAGTGGGTAGGCTCCAGACAAAACATGAAAGGTGAGTGAGGCATACCCACAGGATTGCACAGCACTCCTGTTTGGAAGTTCAAGTTACCTGAAGTGAGAAACTGATAATTGCCAGCATAGCCGGGCCCAGGTCTCTGTCTCATTTTCTTCTTTTCTTATCAAGCTTGGCAGGGTCTTCTCTGACATGATTGGTACCCTAGTCCTTGTTCCAAGATCTACTCCTAGGGGGCCTTAAGCTAAGAATACCAAAGTGCTACTGTTAATTCTTAAATCTAAATGAAATTCTTGTTTCCTGAACTGCTTGTAGCAAAATAAATTTTTACCCTTTTTTTTTGTTGTTGTTGTTTTGTTTTAAGGCAACTGTTGAGAAAAACAGTCATTGTCCAGGAGCTGAGAAGGGACTGACAGATTCATGAGATCACCAAAATGACCCTCTACCATCTTACTATAAGGGTGACTAGGTCCCAACTGAGGGATGAGCAGAAGAAGACATATTTAAATTTAACAATGACTTCACAGTTTGTAACAGCTAATGAACAGTAAGGTGTTCATTTATGCTTATTTATCCTTTACTAATTTATCCTTTTTAACGTATCCTAATTTATCCTTTGTTTTTTATTTATAAAAGTGCCAATCCTGAAGGCTGAAGGTGACTGACTTGTGATTTAGAGAAATCTGTGTTGCTGTGGGTTGTAGGACTCATTGTTTACCTTGATGATCATGAATTCTAGAAGAAATCTTTCTATTTTACTAAATGTTCAAAGAATATATGTATAAGAGTGTATACAAGAGTTTTTTCTTAGCGGAAAATGTCAGTGTTCAATGGAAAATAAGATTATAGTCACCAGGTCTTCCTGCTATGATTTAATATTAATATGTTGCCATGTTCATAGGACACATTGCTTCAGAAAATTAGTCTCAGGTTTCTATATTTTATGAGAAGATGGTTTCATTAGCTATGGAATGTTTCTTTCTTTTTTTTTCCTGCTAAGGAGGCTCAGGAACTGTAAATCATAATTGAACTCTCCCATTGATACAGTTGCTTAGCAACAAACTTTTACATAAGCAGACTAATAATTTTGCTTAAAAATTTATTACTTTAAACTTTGTACTTGTTTTTAGCAGATCAGGCCTGTATGCTTCATAGATCATGCCACAGGTATGTATTTCTTCCAGTGGTTCTCAATATTCCTAATGCCGAGACCCTTTAATAAAGTTCCTCATGTTGTGGGTGAACCACAACTATAAAAATATTTCCTTGTTACTTCATAAGTATAACCTTGCTATAGCTATGAATTGCAATATAAATACTTTTAGGGATAGAATGTTGCCAAAGAGTTCGCGACCCACAGGTTGATAACCTTTGCTTTATAATCTGTTCATGGGCCAGGTTGACCTGAGACTTTAGAATTAATGAACACTTTTTTTTTTTTGAGAAACAAGACTCTAAAAAATTGGTTCAGAAGAGAAAATGTTTCAATTGGAAGGAAATACCTAAACAATAAATGCCTAGTGCTGTCAATGACCCCCCCCCCCAAAAAAAAAAAAGAAAATTGGTTCAGAACAACTCAAATGATGCTCAGGTTGTTAAAAACAATAATTTACTTTGTTGCCAACTGAAAAATGACAGCCCTGGATATCAGGTGTGCTTTTGCCCCGCTGCTTCTTCAACATGGAAACGTTTGCATGGTCAATCAGTGTCTCTGTCAGGGAAAAAATAACAACGCCCACACACGTCATGCATGAACAAGTATCTTCCCATTACATCACTAATACCAGGAGAGCAGATCCTTTTCTTTATATTTCTTTTTCTTTGCATTGTGCATTCACCAGGAGCTGTGGGCTTAAGTAGATAGCTACTTCCAGGGACTTTGGTTAAGTTCTTGCGGCATTGTTTACTTGTTGGGTGGCCTTTTCTAAAGTAGTTGAAGTCTCTGAGCCTTATCTAACTTAGTCACATAATGTCCATAGTGATAGCGATACCATCGTCAGAGGCATTTTTTTAAATGTTTTTTTAAATGTTTTATTTATTTACATTCTCTTTTAAAAACTACTTAGATCCAGCAAGGAGAGAAATATGAACTTCACAGTAGAGTCCAGACATGGCTCAAAGGGTAGATACTGGGACTGGGTTTCAGAGGAACTTTATGCTGTGTGACAGATAAATAATGGGATGAACATGAAGGACCTAAACAGCGAACTAAAAAAGAGAGATGCTAGGATTTTATGCTCCATTCTTTGATCCCTTTAAAAAATTATGTACATTATATTTCTGTTTGTCCTTGAGAAAAGACAAATGAAATTTAGCAACCATGTTTTAACCCCAGAATCTCACTTTTCCGGATGTAGAACCAGATTCCATGTACAGATCGGAAGGAGGCATTTGAAAGTATGAAAGGGACATCTCACTTATTTCTTCCCATGAATTATGACATCAGCTCTACACACCCAAATGCAACTGTCTCCAGAAGGTAGACAGTGCTCAGAAAACTCATAAATTAGATATGTAGTTCCATCTCGCAAGAATAATTTGCAATTAGTACTCACAATAGTCAGAACAGTTCTGGTGTTCTCTGAACAGGTATGAATTTCAGACACCTTGGTCTTACAGACCATTCTTGACCTTAAGTTCTGACATTACCTAAAATACCCTGTCTCATAACAGACTATGTACCTGTGCTTCTATCAATGGATTAAAAAGGCATCTTATTTTATTAATATTCATAAGACATTTCTCATGTATGTGGGAGAAGCTAATCAGGGGAAACTATGGTAGTTTATTTCCTTCATATTTAGCTTGGTTGCTAACAGAGTTCTGTGGATGAGGAGTTTCCTAGCATGTGCAAAGTCCTAGGTTCTATCTCCAACATTGAAATAAAAATGTTTCAAGTGCTAATTAATCTTATGTGACTAATAGCATCCCAACTCATGTACCTGAACTAACATCTTTATTGCTTGAGCATTCTTCACGATTACTGCACAATACGATTCAGCTTTTAAGCAATATTATTTGCTTCACTGTGAGTTTTCTAAATTTTAGAGTATCCAGAACAGACTGGATCAATGGAAATTTATTTTGTTCTGGGTTTAGAGTAGAGAGAAGGCTAGAGTCCAGTAGAGTTCCTTTAATCTACCCTACCATAGAAAGGCAGGCAGGGGAGTGGGGTTTCCTCCTCTATTTTCATCATTACCATTTTTGAATTATTCTTTTTTGATCAGGTTTGCTGAAGATAAGGTGCTGTATTGCTGAGAAATATATTATCTTCCCATTTTATTTATTTATTTATTTATTTTACTTAACTCACTTGACCTCATTTTCTAAGAAAATAATTAGAAGCTAAGTATTGAGATCATGCCTTTATGAGTGTGGGATAGAATTGTGCCACAGAAATTATGTTAAGGAGAAGGGGATTCCACTGGAGTAATACAAGACTCTTATCACAGAATTTCTTTAGGTGAGATATATTGTGTATAGCACTGTAAGCTCAGTAGTGGTGAGTCTAAGCAGGAGGATGGGAGCTCAAGGTCAGTCTGGACCAAATACTGAGTCTCTGCCTCAAATCAAAACCAAGCACATTAAAAAATGGCATACCATGGTTTGATTTCAATGTAAAGATATTGATCAGTTCAGCAGGGCCTTCCCAGCTTGTTACAGCTTCTGTGCTGGACGGTTCTGAAGTGTGTGGTGGAGACTGGGTAACACCATTTTCTCTGTGTGAGCTTGACTTGGAGAGTCTGTGATTCTCAAGCTCCTTTTTTTTTGGGATCTAACTTTCTGGCTGTGTGAATATAAAAACAGTGGTTGTATTTTAGGATGAAAGGGTAGATTAATCACTGCCGTTAAAGATTTATAACTTTCGCTGGAATGTTAGCCATGTTAAATCCTAGTGATTTAAAATGAGCAATCTCTGTCGCTGTCAGTCATCCAGCGTCAAACATCTAGAATCACTTAGGTTACAAGCTTTTCAGTTTGATGAGAGACACTCTCACCTTCCCTCTTCTAACTTCTATTTTTGGAACATCGTAGAAGCTTCAGGATGAAGCCTAGATCTATGTTATGACCGTGTGATTTCTCTCATCTAATTTTGACTTTGGATAGGTTATGTAAACTCTTTGGACTTCACATCTCTCATCTGAGATGATACACACTTCAACAGGGGTCCTGTGTGAAACCACAAAATGAGTACTGGCCACAGGGCAGATGGGAAATAATCTCTTGTCTTTTTTCCAGTCTTAAAAGTATTTTGTTATTAGTTATACCTTACTTTAGGGTAAAACAAATTCAAGACATGAATTACATATCTTAATCTATTTCATGTTAATATATACACATGTGTTAAATTGCACCAAAATTCCAAATTTTAGACTATGTTAGAATAGCAAACTTAACGTAGAGCAGATTTTCAGGGCAAAAATGTAAGATGAAATCAGTGGTTTACAACTTGTGGGTCAGGACTCCTTTACATTATGATTAGCAAAAGTAGTAAAATTACAATCATGAAAAAAAAAAAAACCAACCAAAATAATTTTATGGTTGGGGGCTACCACACCATGAGGAGCTGTATTAAAGGGCTCCAACATTAGGAAGGTTGTTAACCACTGGGTAAGATCAGTGCAGAAGATCTTTTCCTATAAGACCCCTTTGTTTTATAAAAAGTGTTCACATGGCTATATGCCTTCTGGCAGGGTAATGAGTCCATTCCTGTGGAAATATATTCATTTCTATTCAGCGTGCTGGCTCTCAAGGGAGTTATGAATTGCTTTCTAAGTTTAAAAACGCAGTTCATGACTCTCAGGGAAAAATATGGAAGGAGTCAATAACTAAGAGTTTATCTTGAAATATCGAGACAACTGTTCAAGTAATCTGAAACAAAATAAAATGGAAATATAAACAGGCGGTGTTGGTGGGTGTCACTAGAATTCCTACCGTGTCTTCCAACACATCTTCCCTAAGATGGAGGTGAAAGAGTTGCTTATGAAGATGCCATGGGAAACTGGGTAGCAATCTGGATTCTGCTGTACAGTGTGAACTTTAGGGCCTTCCAATCTGTCTCTGGTTTTGATGGGAAATAAATGGCTGGAGTCATTCAGAAGAACCAGGAGTTGATTCCCCTCAATGCTAGAATACTATATGTAGCCTACCTTTTGGCAGAGGACGCTTTTCATACCTGTATATGTTTTATCTCTCATTCCCACAGACTCTGTGACTCCTTGTCTTGTTAGCCATTTCTGGTGAATTTAATTACATCCTTTGCTCCCCATAGAGAATATTTAAGCCGGAATCTTGTCTTTTCATTTTGTTATAGTACAGTACTACAAGTGACCAGCATCTTCCCTTGTCTTCTGGACCCCACCTCGTCTTTGCTTATTAGGCATGTTGCTCCAAAAATTATGACCTCTTTCCCCCGCTTTATCAATATCGCATCCCTCATAGGATATTATTTGTCTCTAATTATCCCTTGCCATGTCCTACTTCTGACTGGATTTTTGTCTGTGTGTTCAGTGTCTTGAGCTGAATGGTGGGTAGCCTCTGCTACCCAGAAGTCATCCATACTTGGACACACGAGTGATTGATAATCATTGACACTATGTGAAATAAACATACTGTTCTTGCAACAAATAGCAGAGTGTCCCAGAGAAGAGCTGACACATCTTGTAGTGAACCAGAAGCAGAGAAGATTGATCTTGGTGGAATAAGACGTTGTTGGATGGGGGCCTTCCATGGTTTGGTCTTCCCACTAAAACGGAGGGAGAGAACGCAGATGAGCTTTCTTCTCATTTGCCTTGATATGGAGCAAGAGGGACAGTGTAGCAGAAGAGAGACATGAAGACATTCTATGTCCAAAGTAGCTAAAGTAGTCTTTATTAAATCACTTTTCACTCTTCTCCCTTTACCAACTCTTGTTAATTTTTTCCCCCAATTGGTCTATAGTTTCAGATGCTCCATCAATCTCTCCTTTCATAGGCTCAGGAGCCCCATCCAATAAGCATCTTTCTCTCATCTTAGGAGTTCAGCCAGTCAGCTTCAAATGCATCTGAGCACTACATCTTCTCTTCTGTGTGACTTGTGACACCAGAGTCTCTGGGCTCTTTCTCAGCCCTTCTTGGCCACCTTTATTTGATGCTTATGACTTGAAAGTCCCTTAAGAACTCTGCCTTCTCTTCTTCTTTTAGATTAACTTGCAGCCATAGCAGATGCAATGATTCTTGGTTAATTTAATGGTTGTAGTGTCATGTACATTTACTTTTCTATAGTTACTTGATAATGATTTCCACACTATGCTCTATTGACAGTTCTATGTGGACTTACCATAGACAGTCCAAACTGATGATTCCCCAAGGAGTGCCTCCCCAAGTGATACTCCTGCCATTTTCTCCATCTCAGCAGATGTTGTCCTCTGGCCCCCATAGACAAATCTAGGAAGCTGGAATTCTGACAAATTCCCCCATCCTTTCCCTTCTCTCATGGGCCCACCCTATCCTTCCATATCCTCATAGCACATCACTTCCTGCTTGCTATATCTATGTAGAGTGAATTGCAGCCTGCTATAAGACACCACCTTGTCTTTCTGGGCTTGCTAATCCTGAATTCCTTTTTGCACTTCTCATGCCTCTCCTCCAACCCATGGCCACAATGACATTTAATAAAGAAACCAGATAATCCCATTCATTGGTTTCAATCTTCCTGTATGTCCACCAGTGTCCCTAGAGTAAGTTGTAGCACCCTTGCAATGCCATCCAATGGCCTCAATATAGTCATAGTAGTTAGGTGACTATTCTACCTTATATGCTATTCCAAGTACTAAGCATCTTTCCATAAATACTATATAATTAATCTTTCTATTAATGATGTAACCTATCGAACAGAGCCCAACTAGAAAAGAGTGAAGCCAGGCTTCTGATCCAGGTGACTCAGGCTGCTACCATCATACTTTGTTATTTCTCACAAGCAAAGGTATGGACAAAGAAATGAGGATGTTGCTCAGTGAGGCATGAAATGAAGGGCACTCAAGCATCTCTAGATGCACGCTGGGAAGCCAAGCTCCTGCACAGAAGCCTGGCCTAAGAAGATTTGGCTGCTCTGCCCTGGTTTCCAGCCAGCAGTGGGCCTGGACTGTGCATGAATAGTCATTTCCTTCTTTCTTTCAGTCCAAGAACATGATCAGCAGGGACAATCCCAGATCTCGGCTTGACTAGTGCTTATTGGTAGTAGACTGAGAGCAGCAGTTCCAACAGGAGCCTGAGTGCAGTCTGTTGTTTTCCATAATTCCCACAAGCACATACCAAAACCCAATAACTTCCTTGTCAAGAGTTCAAGTGTTGCTCTTGTTCCCAAACACCAAATTTTAGCATACCTGCCAATTTCCATATGTTGTGACTAACCAATAAGAGGACATCAGAGTTAGCTCTGCACAGTATGGTGTGTAAAACATGGATGGAATGAAGTCTGGTTCCTGTTAATAAGGCAATGGGTAGACAGAGAATACCACAAGCTTTAGCAAAAGTCAGTGTGAAAAAATACAACCACAAAATGCTGTCAGAGCCCTTAGAAGGGGGCATCCATTCTGCTAGAGGAACTAGGGGGACATCGTAGAGTAGGCAACAGACCTTTACTAATTCAAAAGTGTATGTTGAATACCTATTGTATTGTAGACTCCAAGTGATGGTCTCATCTATTCCACGGCATTTATTAATTGAGAAAGAAGATTCAGGTAGTAAAGAAAATCTACTGATATTTCTTGAGTAATAGTTATTTTTAAAATTATTTATTTATTTATTTATTTATTTATTTATTTATTTATTTATATCACAAGCACTGTCCCCTCCCATTCTCTCCACACAGAGTTGCTCTAGCCCATCCCTTTGTCCTCTGATGGTGGGAGGGGTATGGGTACTCCTTCTACCCTGGTGCATCAAGTCCCTGCCAGATTAGGCACTTCGTCTCCCACTAGGCCAGACAAGGTAGCCCTGTTAGGGAACAGTTACCAGTCAGGCTACAGTTTTAGGGAGAGCCTCCGCTCCAGTTGAGATGGGAAAATTATGTCCACATTGAAAATTTTACTTATTTATCATGAGCACCTGTCTTGATAGAGGAGTGCAGAAAAAGGAACCCAAAAACTCCTCGCTTTGGAGTAAAATCCCCAGAAATGAACTGCTGTCAATGGTCAGGTACTAAAGACTTGCAGTTCCCTGAACTGCTATAGAAATTCATGCTAGCACAGGGCATGTGGTTGCTAAGAAGGCATGCCTCTATATGTTGATTGTATCTTAGGGTTTCCATTGTTGTGAGGAGACACCATGACCATGGCAACTCTTACTTGGGGCTGGTGTACAGTTCTGAGGTTCAGCCCATTATCATCATGGTGGGAAGCCTGGCAGTGCACACATAGACCTGGTTCTGGAGAAGGAGCTGAGAGTTCTACATCCGGATTGGCAGGCAGCAGGAAGAGAGAGTGACACTGGGCCTAGCTTGAGCTTCTGAAACCTCAAAGCCTACCCCAGTGACATACTTCCTCCAACAAGGTCACACCTCCTCCGACAAGACCACTCCCACTCTAACAAGGCCACGCCTCCTAATAGTATCTCCCTATGAGACCCTGGAGGTCATTTCCATTCAAACCACCACAGCTTGAAAATACTCTTAAAGCAGTCTGTTTAAATGATTTATGTTCTTATTAAATAGTCTCTTGCCTTTTCTCCAGATATTGTCTAGTATGTTGTTCAATTACACCATATCTTTGTGTAGTAGAGATGGGATTTTTTTTTTGTGCTATGATAAATGTTTAAAGCAGACATGATAGCTACTCTGGGAAGAATACAAGAGATAGGAGGGGACATAACTGAGAAGACAATTGGACAATGAGAGAAACATTCCTGACCTTCAGCAGATCTGTGTTAAGCCATTGGTTTTTGATTTGGGAAAAGATGATTGGGGAATCAGGATGAGAAGTCATCTAAATGCTGCCTTTTCTTGAGGTAATTCCACTGCCGGCCCAACTCCATCAGGCCCCCATTTCAAGGTCCAACATGAGAACTAGGCACTGATCCATCTCACTCGCCTGGCACGGTATCACTTGGCAGGTATGTGGGTGGGCACAGGAGTGAATATCGCTGGCTGACTTTTCAGAATCCTGAGCTCCATGGGTTTTGTACACGTCACCTCTATGTAAACAGCATGCATTTCCTTTTGCCTTCCCACACATCCCTTCCTGGGATAGTCAGGCCTAAAAACTACAACACTATCGAGGAAACAGCCACAGAAAGAACAGAGAAAGCCACAGAGCAAAACAGAATATTTCCCTCTCAGAAAACTCCAAATTTCCTTTTCTTTTTATGTGCTAATTGGCGGTGTGAGAATGGGACCATGACTGAGCATCTCAAAGCCTGTTTCTTTATGTACACAATGAGGGACAAATGAGAGTGTTAATAAGATCAAGCCAGATATCTATATAAAAGATTTCTCAGACAATGCTGTATCCAGCAAAGAGTTAAATGTTACAATAGCCAATCAGTCTTGACCATTTCTACTGATGGCATGAGTTACTCAGACTATCTCAATCCTCTCTCTTAGGAGGTAGGCAGTTATCCTAAGTGCATCGGCTGCTGGCAGCTCTAGCTATAATCTCTCTGGGAATTGTCTTGTGCTAAAGGATGCTGCCCTGACAAGGGTGTGCTCCCTCCTATGAGTAGTCTGTGACTGATTTCTGTTGGGTGATACAAAAACTCAGCCCTCTAGCCTCAGTCATAAATACCCCTGAGGGATCCCTGGTTTCAGAGTATACCCAGTGATTGAGAGAGGCCATTGCTAGAAGTGGCCCCGAGCTTCCCCTGTTTTTCTGTACTGAATAGTCCTGCTCTCTTTTCTCCCTCAAGGTTACTCCCAAGAACATCTTATCAAACCTGCCTGTGTATCTCAGAATCACATTCTTAGGATTGCAGAGAGAAAACTATCTATTTTCTCTCAGCCACTTAAGGGTACATGTTTCCTGAATCAAAGGATGTGAGAGGGTCCAAAGGCAGTGATCCTTGAAGGCCAGTGGGGCCAAAAGCAGTCTATAGACCCCAAACTACTATGTGATATGCTCAGAATTATTCTTTTCTTTTTCATCCAAGCTGCCCCAAGCCTTCTGTACATTTTGCTCAAAGACTGCTTCATCTCACACTTATCGAGTTCTTTGCTTCCCCTCTCCTGGCAAGCAGGGCTATGTAGGGAAGAGAAGACAGCTGCTCCCATCCTGAGATGTCCATTCCTTTTCCTTGCTGCTGGGTAAGAGGAAGTGACAGTTACTTTCCCAGGAGAGCTGGCAGAAGAAATAGAAAGTAAGTTCTAGAAAAGACTGTCTCGGGCTGTGATTTCTGAAGTAGCGGAAGCACTATCTAACGAGGCAGTAATAGACCTTTGACAAAGATAACAGAAGCAAGCTTGCAGCTTTTCTGGCTGTAGCTGGCTTGACAAAACTGGATGCTGACGGCTGACTAACCTTTGGCCACACCCATGGCTTTGGTCTTAGAAAGACTTATGATATGGATCTGGTTTAAATAAACCACATAAATAACTATGGAGGAGGTGGCTCAGCTGTTGAAGTACTTAAAGCATGAGGAGGAGGCTCTATGGCACGGGCCTTGAATCCCCAGCACTTCGGAGACAGGGACAGGAGAACTATTAGAGCTCCCTGGCCAGACTGCCTAACAAGAGCAGTGAGTTTTAGAATCAGCGAAAGATCCTGTCTCAAAAATAAGGCCAAGAATGATAGGAAAAGACATGGCATATCACATTAATATCTGGTCTCCACATGTGCACTTGCAAGAACACATAAGGACTTATAACTGCCCACAGTTACATCGAATGGGTTACCAGGTTACCTGGAAGGAAAGCTGGGGATAGAATGGGGTTGCGAGAGAAACATGAAGCCAAGACAAAATGTTTTTCTGATCAAGGCTCAAAGTTTAATGGGAGTCTCCAAATATATATAGGTGGGGGGAAAACCCTTCCCCCAAAGGCTGGAAACTCTTCAGTAGAACAGGTTGTCTTTGCTCAGCAGGTGACTAATGTCTCTCAGGAAACTGCAGGTCCTTGAAGAACAATGGACTTCACCATGGTCTGAGCGCTCCACCCTAGGTGGAGGGGATTATGGCCAACACAGGAATTCCCGCTCAAAGGCTGGGAGACGGACCTTCACCTTGGTCAATGTCAAGTTCCTGCTAAGTGGCATGGCACCCCAATACAGCTCTCTACAAGGACACACACACACACACACACACACACACACACAGAGCACACACCACTCCTAATTCAATGGTCACTTGCTTTCTGCAGGATACTATTTTATATTCAACCTGGTGTTTAATTCTTGGTTCCAAGAAGGCTAGGGTTTGGCGTAATTATGAGAGACTGCATGAAAATACTGATGGCATGATTTATCAAAAAACGTATCAAAAACTCTGGATGGCTTTCAGGACACATGCTGGTTAGGTCACTGCCACCATCTGCAGCATTGCCACAGCATTCAACTAGGTGAGCTAACTTCTGAGCAGTCCACTCAAGTACCCTTTCATACCCCTAGTAGTAGAGCATTGGAGTTTTGCTTGCTTGCTTGCATTCTTCAATGTCCAGATCTGTCTCTATTACGCTGATGGGCAAATGCTCTAGTTGGTGTCTAGTTTCATCAAAAATAATGTCTTCTATAACGAAGAACTTCAAATGTCAAGGGAAAACTGCTTCCTACAGCAGTATTTTTCTTTGATAATCTGCTATGCAAACCGAATCAGCAACTTAGCCGACTCCTAAATCTTTGCAAGTGTTATGTTACAGAAAATAGAAAAGTTATTAAAGTTATGCCTATAGGGAAATATGAGTCACAAAAATCCAATCAACTAGAATTAAAAGCTTCAGATTTTGCATAATTGATGCGGAGGTTAGTATTAACTCTTAAAAAAAAACAAATTTATTAAAAGCGAAAACCCACACTCAATGGAGTCATCTTTGGGTACATGGAAGTCTTCTCAGATTTCAGGGTAGTATGTTGCTTTCAGGGGCTTCTTGGGGATTCAATAATAGAGAATAAATCTCACTGTGGAATTATGGCTATGTCAATTAGCTGAAAAGAGACATCTTCAAAGAAACAGCATATTGTACATTAGACTGCTTCTAAAGATTATTGCTATTTGAAGCAAGACTTTTATTGCCTGTTGGGTTAAATTTTATCTGGAGTCTTACCTTAAAAAGCAGCTAGAAATCATGCTTGGATATAATGTATGTCCTGATCTTCCTTTAGTAGAGTCCATGGAAACACGCTAACCTGAAGCGCCTTTGATGAATGCAGGAGTTGAATCCAGGGTTCGAATTTTCACTTAAAGCCGTTAGCTGAAGAAGGTAGGTAAAGCTGACATTCCCAAGAACATTAAGAAGACACTCTTGTGGTCAGTCACTCTCTAGCAGATAGGGGAGGGCACATACTTGAAGGTTTTCCATGAGTGAAATGTAACCTAGGATCAAGATGTAAGCCTCTGGAATTCAGTCCCAGGCTCCCAGCAAAGTTAGAGGAAGATCCAAGATTTCCCATTTCTTCCTCTTTCATATCCATAGCTCCCTTCTCTTTTTGGTTCTCCCCTCCCTCCCTCTCTCCCTCCCTCCCTCCCTTCCTTCCTTCCTTTCTTCCTTCCTTCCTGTGAGACAAGATCTTTACACTTTAGCCCAGACTAACTCTGAACTCATAGTGATCCTCCTGACTCAGCTTCTCACTAGGGCCTACTCCCAGTACACCCTTCCCGTTACTGTGCCACATTTGTTAAAATGGATGAACCACATTGACACTTCACTCTCATTCAGAGTCCACAGTTTACACATGGACCCCCTTGGCTATGTGAGTGACTACTGCTGTTATGGTATTTCTTCCCTGAACATCCTCCTTATTCCAGATACTCACCCCTTCCTCCACCCTAACCCTTCCGCCCACTGACCTTTTCATTACCCGAATTGCTTACTCTGTCTATGATGCCACGTAATTGGGCTTATCTTTTATATATATATATCATGTATTTAATTTCTTGTATTTTTTTCCACAGCACCATAGCCCATGACTTTTTCTGTACTGAGTGGTACTCTACTGCTTAAATATACCACAATTTATCTTTTACCCAGTCACACACTGCATGATACTATAATTCTTGAATTTTGACAGCTGTGGATAAACACTCCTGTGGGTTTTTGTTTAGACACGGGCTTTCAGCTTCTCCGGGAAAATACCACAGAATAATTGCTGAATTAGATAGTAAGGAGATTTAGTTTATTTAGTAAGAGACTTCCAAACTTTCTTTACATAATGGATTTTATAATTAAGTTTTTAAAAAGAAAAATATGTCCTTAGATGAAATGTTTAATAACTTCTGAAATCTTTCAAAGGCAGGCAGACTTTCACAATGAATAGTAATTAAAACAAGTGAAAAGGGTAAGCCTATAACAGGTCTTTGTGGGTGAGCGTGTAGAGCCCTATAGCCACATTGGTAGTGGAAATGGAAGAGCAAACAAAGAAACAAACAGGGTATCTACCCTAGGAATTGAATAAACAAGCTTGAAAGAACAGTGTTAGATATAGCTCAGACCTTTCATTAGTAATAATTATTAGTCCCTTTTTCTTCTAAAAAATGTGTGTGTTCTAGTTATTTTCAGCAGAATCTATTATTTAAACTTTGTGTGATTTATTTTTCCACGTGTGATAGAATCTAGAATTGGAAGTAATATATTCTTCACACTTTTTTGTGACAATCAGACAAATGAACCCATGCTGTCTCTATTATTATTTTCCTGTTTAATTTTACTTATTAATGCTGTATCTATGCACCGATTTAACTGGTTGGTCATTGTCTTTCATACAAGGAACAAGAAAAATGCCTTGCTTTATGAATATACCCTGAGTGTACAAGGCATTTTATTTACAAAGACAAAACACAGATGTGAATCTATTAAAAATCTACAGAAAGAATCTAGGTATCTATTTTGATTGATCCCTGTTAGTTAAACAACAGCCTTGGGTCTGTGATCCGTGATGGAAGTGTGATCTGTGAACCCCGGTCGGAGAGGAAGGGTCCAGTCACAATAGCATGTCCAGGGTTCTTAAAAGTGTTTTAAAAAGACATTGCTAAGCATTGCAAATCTGCAGTAATTTCTTTCTATACAACCACTGTAGAATGTTAAACACGCATGCGCACACGCGTGCGCCCAGCATATTTCACTGTGACGTTTCTGTACATTACAAATAAAGTACTTTGATCCTATTTAGCCCCTTGCTACCTGCTGTTACCTGTCTCCTCTCCATTGTCCCTTTCCATTTCTGCAATCGCCCCTTTTGTTGTCAAGTTTCTCCTCCACTCACATCCACACAGGAGAGAAACCATGCCACGTGCATCTGTGAAAGTCCAGCTTTACTTCTATGTATTTCCCTGAAAATGCCACAATTTTATTTTTCTTCATGGTTCAATAGTATTCTTGCCGTGCGCATACATCTCATCTACTTTTTTCATCTGTTTTCCTTCCAAGGGACATGGATGCTGATTCGACAACTTGGATTTTGCAAAAAGAGTAAAAGGGAAAATAAATGTTATTGTGCCTCTTCGTCAGGTGACAGACGCACTGAGGGTATGTACCCAGGAACGATATGACATCTAAGAAAATGATCTTTCTGGGCTTGTTTCTGAGGCTGAGGGGAGATATCACCGGTTTTACTGGGTTTTATCCTGAACATTTTGGTGTATGCCATTAAACGCTAATTAAATTCGTATGATTTGGGTACAATGAAGACTGGTGACGCTGGAAGAGATGAAGACAAACGGACACTCCGAGGCTGTGTTTCCAGCTGTCTGCGGATCCCCTTCACGGGATGCCATACAGCCGGCTCTCTGAATAGCCCCGTTAAGCCGAGACTGCCTGGCAGTTTCTTATTCTTCCTGGAAGGTGGAATCCTTCAGTTATATGTTCTTACTTTCACATTAGAAGTCAGTGACCAAGTGTACCAGTGTCCCCATGTCTTGTCCATCTTGGCTTTTTATACCATTCTTTATGCTTAGGGTGTTCTCAGTTTTCCACAAATTTAAAAACATTAGTTTTCCTGAAAATGCATCAAAACCTCAGGTACTGCCTGTGGAACAAGTCCAGCTTCCATTGCCTTCCTGCCATCCCCCAACCCAGGCTGCCTGCTCACAGTTCTGTATGTCAAACTTGCTCTCACTCAACATCAACTACAGTACAGGGTTCACCTCTGTATCTTAAGGTTTCCTTCTCTTTTACCTAGATATCCTGACCCAGGTACAAAGGACTTCCAGGAAACCTGCTGACTGCTACCTTTGACTTTTTTCAAATGGAGTGTCCCGTCTCTGATAGCCTGTAGGTCCCCCACTAATCTATCATTATGCACACCACGGGATGTTGGAATTCTGTTTAGGTGCCAAAAACTTTCTGTGAATTCCTTGAAGAAAGCACATTGTTTCATATCGACTCAGAGTGTCTTGTTCTTTTGTGACTCTAGGAGTTAGAGGAAAAAAGCATGTTGTGCACACATAAAAGAGATAAATACACGGGTCACCAAGTGCCTCACTGTTTTTCTCAGCAAACTCAATCCCCTGTCAATTGTGCATTGCACCCACCAGCAATACAGATTTGTTGATTGCTTGTTTTTAAGCACAAACCATCCAGCCATTCTTTCCCTCTGAGCACTGTCTCTATAGGATCCAAACAATGAATCCACTTGGGCAATCACATCTATCCTTCACAGGAGCGACACATTTCTGTTTAAGGGAAAAAAAAAAAAGAAAACAATTACATTGCCTACATGCTTCCCTGTGCTATGGTGGGTGGTACCATTACTAGATGAAGTGTCATGTTTAACTTGGGCATTTTCTAGTTTGACTTCTTCAAGCAGAGTTTTATTGGACCCACGGTGACTCTCAAGTATGTGGAGAGACAAATGCTCTCGGCTTTCCATTTCTGGGAGATGACTAATGCACTGTGTAAGTTTTGTTTGTGCCTTCTCTCTCATTGTAAGGTCATCTCTGTGAGGACCTGGATCCCGAGCTGCCACCACCCCCAGGTGAGATGATGAACACTCCAACAGATAGTTTCTGAATTCTGAATGAACAAATCAATGGTGTAGTGAGCTATATAATGATTCTAGCAAATGCTATTGATACCAGTGCTATGGAAACTTACTGTCCTGTACCATGAAAAGCATTTTTTTGTCTTGTTTTTTTTTGTTTTGTTTTGTTTTGTTTTTAGCAACACTGTTCACTTTCTTAGCAGAAAAATAATTTTCTGTTTTGAATTTAAGAGAATTCTTAAGTTTGAAAATAGTTGATGTAAATCCAAGCTCTTATTAAGTGCAAATACTTATATAGACAATGCTTATCACTGGGTAAATGTAAATTAATTTTTTCTTAAGAAGCCTGGCAGCCCATAATTACTCTATCAGATGTTATCATATTCCAGTAGGAATGAGACATCCTATTTTAAGTATCACAGAAATTTTCATTAAACCTACAATGGAAAATGTAATGGGAGGCATATATGGAACCTGAAATCAACCCACATTTGCTTAAAAAAAAATACAGCACATGGAATAGGTAAAAGCTGTCTCAGTCATGTGTACAGAAAATAAAAAAAAAACATGTTTATTTTCAATTGTCTATATGTGCCTCTGCATGTACATGCACATGAATGCAGTGTCTGTGAATGCCAGAAGAGGGTACTAGACTCCAGCAAACTGGAGTTACTGGTGGGTGTGAACAATGCATGTAGGTGCTTACTGGATTTTGGAAAAACAGCAAGTACTTTTAACCAGTGAGCCATGAGACATCTTCCAGTCTAGCCCAGCAAATCTTTATTACATACATTTGATGTGTGTGTGTACATGCTCACGTCATATGTTCATGTACCTGTGTGTTTGTGCATGCACCTGTGTGTGTGTGTGTGTGTGTGTGTGTGTGTGTGTGTGTGTGTGCATTATCACCTTGTGGGTCCTGGGATCACACTCTGGTAGTCAGGTCTGCTAGCAGGCATTTTTATCTGCTGAGCCACAGTGCCAATTCAAATACATTCTTTTAACCAGCAACAACACAATATTCTTGATAGAGTAACCATTAAGTTATTCTATTGAGTGTGTAGTTCTCTGTGTGTGTTTCTGAGTATGTGTATGTGTGGCTGTGTATGTGTATGTGTGACTGTGTAGAGACCAAGAGTTTGATGTCGGGCATCTTCCTCTTTTGCTTTCTATTTCTTTCTTTCTTTTCTTTTCTTTTTTTTTTTTTTTTTTTTTTTTTTGAGGAAGGGTCTTTTCACTGAACCTGGAGTTTGATGCTTCAGGTAGATTAGCTGATCACTGAACTTCCAGGGTCATCACACCTCTGCCTCCCCAGTTCTTGAGATTGCAAGTATGTATTGCCATATCCAACAATGATGGATATCCAAACTCCGTCCTCCTCTTTGGAAGACAAACCCTGCATTGACTGAGCCATCTTCCCACCTCCCTGTTTCAAGTTTTCCTTGGAGCAGAAGAAACTAAATCTGGTCAGGCATTAGGTTACATACTGACCAATGACCTTCAAGTATTTGTTTCTTTAGCATTCTTGTAGAGTTTTCAATATTGTCTACTAAACAGTAATTGATGTACTGACTATGTGTTTTACAATTAATGATGTGGAAAACTTGCTGTTGGACAGTGCTTTATTTTGCTGCAGATGTCAGTGTGCTGTTACGTGCAAGTCACTTATTATCTTGGTGTAAGTTGGAGTTTCCCCTGAAAGTTTATTTGCAAACAGGACTCACCAACTGACCCACAGCATTCTTTTACATTAAATGTCTCTATTGCAGCCAGAGTTTTGACAGTTTTGATGCCCATAGGCCAATTGCTTTCCCAGCTTCAGATTTCTTATATGTCAAAGGGGGTTTTATAGCTTTTTTTTCCCCTTACACTAAATTCATCATGGAAATCTCATAACTACTTATTCAATTTTGAATATGAGCACAGAGGACAAAACACTATTTTCAACTTAATTTATGCTCTTTAATGCCATCAAATATGTTATTTTGCCAGTGATTAATCATTGGCACAGACTTTGAGATTTAATTCATTTGTGCCAGAAGAATAAATACTTGAACATTTCCAATCTGGAAAAAGACAATATATTTAACAATTTGTCCCCTTTAATTTTTATTTATTAAGAAATGAAATATCTTATTTTATTATAACATTTTATTTTATTATTTTATTATAAATTAATTTTTATTTTATTTTATTATTATAAATCTTATTATAAATTAAGAAATACTTTTTTATAATAAGAGAGTATTGTATATAATAAAAACTTTAATTTTAATGCTTCCTTCACAATTATAATGATTAAATTGTCTCATGGCTTGGAAAATGTACACATGTCATTGTCATAGTGCAAGAAGTTTACTTTTATTCATTTTCTTATTTCTTCATTCATATATTCCTTTTTAGAATGGAAGATGGTAACCAACACTCTCAGAATAAAACAATAATTATCTTCTAAAAATCAAAAGACCTATTCCCACTAAATTTATGGAGATAAAATTTTCCCTTGGTTTTCTTTCTAAAACTGTGCTACACACTCACACACACACACACACACACACACACACACACACACACACACACACACTATATCACATAAAAGAGTAATTGGTTGAGGTCTGGCAAATACTGAATGTATATTAAACATATTTGTGAACATGAACTTGGTCTCCTTGTCTTGCTCCCATTCTTGATTCTTCCTTAACTAGAGAAAAGCTTGGGCATCTTTTATAGCTCACAACTGGTAGGCTTCCCTGGCTCTTTTATGGGTGTTCACTAATTCACTGAATGCAGTTGATTTGATTTCTGAACATAGTTTAGTAATTCTTTCCTTTCCTCCTCAATGCTATGAAACAAGGGATGAATCTTTATGAATTTAATTTCCTTCCAGGGAATTTACTTTGTATGAGTTGGTATAACAGGACTATAGATCTTCAAGCAGGCTGGGTGGGAGATGCTATATCTGAGCTGTCAGATTTCATGGCTGGTAGTTTTAAAAAGGTCTTATCTCCTGGTGCAGAAGACTAACACTTTGTACAATTCATATGTTCAGGAATTGTTGAGCACTGCCTGATTTTATTGGCTATCAAACCTAGTTTAGAAGCTTATTAAGTACTCTATTTTAACCTTAACAGATAATCACTTCTGATTGTTGTTAATGAATATTTATTCTAAATTTTTTGAAAAATAAAGGGAACACATATTATATAATCTCACCATACCCAGGCCTAACTTCCAATTTTTTTGGGTGCTGTTCTTCAAGATAGATTCCTCTGAGTATGTTCTTCCCCTAAAACTGGGCTTCCAAGGTCAAGTCCTGGCTCTGGCATTATTATCTATGTGTTTTGTAGGAAGGTCCATATCTTATATATCTGAAATATAGGAAAGACAGCACAACCTCATAGAATTGTGAGGTTCTAATAAAATCTGCACATACAGAGCATAGATACAGCATCAGGTATATATTCAATAAAGTGTTAATTCATACATAATAGAATATACATTACACACTTTGTGTTTTCTTCTTTTCTTATTTAACATATTCTAAAAACATCTCCAGGTTTCTAAGTGATGTCTACATACATTAATTTTAGTGACAAAAGTCTTGTCATCATGACAACATATGTAGTCATCCACTGATCACAAACAGTCGAGCCAAATCAAAGTTTTATGGTGTTAAAGTAACTGCTGAATTGAAAATGACTCAAGGACACACTTGTAATGATTGTAACTGGGAGGCTAATGAGAGGGATCCTGAGTTCAAAGCCAGCCTGGGCAACATAGTAAGTGCCTATTGCATAAAACAAATTGACACAAACTAAAAGGCAAAACAAAGCAAATGATCATGATCAATTATCTTCCAAACAATAGCAACATCAACCCAGAAGTATCTAAACTAAATAAAACCAAACCAGCATCTCACATGAACAGCACCCCACCCCCAAACAAAGAGACATATTACTAGACATATACACATACACATACACATGTACATATACATATATATACATAAACATATGACAGCCATATTACTAGACTTAAAGGAGTTTAATGATGGTTCTTGGTGCAGTCAAGACATCCTAGTACTTGGGAGGCTGAGGCAGGATAATTACCACAAGAACCAGGGCTGCATAGCAAGTGGGAGGCCAGGCAGGGCCATGGAACTTGTTCAGGGATATAGATCAGCTTTCACCTTCAAATAAACCAGTTTCCAGCTCATTCTTTATTTTGTTAATTCAAAGCACCATCTAGGAAATGTATTTTATATGCACTGATATTTAAATATGCAAATGGACATATAATTTGAATTATATATACAGCACCATAGGTAGATTTATGTATGGTATGTGTCTATATAACATATAGAATACAATAAATATATGTATATACATATGCATTTACTCTGAATTATATTATGTAGTCTATTAGAAGTGATAAAAATAATTTGGAGGACTTGCTTTTCTGTTGAAGATGCTTTCCTTTTCTTTTCATGTTTCTTCTATAATTTTGTTTTTCCTTACTCATCTAGTGCTGCCTATATACTATGGAGTATGTAGTCCTCCACTAGAGTGTAGTAGGCATTCTTTAAGGGCTACACCCTTAAAGAAAACTAACTCATCCTTTGCCAACCGCTCTCAATTACAAGCAACTCCTCAGTTAGCTGGTGAAACTTTGTAACCACCTACCTCTGTGTTCCAAGGTAGGATTTTGTCTGGCTTGTGCTTTAGCAGGTCTTGTGCACATGATCACAACCGCCCTTGGTTCATATGCACAACTTCCTTGTCTCTGGAAACATTGTTTCATTGTAGTCATCCACCCCCTGGCCTAATCTTTCTGCCCTGTTTTCTGGGATGGGAAAAAGGAGGATGATATAGATGCCCCATTTACTCTATGGTTTCGTTCTCTGAACTTGACCAATTGTGGGTGTATTAGTCAGGGTTCTCTTAGAGTCACAGAACCTATGGGTAGTCTCTATATAGTTAGGGAGTTAGTCGATGACTTACAGCTTGTAGTCCAACTCCTCAACAATAGTGAGCAGTACTTGTAGATGGAAGTCCAAGGATCTAGCAGTTGCTCAGTCACACGAGGCAGGCCGGGAAAAGCCAGAGTGAATCTTCCTTCTTCCAATGTCCTTATATAGGTCTCCAGTAAAGGGTGTGGCCAAGATTAAAGGCATGTGCCACCACGTCTTTAATCCCAGGAGATCTCCTAATCTTAATCTTCTGGAATTCATAGTCACTGTGCATCAAGATCTCCAGGTCAGAAACTTGTATCTCTGAGCCTCCAAATTAGGATTATAGGTGAGCCTTCCAATTCTTGATTAGTTCATTCCAGATTTAGTCAATTTGGCAACCAGGAATAGCCACTACAGTGGGTCTGTGTTATCACTGATGCAAAAAGAGTCTTCTCTGATAAAATTTGGAAGATGCCAAGAAGTGCTTGCTGACAGAATCCTGATATAGCTGTCTCCTGAGAGACTCTGCCAGAGCCTGCCAAATACAGAGGTGGATGCTCACAGCCAACCATTGGACTGAGCGTGGGGTCCCCAATAAAGGAGTTAGAGAAAGGACTGAAGGAGCTGGAGGGGTTTGCAACCCTATAGGAAGAACAACAATATGAACCAACCAGACGCCCCAGAACTCCCAGGGACAAAATCACCAACCAAAGAGTACACATGGAGTGATTCATGGCTACAGCTGCATATGTAGCAGAGAATGGACTTATCAGGCATCCATGGGAGAAGAGGCCCTTGGTCCTGTAAAGACTCCATGCCCCAGTGTAGGGGGATGCCAGGGCAGGGAGGTAGGAGTGGGTGTGTGGGTGGAGGAGCACCCTCATAGAAGCAGGGTGAGGGGGGATGTGATGGGGGTTTCTGGAGGGGAAACTGGGAAAGGGGATGACATTTGAAATGTAAATAAATAAAATATCCAATAAAAAGATACTTAAAAAATTTGAAAGATGTATTAATCTATAGAAACAAGTCAATAAGAGTCTGTTTAATATGAGTTTAATATAATATATGTTATATGTTCATTATATTATGCACATATTATGTTGCATGTTTCATTAACATATGTTACATGTTAATATAACATACATTAAACATATATTATACATGCATGGTGTATGCATGTTATATTTATATATGTGTTAATATATGTATTATAGTAAACATGTTTAATATAATATATATGTTATACTATATGTTCACTATATTGTTATGTTATATATTATTTTATGTTATATTAACACATGTTGCATTAAACATATAATATGTTATATTAAGCATATATGTTAAATATAACAGACATGTATATTAAACATATGCTAAGTAAAGCTTATATTATATTTATTGTGCATATTTAATATGCTTAACATATGTATATAGTAAGCATATATTTACACATAACATGTTAAATATAATATATATTTATATATTAAACATATAAACGTATATTAGCAGAGTAACAGGAGCATTCCTTCTCTCCCCCATCTATCTAGAGGTGTTTGCTACCGATCATGATTCCAGGCAGGAATCTGTGGCATGGACCTTAAATGGAATCAGAAAGTGGTTGGCTATTCCAATGACATTTGTGCTACTGTGGCATCAGTGAGCAGATCCTGCCAGGCCACTTGTTACTGTAGCACACAAGGTTCTCAGCTGGGCAAGTCTCATGATCACTTTTCTTGTCTGGTAGCTTGCATGGCACCTTCTAGCACTATGAAGACTACTCAAGAAGAAAGAAGTCTCCTGGTTACTGGGGCTTGATTTCTCCTTATCCTAGTACTCTAGTGTACAATGTCTTCAGAAACAGAAGATGTTTTCTATCTTCCCCTACCATAGCTCCAAATCCATATCCATAGAATATAAGGTATGCTTGAGATAACGCTGACAATAGAGAACATTCTTTAATTGGGATATCGTGGCTGTGGCTTCTCAGCACCTTGAGAGTGTTGTCTTTCTGATTTTCCTCTGCGAAGCAATTTTCAGAGACTACCTTGGCCCCAAGAGGCCCATAATCCTTTTGATTATGTTGATTTTGGAGCCAGTGGTGTGCCAGTAGCCTGGAGCCCAGCAGAGTGTGCGGAGCCTCCAGAACAGCAGGTGCTCTCAGCAGCCCCCACTGAGGAGCAGTGGTGTATGAGGGAGGATGCTCTTCAGAATTTAATCACAGCGTCCGTGCCAGCTCTGGTTCTAGCCAGGCTGCGGAAGCTTCATACTCATTATTTCCAGATTTGAAAAAAATAATGAGGATTAAATGAGATGACGCTTGCGTTAGAGGAAAGCTTTAGCTGTCACTGAGCCCGGCAGAGTCAATGCCCAGCCAGTGGTAATTGCTGAAGTAATCAGGACCTATTCATGTACTTGGGACAGAAAGCCAGACTCAGATTAGTTTATATGCAACATTCAACATAAATTGGCTTACACAACCCAAAATGTCATACTTTAAATCCTCAAGGATCTTAATCTTTCCTAGATCTAGAGTCAGGAGACTTAATGAAGTCCACCCTTTGACTTCGCCTTTCAAATTTTCCTTCTACTACTTAAAAAGATAAATCTCAAATTATTTCCGGAATTTTCAAGCTTTCCCAGTAACTTCTGTTACTGTGGTTCTTAAAGTTCGAGATTGCAGAAGGATAGGGTGTATTTTTTTTAGAAGTTGTAGAAAAAAAAAATCACAAGAAAGGTTGTAATTGGTTGAGTTGGGGACCATATGACAGTTATCCAATCAATCCATTTTTTTTTTAGACCAGGGTAAAGCATTTCTCTGGTTGTGTAGATAAGGTGACATTTCTACCCTTCATGTTCCTGCTACTGTGCCTTTATCTCTGTGATGGACTCTACCTTCTTAGAACTGTGAGCCACAGTAAATCCTGTCTCTCCCATGTCGCATTTGTCAGGTGTTTTGCTGAAACTGCATATAACATAATTAGACAAAGCGAAACAAAACACAAAAAAGAACACCATCTTTTACTTTTGTCACGTGGAACGAAACTATAAGTTTTGATTCTGTTTTCTGTGAGAAGTAGTAGACGGAAAGACCCGGGTTCAGTCAGTACAGGAAGCGCTTCATTACTCCGAAACGCATTTAACCCGCAGAGTTAACTCTGCAAAGTTACAGTCCTAGTTAAGGCCTACTGCCCACTGTAGCTGAAGGATAACAAGAATCTACATACATATGAGACATCCATGGAAATCTCCCCAGAAAGACAGAGAAATCCCTTTTAATGCAACTGACTAATTGCAAGTTGCTCCCTCGGAGCCCTGAGTTCCTAAAGTAAGATAAACAAGGTGTAATTAGGACATGTCTTACGTGAAGAAATGACGCAATGAAATTCAAAGTCTATGTGTGACTGACAAGCTGTTCGTAATGACGTAGGGATGATTATTCGATGATCTTATTTATGGAAGACAAAAGGCAGCATAGATATTTTCTGATTGCGCCACAGACCATGCTTGAGATGCAGTGAATGCTTCAGTTTGACTCTCTACCCCTCACTGGGTTTCTGTACTCATTCCTTTTATTTTTTTTTTTTTTTTTTTTTTTTTTAATTGCATTTACTTTTTATTAATATTTCTGGTTAGCATACAAAGAATTTGGTTTTGCCAAAAAATCTTCATCCAGTTGATACTTTGTTCTTATCCATTCCCCTCCCCAACTGCAGCCCCTTCCACCGCATCCCTGCACCCCTGCTCTACTCTCGCTGGTTTCCTTTCCTTAGGTAGCCCCGCCCCCTTCTCTTTTTTTTTTTTTTTTTTTTTTAATTTAATTTAATTTTATTTTTTTAATTTACATTCCAAATCACTTCCCCTTTCCCGTTTCCTCCCTCCCCGAAAGTCCCATAAGCCCCCTTCCCTCCCTCTTTTCTCCGTTCAACCCCCTCTCATTACTCTGTCCTGGCGTTCCCCTACATCCAGTCTTTCCAGGACCAGGGGTCTCTCCTTCCATCTTTTTAGAAATCTATTGATATGCTGATTGTGTCTAGGGTATTCTGAGATTCTGGGTCAATATCCCCTTATCAGTGACTTCATACCATGTGTGATCTTTTGTGATTGGGTTACCTCACTAAGGATGATATTTTCAAGTTCTGACCATTTGCCTAGGAATTTCGTGAATTCATTGTTTTTAATTGCAGAGTAGTATTCCATTGTGTAAATATACCACATCTTCTGAATCCATTCCTCCGTTGAGGGACATCTGGGTTCTTTCCAGCTTCTGGCTATTATAAATAAGGCTGCTATGAATATAGTGGAGCATGTGTCCTTATTGCATGCAGGTAAAGTCTCTGGGTATATGCCCAGGAGTGGTATAGCCGGATCCTCCGGAAGTGTCATGCCCAGTTTTCTGAGGAGCCGCCAGACTGCTTTCCAGAGTGGTTGTACCAGCCTGCAATTCCACCAGCAGTGGAGGAGTGTTCCTCTTTCTCCACATCCTCGCCAACAACTGCTGTCTCCTGTGTTTTTGATCTTAGCCATCCTGACTGGTGTGAGATGGAATCTCAGGGTTGTTTTGATTTGCATTTCCCTAATGACTAAGGATGATGAACATCTCTTTAGGTGCTTCTCAGCCATTAGATATTCTTCAGGTGAGAACTCTTTGTGGAGCTCTGTACCCCATTTTTTAATAGGGTTACTTGCCTCTCTGGAGCTTAACTTCTTGAGTTCTTTGTATATCTTGGATATTAGCCCTCTGTCGGATGTAAGGTTGGTAAAGATCATTTCCCAGTTAGTTGGTTGCCGCTTTGTCTTTTTGACGGTGTCTTTTGCCTTGCAAAAACTTTGTAATTTAATGAGGTCCCATTTGTCTATTCTTGATCTTAGAGTATAAGCTATTGGAGTTCTGTTCAGGAAATTCTCCCCTGTGCCCATATGTTCAAGGTTCTTCCCTAGTTTCCCTTCTATTAGTTTCAGTGTGTCTGGTTTTATGTGGAGATCTTTGATCCACTTAGAATTGAGCTTAGTGCAAGGAGATAAGGATGGGTCAATTTGCATTCTTCTGCATGTTGACCTCCAGCTGAGCCAGCACCATTTGTTGAAAAGGCTATCTTTTTTCCACTGGATGGTTTTAGCTCCTTTGTCAAAGATCAAGTGACCATAGGAGTGTGGATTCATTTCTGGGTCTTCAATTCTGTTCCATTGATCTACATGTCTGTTACTGTACCAATACCATGCAGTTTTTAACACTATTGCTCTGTAGTACAGCTTGAGGTCCGGGATACTGATTCCCCCAGAGGTTCTTTTACTCTTGAGAATAGTTTTAGCTATTCTGGGTTTTCTGTTATTCCAGATGAATTTTTGAATTGCTCTTTCTAACTCTATGAAGAATTGAGTTGGGATTTTGATGGGGATTGCATTGAATCTGTGTATTACTTTTGGTAAGATGCTCATTTTTACTATATTAATCCTGCCAATCCATGAGCATGGCAGATTTTTCCATCTTCCGAGGTCTTCTTCAATTTCTTTCTTCAGAGACTTGAAGTTCTTGTCATACAGATCTTTCACTTGTTTGGTTAGCGTCACGCCAAGATACCTAATATGGTTTGTGGCTATCGTAAAGGGTATTATTTCTCTTACTTCTTTCTCAGCCTGCTTATCCTTTGAGTATAGGAAGGCTTCTGACTTGCTTGAGTTGATTTTATATCCGGCCACTTTGCTGAAGTCGTTTATCAGCTGTAGGAGTTCTCTGGTGGAGTTCTTTGGGTCGCTTATGTATACTATCATATCGTCTGCAAATAGTGATAGTTTGACTTCTTCCTTTCCAATTTGTATCCCTTTGACCTCTTTTTCTTGTCTAATTGCTCTAGCTAGAACTTCAAGTACTATATTGAAAAGATATGGAGAGAGAGGGCAGCCTTGTCTAGTCCCTGATTTTAGTGGGATTGCTTCAAGTTTCTCTCCGTTTAGATTGATGCTGGCTACTGGTTTGCTGTAAATTGCTTTTACTATGTTTAGATATGGGCCTTGAATTCCTGATCTTTCCAAGACCTTTAGCATGAAAGGATGCTGAATTTTGTCAAATGCTTTCTCAGCATCTAATGAGATGACCATGTGGTTTTTTTCTTTGAGATTGTTTATGTAGTGGATTACATTGATGGATTTCCTTATATTGAACCATCCCTGCATCCCTGGGATGAAGCCTACTTGATCGTGGTGAATGATCGTTTTGATGTGTTCTTGGATTCGGTTGGCAAGAATTTTATTGAGTATTTTTGCATCGATATTCATAAGAGAGATTGGCCTGAGATTCTCTTTCTTTGTCGGATCTTTGTGTGCTTTTGGTATTAGTGTAATTGTGGCTTCATAGAACGAGTTGGGTAGTGTTCCTTCTGTTTCTATTTTGTGGAACAGTTTGAAGAGTATTGGTGTTAGGTCTTCTTTGAAGGTCTGATAGAATTCTGCACTAAAACCATCTGGACCTGTGCTTTTTTTGGTTGGAAGACTTCCAATGACAACTTCTATTTCTTCAGGGCTTATAGGACGGTTTAGATGGTCTATCATTCCTTTTATTATTACCACTGATATCAGCAGAGATGTCTGGGGGAGGACAGCACAGTTCCTTGCATGCTAGAGAACTTTTAATGCTTTAAAAAAAATCATGATCTCCTTTCTTACAACACAAATGTAATTTGGCATGACTATGCGTTTCCTGTTCCTGACCAACACCGTGCGAACCATGAGTGGTGTAGGTAAGACCCAGCTCAGCTTTCCTCCACTGCAAAATCTTTATCTTTACTACCCACCAGACTTTCTGAAGGTTATTTTTGTCTCCTTTATAGCTTCTTTAATGATCAGTCTAAAAGCAAGTCCATACAATACTATGCGTAAGACTAGAGCCACAATCAATGGTCATGTCACCAAGGTGTCACCTTTGGTGGAGACTGCTTCTGCAGGGGCTGGCCGTGCTCACACATTCCTTGCCCTAACCCTCCAGCCACCAGCTCTTCTCTATCCAAGGTAAGCACTGGAGATTCTCCTTAGTGCAGCCCGTGTGAATCTTTAAAATCCCATTATTGGTTTCTGAAGGCTTTCATCCATCACCCACTTATGATAAATCTCTAACAAAGCTTTTGCCCCTCCTTTCACTTTCAGATTTCCTCACCCTCAATAAATTTCTTGGTGAAGCCACAATTAATCTCGAGGAACACATTAACCTTGTTCATATCAGAGTAACCCTGGAAGTTTTGCATGTTCACATGTGATTAACTCTGGGAACTTCACACTGGGGAGTCTCTCCTTTCACCATGTGCAGAAGGGTAAGGAGAAGCATTCTGATGCCTGTTCCCATTTATCTCTGGTCCCTAGGCAAGCTTGCCTATCTCCAAGTCTTGTTGGTCTCCTAGAGTTCAGACAACTGGTTAATCAATCAGCATTTTCCCTCTCTCCCCCACTTACCATCTGATAAAAGTCTCCTTGTGCCACTCCCTGCTCTTAAGTGTCATTGTTCAATAATTAATTTGTTTTAATAATTTAAACCCCTCAAATTGTATGGAAAGTTCAAACCTTTTATTCAATCGGTTAAAAAGAAAAACTTGCTCAGTGTTGGAGCAACTACATTTTTTTTTTATCTCCAGAAAGCATCATCTCTTTGCATTCAGAAAGTCAGCTAACTCTCAGTTGCTATATATTCAAAGGTAAAAGGGTTGATTAGTTCATCAAGATTCTGCCAGAGTCTCTCCAAATAGCACAGTTATCTGGGAGCAGACTGTCAAGCAGGGAGAGACATGCCCAGGCTCTGAGCACAAGCCTTTACATAGTATGATTGGTATGTGGCAGGGACACCTCTTATCACTCATATGTATTCCCCTTGCCCATCTGCCACGAGACCTGAGATTGTAGCCTTTAAAAAAAAATATTATTTCAAATTTAGGCTTTAGAAGCACCTTGGAAGCATATGCAAACACCCAAGAAGGACTATCTTTCCAGCCATTAATAATTACTAATATCACATTGAGGCTTATTTTTGACTCATTTTATTGACCACCCCCCAGAGTGTCAAAAAAAGAAGTTAGAAGGTGGCATGACTTTTGGGTGGGATGGTGTCATGGTGTGAATATGCTTGACCCAGGGAGTGGCACTAATAGGAGGTGTGGCCTTGATGGAGCAGGTGTGACCTTGCTGGACTAAGTGCATAGGGGTAAGTTTGAGACCCTTCTCATAGCTCCTCCTCATCTTCTCTTGGCTGCCTTCAGATGAAGATGTAGAACTCTCAGCTCCTTCTTCTAGCACCATGTCTGCCTAGACAATGCTGTGTGTCTTGCCGTGATGATAATGGACTGAACCTCTGAGAGTGTAAGCCAGCCCCAATGAAATGTTTGCTTTTGTATGTTGCCTTAGTCATAGTGTCTCTTCACAGCAATGAACATCTAATTAAGACAGATGGGATATCTTCAAAGCTTTATATTGGTCCACATCTGGACTGTGTGCAGGAGAGTCAGAACGAAGGGTTTGTAACATAAATGAGTCAGTGGAGGAAGAGTGCTTACAATATTGAGACTGGCTGAAACGGGTATGTCTATTTTTCAATTTTGTTGGAGGCTCAAACTTATTTTTAAAATGGATAACTTAAAATCAATACTTGTTTCTCTGCCTCTCATGACAGGAAACTAACAGAACAAAGTAAAGACATGAGGTATGTGATTAAATTGGCAAAACGTGTTCCTCATGGAATGTCCCAACTGAAGCCACAGATTTAATGAAACCACAATGATGTATGTATAGGTGTCAGATGAGAGTTTTTCCATGTTCCCCTCTGAGAACAGACCCATTAGGTTCAGTTAACTGACAGGATTTTATTAAGATAAAGACTCAAAAAATATAGGCTAGATGAAAGGAAAAGAGTGTAGGGACTTGATAGTGTGATTATTTTTATAAAAATACTTTTATTGAACCTGTTCTTTTATGATTTCATAATGTAAACAGTACATTTTGATCTCTAGAACTCCCTTCATCTCCTCCTACCTGGATTGCTTCCGTTTCCCACATTAATGTCATTTTGTTTTGTTTTGAAGCCTACTGTGTGACCCTGCGTGACCATTGGTTTATAGCCTGTTGGATATTTCAGTGGGTATATAGTTAAAAACAATGAGTGCCTCCCCTCAAGAATCCATCAATACCATCAACAGCAAATAGTTCAACAGGGATTAATAGGGCTCCACAGGCCATCCCTGATCATTCATCGGCTGTTGACAAGCCATCTTCTGCTGGCCCCACATTACAGGCAGCCACAGCTGCTATGAGTTTGTGTTTGCAATGGCTGTCCAGAAGGCAGTATTGCTTAACCTTTCTTCCTATCTTATGGCTCCCGACATTCTTTACACTCCAGTGATATCCCTTGAGCCTGAGAGGTGTTATAAATGTCCTGTTCAGGGCTAAGCACTCAATAGCAATTCTCACTGTGAGTATTCACGTTCCTCTACATTCAGTATGGCTCATTGCAAAAAGAAGTTTCTCAGATTAAGGGTAGAGTAGCGTTTGTCAATGTTTATAACAAATGTTTAGAAGGTAGTTTGAAGTCATGTCAGTTTAGCTAAACAACAGAAGTTAAGTGCATTGTAGTGCCTAAGACATTCTCAGCTACTATTTTTCAACTGATTTGCAGTGGAAGGCATGAATCCCTCATGTGAAGCTGGTAGTGAGTACAATTAGATTGGCTGTCTCCCTTCTAGTCCTACAGTTTGCTATTATCATGCCAGCGGGCACATCTTGCCTAGTAGGTCAGTATCATAGTTCATAGGGTTTGAAGTGGGAAAAGACTACCTTTGTATCCAGCACCCTGTGCTGTGCCTCCTGGGACTATAAAGGTTAGCTAGCAGAGAGGAAGCTTCCAGATCATTCCAACTTTATTTCTCTGTGTCCAGAAACTAAGGTGTGTGGTGTTTCCAGCAACTGGCTCTGGAGGGCAGTCAAGAGGAACGAAAGACTCAGCATTGCCTGGTGATCTTTGGGAGCTCCCTGACCACCAGTTCATAAGGAGTGTCTCACACTTGGCAATGTGATGTTTGCGTGGCACCCTGTAGCTCTCAAGAGCAGCGGCAGCCAGGCATGCAGGAGAGTTCCCTCCGGAGACGTATTTTAAAAGCGTGGCATTGAGCCTTTGCCCATGAAATCTTCAAACAGAAGGGAATCTTGGAGGAGAAGTAAAGTATGGCTGATGTGTATATCATGTGCACCACGGTAGACCAGCCAATCTAATTGCTGGTCTGGGAGAAGGCCATTAAAAAGGCCAAGTGGCTAAACCCGAGACCTGGAAAGTTCTCTTGCTGATTAGTTTTGAGAGTTAGTTGATAAAATGGAAGCTATTATTATTGAGAAAGAAAAATCGTTGGAGTGAAGAAGAAAACACAAAAGACGAACAGCTAGAAACCCAACAGCAGCAACGCTGCTATTTTAGACACAGTCAGAGGGCTCCAGAACGATTGAACAGAAGGTGATAGTGAACTCAGTGGTCAGCTTTTTAAACTATGACTCTGTAACTCTGAATAGCCTAATAGAAATCAACATGGATAGAGGATCTTAAAATGAAAACGTAAGGAGATTCTGACGAAATGAAAAGAGATATTTTTCTGTAACAAACAAATTCTGGGAGTCAAATCTTGGACTTATTTTCCTAAGGTGTTAGGATTATAGTCTGATATCATTGGACTGTCCTGGGCATTTTCTTTGGTTGTAGAGTTGGGAGTTTGCTAGTTATTTTATGTCCACTGGGCACAAACCAGAATCACCTGGAAAGAGGGGATCCTAATTGAGGAATTGCCTCCACCTGATTTGCCTGTGCACATGTCTGTGGGCATTTTCTTTATGATGGATGTAGGTGGGTCCTGCCCACTGTGGGCGGTGCCATCATTGGGTTTATATAAGAAAGCAAACCAGCATGCTGCGTTCCTCGTCCCTCCACAGCCTCTGTTTCCAGATCCCTGACCTGCTTGCATTCCAGATTTCTTCTTCCTTCAAGGAGTGATGGAGGCATGGAAATGTAAGTCAAACAAAAGCCTTTCTCTCCAATGTGCTCTTGATCATAATATTTATCATATCAACAGGAAGCAAACTAGAATAGGGCAGCAGAAATAGGGGTACATGGTAGCCACAGGGAAACAGAATCATTTTAAAATTTGAATCTGGTTTTATTTCGTCTTTTTTTGTGTTTGTTGTTATTATTATATGTCTGTATTTTAGTGACTGAGAGAAACAAACGGCATGTATTTCCATGGGTAGGGAAGTTGGGAAAGCTGGCGAAGGAAAAACTATAATCAGAATATGAAAATACAAATCATTTTCAATAAAAAGTAAACAAATAGAAAGCAACCCCAAAATAACAAACAAGTAAAAAAGCAACCCCCCCAAAACAAACAAAAAAACAAAGAAAACCCCCCAAATAAAAAGAACCCACCCCAAACCAAAAATCTCTATATTTGGTAACTTCATACACAAATACAGTGTAATTACGTGGTGTTCATCCTTCCTCCCTGCTCCATGTCCTCCTGGTCGCTTTAGCAATCCACATATTGTTTCCAACTGCTCAAGTTACCCATGATGCTTCACTGAGGATAGAATTCCACCTGCTTTCTGTTGCGTTCACAGCTGTCTCCTATATACATCAGCTTCCCTGTGTTTTGATAATGACTAATCTCAATCTCTACATTTGTGTTGTTTGGAAGTGTGATATGGATGGAATCATATGGTATTTGACTTTTGGATTTTCTTTCTTTTTTTTTTTTTGTGTAGTTGGTTTTTTTTTTTTTTTTTTTTTTTTTTTTTTTTTTTTTTTTTTTACAGAATAAGATTTAGTTTATTACAGGGTGTTTGGTTTCAGACTAGAGAAAAAGGTCTGAGGTGAATACTTTATATGTCAAATGAGACCTGGCCTCCCTCCAGGTTCTCTGAGCATACCTCACTCACTACATGGCATACTCTGTCCCCAATCCTGAACTTTCTTTTATTTTTTTTTATTTTTTTTATTATTTATTTTATTTTATTTTTTTAATTTACATTCCAAATCATTTCCCCTTTCCCGTTTCCTCCCTCCCCGAAAGTCCCATAAGCCCCTTTCCCTCCCTCTTTTCTCCATTCAACCCCCTCTCGTTACTCTGTCCTGGCGTTCCCCTACATCCAGTCTTTCCAGGACCAGGGGATTTTCTTTCAAGCACACAAAAATGACATTAAGTTTCAGCTGAATTATATGTTTTAGTAGTTAATGATAACTCTTATTTTTCACTGTTGAAAAATATTCCATGGATGTGCCATATAATAACCATTGTCACTTATTTATTTATTTGGTTTATGGAGACAGGGTTTCGTTGTGTAGCCTTGGCTGTCTTGCAACTTGCTCTGTAGCTCAGCCTGGCCTCAAACTCACAGATCCACCTGCCTCTGGCTCCCGAGTGCTGGGATTAAAGGTGTGTGCTACCACTGCCCAGCTAATAATCAACGTCTTCTAAGTGGGTATTTTAGTTGTTTCCAGTTTATGACTATTAAAAATATAACTCACGTGTCTATCAAAAACCAACCAAACAGAACCTAAGTTATGTAGTGCCCAGTTCTTGATAGAGGTAAGGGAAGTTAGAAAACAAAGAGTCAAAGGAAATAAGAATAAAATTAGCGATGAAGATATGCAAGGGTGGCAAAGGGGAAGGAAACATAGCCAGGATTCTTCGAGCTCCTGGGAGATACCTGCTTTATGCGTTTCCCTTACACTTTTTATCTTTTTCTCTTCTTGCAGTACTATCGATGGGCTCAGCTTTTATGCAATAAAGATGAGACATGACACTTGCTGTTTGATAGCTCTCACAATCTCCAGCATTTATAATTGAGAACAGCCTTTATTTTGCTAATTATAGCAGGTTTTATAGACATGCATTTAGGAGTTCAATACCAAGTCTTCCATGTGTCACCTGTTAGGGACAATTCAAGTTCCTATCGACGTCCTTATTAAGTAGCCATAGCGTCATTAATGCCTGCTGAGTGCTGTCATCCTCCTAGATGCCAGGATGAATAAATAGATGAACAGATAAAAATTCTCCAGATTATAGGATATACATCACTCATCAGGCCTACCTCTCAGGGTTAGGGGGAGTATGTCTATAGTTGTCTGGTGTGATATGCATCGCAAAGATAACTCCCCTCTACTCAGGAGACCCCACCCTAGTGAAGGAGCTACTGGCGGTTATTGGTTACTGGGGTGGGGTTTTCTGCTCATCAGTGGCACCACTATTGTCAAGCTGCCTATGCTCCTAAAGGGAAGCCGCCCAGCTCATGGAGACTACCTTTATCAAACCTAGCAGACAGCTAGGGTTTTGTTATTTTTAGAAAACTGGTTGGGAAGAAAGCATAGTTCAGAGGGAGTGGGATGGGTAAGTATAATAAAAATAGAGAGAGACATATACATTTGTCAAAGGATAAATAAAAAAAAAAAACCATCTTCAGCACGGAAAAAATAAAAACAGTCCCCGCTGGTTACTGAGATTCCTAAACCATACCTGGCATACACGTGGTGCTCGGTGGTGACTGGAGTGTAAGGAGAGAGCTCCTAGAGAGGAGGAAGCAAAGGGCTGCTATGGCTATGCGCTGGAATGATAACTGCCACATAGGTGGCTGTGGTTACACATAGCCCCGCCCTATTTGGGGACAGAGTAGACCAGAATCTTTCCAGAGACTGATATTTTCATCTCAACTCCAGGGGATACGTTCCTGGAAAACAAGGAACAAGGAATGCTAATCTGTGCAGCGGCTTTGAAAGCCATCGCTTTTCTATGTGGGGTTTAGATGGCAGGACTCACAGGGAGGTCAGAGAAGTATTAAACTAAGGGGGTGACATGGATAGGACTGGGATGGTCACACACATGGATTCGGGTTTGCTAGCATTAGAATCAACATTAGAGCTTATTCTCTTGGCTTTCTCTTGTCCTTGCCGCCAAGAAACAAAATTCTGTAGTGTTGTCACGGGGCAGTAACTAACATGGAATTGGATTGCAGGCCCAGATTCAGCCTCCATTTCGGCATTTATTCAGTCAGGGTAGTGCATTGTCTTTAGAAATAGACACATGCGTGTGCACACATGCACACTCACATTTGTGTGTGTGAGTATATGTGTGTATATTTGTGCATGTTTATGTTTGTATAGGTTCATCTGGTTGCCAAGGTGGAAGAACGGATTTGTGAATGGCGTTTCTCATGTTATGACCATGTGTGACTCAATTTTTGCTTTCATGTAAGGAGAAAACAGTCATTGGATTTGGTTGAAATATTAAGATTTGTCAAGAGTTTTTTAATGATGGAAACCAGATATCTCTCTCTCTCTCTCTCTCTCTCTCTCTCTCTCTCTCTCTCTCGCTCTCTCGCTCTCTCGCTCTCGCTCTCTCTCGCTCTCGCTTTCTCTCTCTTTCTCTCTCTCTCTCTCTCTCTGTCTAATTCTCTCTCAAACATACATACACACATGCTTACACACTGATTAAAAGCAAGATGTCCTACACAATAGCAGTGGGACATGTTTCAGTTCTAGAATGGGAATCTTGCCAACTTCAGTACCAAATAGAAATAGTCAGAAACCTAGGCTCCTGATTCCCACATGAGCATTTATTCCAGGTCCTTGTCTGAACCACATTGCTTACCTCGGAGCTACTAAGTGGTGGTTAGTGAAGCTTCTCCTGATTACTGACCAGTGATGTGTCCTCTTTGCCAGCATTCTAGTGGGAGGCAGCGCATGTCTCAGTGGAATATCTACTTACGGAGGATGTGACACAGAGGGGAGTCTTGGATGATAGTAATCTGTGACTCCAGGTGTCCCATCATTCTTTTATTCAATCTTTCCATTATAACATCATTTGTACAAATCTGCAACCTGATACTAACATCCAGCACACTGCATCAGGGCATATGGGAGCATTCTGACACTCCCTGAAGGCGTTTGCCTCATAACAACAGCCTTACTGGCTGCCTCTGTAGAACCCTTGAGCAAACATATTCATAAACTATCTTCAACTTGAGGGAAAGGAAACAACCCACCTCATTCAAGTCACAACAATTTGGTGCCAGCAACGTCTCTAATGACTCTGTTCTTGAGACTGCTAGAAGTAAATGGAAGGCTGTATCCACTGACAGAGGATGCATACTATTTATAGAGCACTTATTTATGTCTGCAGCACATTTAAATATAAATTGCGACACTTAATGCCTGGTTTTATAATGTGTCATTCACAATCCATTAAGTATTTTATTGCATGAATTGTATAAGAAACAGATTTATAGCCCTCAATTATGGTATTAATAAGGGATGATGGAATCTCGCTGAAGATGTATTTCCCTTTAGTTTCTGCAGAACTTTATTGTTGCAGCAAGATGTGAATTAGATTCTTAATGTTTTATAATAAGACCAGAAGCCACTTCTTAGATAGGCAGAAGATAGGGAAAACATTAATATCTTCCCTATAGTTGTGGCTTTAAAACCGTGGCAGAAAAAATATCCACGGATGGCATGTGCTGAGTATTTTAAATCAACTTGGAAAAATCAAGTTAGGTTTGGCCTGAGAGTATATGATTGTGGCCCATTTCTAAAATGCCTCTTTTTAGGTAAGAACACCAACTACTACTCAGTTAGCAGTCCTTCTATGCTCTGCCCCACAGTTACCTGGCAACAGCCAGGTTTGCTTGACTCACTATAAAAGGGGCTGCTCGCCCCTCCTCACTTTCTTGCTCTCTTGTTCTCTTCCCCCTCTCTCCCCTCTCTCCCCATTCTCTCCTTCTCTACTACTCTTCTCTCCTCCTCCTTCTCCTCCTCCTTCTTCTTCTTCTTGTTCTTCTTCTTCTTGTTCTTCTTCTTCTTCCTCTCTCTCTCTCTCTCTCTCTCTCTCTCTCTCTCTCTCCCCTACTCCCTTCCCATGCCTTAAATAAACTCTATTTCATACTATATCCATCTTGTGACTAGTCCCTCAGGGTGAAGGAATACCTCAGCATGGGCCCACAGAGGCACCCCACTTCCCCTACACCATACCATATCCCTGGCTTCTTTTCTTTTCTTTTTTTCTTTTTTTTACAAAACACAACATGGCAGCTTACTTTCTTTTTTCATGAGAGTAGACATTCTCAAATTACATCTCCATTATATGCATTTAGGGGAATTTCAATAAAAGTAATACCTTATCTTCAATTTCTAGAGGGTGAGAGGGATAATTGGTTGCTGAATATGGAAAGGATAATATGTGTGACCATTATAAGATTAAAAATAAAACAAAATGGAAGGAAAGGACCAAAGATGAGATGGACTGAGATTAGAGAAACAACCAAGGACTGAGTAAGTTGCACTTGTTCCAGAAGAACTTACAAAGAGCACATCTGGGAAGGTTCGGGTCCAGGGATGGAACACTACATTAGGCAAATGTTCCAGGAGTATAGAGAATTGGAGCACACCCAGGATGAGGCACAAGAAAGGCTTAGGGAGTCCCCAGAGGTGGAGAGAGGCCCCCTTGAGCTTCCTGGGTCAGAAGAGAATGGTCTTTCAGTAGTAAATATTAATAATGATAAATGTAGTCATGTAGCCAGTACAAGCAATGCCTATACTACGTTTTCTGCTGGTGCTGCTAAAACCTTCCCTGGAAGAAGGAGCTTAGAACAGTTGTGGGATATTATCTTCTAGCTGCTATTGGTGTTTCCCAGGAAGAAACCACAGCAGGGTTTTAAGTTTTGAGGACTCAGTGTAAATTACGAGTGTTCAGGTGCAGTGACTACTCTGGGAAGCATGTGTGTCTGCAGACTGCCCTCCAAGTGCTATGTCTGCAGCATGCAGCACAGGTGCCATGAAGCTGTCTGGTTCTTCTCTGAGCAGGAGGTTTGCAAGGAGGACTCAGAGGACCAGTTTTCCTGCCGACACAGAGGCTTTTTGGGGCATTTAAGATGATTGACTGACATTCATACACACTGATTTGCATCTCGTAGTTAAAGGCTTATCTTCACTCTTTTATTTGTGAAAGGTATGTGCCAATTATGTCTGCTTTCTTTGTTTAAGGGAATCATTCAGACGGGCTGACAGCAGATCCACTTATATCTCCTTTGTAGCATTTAATAGAACACAACAGGGAAGGCCTCTTAGTATTTTCAATGACTCTTTTCTGTTTGCTGTGGACACAATGAGTTTCATTCATTAATTTCTGTTCTAACACATTTCCAAGATAGTGATGGTGGTGGCTCATTATCAACTAACAGTGTTGCTGCATTTAATGCTTCTTATGCCAGGTACAGCACAAATGAGAGGAAAGAATCAGGCAATCATGATATTCAGGCTTAGAGCAAGCTTTAGAGATCAGTTGTTGGAAATTCAAATCCTCTTTTTAAGTATGAGGTTGACACCAAAGGTACAGGGTAGCTTGCCCAATACCATTTAGTGAATTGAAAGAAGTTTCAGTATTAAAATCCAATGATAACTTGAGTTATTTTGAACTATGGGACAAGTATTTTTCTATGCTTAGGTGGTTGGAGAAAAGGGATCAGTGGTTAAGAGAAATAACTGCTCTTCCAGAGGATCTGGGTTTGATTTCCAACACCCATAGGATCAGGATGAAAGGGAATTCAACACTCTCTTTGGTTTCTGAAAGTAGTAAACACTGATGGTGCATAGACATATGTGGAAGCAAAATATCCACATACCATTAAAAAGAGACTGTTCATGTATTAGTCAAATAGTCTCTAAAAACTTTAGGCAGTAGGGCTAAGACTACCTTTATTCTAAATATAGATGACTAAGGTATTGAGTATCTCTAAATCATCCATCAAAGGAGTAGAAGAGTAAATAGTGGGACCCAACATGGTGGATCCTTAGGATTGTCATATGCTAATATGGAAGACAGTGACTATGAGTCCAGTATATGTCATAGAGCTGGGAACTTCTTTAAGATCTTCTGGTCCCCTTATAAAAAAAAAAGTAAAAATATTCTGTAGCAAACTAAATGAGTAGGAGCTGTGTAATATCCCTGCTTATATATGAATAAATGTTGAGTCCCAGAAATTTTACTCCTTCAGTCAGTGAGCCAAATCAGTCTGGAGGGAAGCTCTGTCATTTCATTCATCCCTGAGGTGGGAAGAGTTGACAGCCATTGATTTCCAATGGCCGTGTCCACCTGTACCACAGTGAGCTATCTTCTGTCTTTGTCACTTTTCCAAAATTGCACATTACCTGGCAGAGAGTGCGCTGCCCAGATGGGTTCACCCCAGCTCCCATCTGGCACAGGGCTAATGTTGAACTTCTCTGTGGGGTCAATCTTCTGCTTGGAGGGACTGACTTTCATTGGACTTAGTGCATGGCTAATGCTTCTATCAATTCCACAGACCCTGCTTTTCATACTTATTCGTTTTAGTGCCTAATGTTCGTGAGATAGTCACATTTTTAAACTCAAGTAGTCTAACTATGCCATAGTTCACAGACTTCAAAAATCTGCCAGAGCCCTCATTCTAAAGACTTGTTTGTATAGGGTTTTGTAGACAATACAATTCCTGTATTCTTCATTTATTTTAAAAAATAATTAATTGAAATAGAATTACATCCCTTTCTCCCTTCTTTTTCCTCCCTCTGGCCTCTAGCTGCTCCCAGACACCAGATTCCTATTCCAGTCCATCCCTTCTACTCTCAAGTTATCGCCTCTTTTTCTTTGATTGTTATCTTAAATACCCTATACATTTATTCACCTGTATACACAAATACCACAGGCTGAGTCTGTTTTTGTTATTTGTATGTGTATAGTTTCACGGATGATAACTTTGCATTGAACAACTGGAAAGTGTCCATCCCTGGGAGACGCCAACTTTTCTCTCTCAGCAGTCATCAGTTGCCCATTTTTTTCCTCTAGAGGTAAGAAGACTCTATGAAAACTCTGCCTTCCATACTAACATATCCATTGATATTGCGGTTGTTGTGGTCTTGTTTAAATAGCCACTTCTTTGAAAGATTGCTTCATAGTATACTTCTTGCTGTTTTGGTTCTAACAGTCTTTCTGTCCACTTTTCGGCCATGTTGCTTGAGCCACTGGAGCAGGAGCTGTGTTGTATATGTAACACAGCTGGCTCCCCATAATGCATCAATAGTTGCACTGTGTTCAGTTGTCTTTTTTCTGTAATGGTTTACATTTGTGGTAAAAAGAGGCTTCTTTGATGAGGAATGGTTGCCACACTTATCTGTGGGAATGGGGATATGATTCAGAATATAGTGAGGAATTATGCTGGTCAAACAAAATGACAATAATAGATTATTGACTAAGGTCAATGACTACTAGCCTCACTAGCCCCAGGAGCTGGCTAGGTATCTAGTAACAGGTGTGCTTTCTTTCTCATTGAGTAGACCCAAAAAGGTAGACACTATGTTCTCTCTCATCTGTGGTTCTTAGCTGCAAATCATCGGATACATGTATACAGCATAGAGGAATGAGGAATAATCTCAGGAGCCAGGAAAGTATAAAGGGATCCTAGATGTGTGTGTGTGTGTGTGTGTGTGTGTGTGTGTGTGTGTGTGTGTGTATTGAGATGGAAATAGCAAGAGGCAAGTAATATGAAGTAGGAAGTGGAAAAATGGGGAGAAGACTCCAACTGGGGAGGAGGGAAGAAAATCAATCCAGAAGGAGAAGATGGGACAAGTAACAAATAACAGCAACGATGTTTAATAACGCCTCAAGGAATCATATTACTTAACCTAAAATTACATGCAATACATATAAGTATATGACCATGTGTATGTATGTGGATTAATGTATGTAATACACATGTATGTATATATGTAGATATAGATATGTAGGTATATATACGTACATATCTAGATACAGATATAGATATGTACATATATATGTATACATATACACAAATAAGCATACATACATGTACACACACACACACACACACACACACACACACACAAGGGCATTGCTCTTTATAAGAACCATTGACTAATATAAAACCCAGAATCAGGCAGGAGAAACTTCTTTTTGAGTTTAGACAGAGTAGTTCAGGTGAGTCTCCAAATAATATAGGCTATCAATATAGTCCTTGTTAGACTCCTTGGGATTCTGAGAGTTTGAGGGTAGGTCTCTATTGCTAAAGACACCTCGCAATTGGGAGACAGGACTTGAGTGGCTTAATCTGGATCTTGACAGCCTCTTTCCAGTGGTCCACCTCCATCATTTCAGAAAATCTCATGCAAGCTGCATCACCCATGGGGGTGATGATAAGCAAAAGCAACGGAACAGTACTACCCAGCTGCATCACCTACGGACCATAACAGTGACCAGCATGGTAAGATAGCCACAAAGGTGTAGTAAGTGGCACTCACATGTCCATGGTAACCAACAACTGTGTTGTTCTTTAAGCACTGGGCTGTAGAAAGGCAAGGGGTCATGCATGCTACCTGAATACTGTACCTAGCAGCTTGAAGGAAAACCACTAAGAGAATTCCCTCAGTAGCTTTTGGAGGGGTAAACACTCTTCTACCTTCTAACTAGAAGTATGTTTCCCCAACCCTAACCCTAACCCTTGGGGACACATTCCTTTGAAAACGAAAAATGCAGCACAATACCCTTTTATTAAGGGGAAGACGGCTGACAGTTTTCTTTTTAAATGTGTGTTGCTAATTTTAATGCAAGGCAACCACATAATGTAAATAAGCCCTTTTGGGGGGCGATAAAATGAGTAGTTTTTCTTTGAGTGTGAGAGGAATTTTTGAAGGGTAAGATGTTTCTAGAATCCCCTCCCCGACTGATGATTTACTTATTGATAAGTATATCACTTACTGAAAAGTAATTCCATCCTGAAGAGGAGGCTCTGAATAGATCGCTTGGCCTTCCCTTGTGTTAAAGCTAAATATTTTACCCTGAGAAAGAAACATCCTTTTTTATTTCCTTCCTGCTTTAACTGCATTACTTAGAAGTAGAAACCACATATCCAGGGCCAACATAAAACCCACACATCTGAGAAATTAAGAAATACAAGTAGAACCCACCCATCCAGGGTATGCATAAACATGGAGTCCTCATATCCAGTGTCTATGTAGAACCCAACCATCCAGGGCCCAGCAAGCTAATTCCCTGCCATTGATTTGTTCAACTCAAAGACTGAAGAAAATAGAAGCAAGAGAGAAGCCAATATGTCCGCCAGTGTGGCAATGCCAAATGGAGTAGGCGAGGGATGAGAAAAGCAAACAGATAGAAGTGTTCAACAGTCACATTCCCCTGACAGTGAACACAATCAGAGTAGGGAGGCATTAGAAGGTGTCAGAGCCGTGCTAGACCCAAAGCATGCTGGGTCTCATGAGAAGGCCTACGTATATGGCCTCATGACTGTGCTCATTCTTTGGTATAGGTTGATTTCTGCACATTAAGCGTAGACTCAATCCCCGTATTCTGCTCAGAGTCTTGGCAAGGACAGTCTCGCCTCTTGCCTCTGTTAACCCTATTCTACCACCACTGACTCAAGTCTTGTACCACCAAACACTCATTTCTGGATGGTAGAAATGGAAACAATTATGAGTTTTGAATCCCACAGGGTGATTGAAAAGGGTGAAACGGGGCTGGAGAGATGCCTCCGGGATGAGGAGCACTGACTGCTCTTCCAGAGGTCCTGAGGTCAAATCCTAGCAACTACATGGTGACTCATGACCATCTACAATGGGATCCGACACCCTCTTCTGGTGTGTCTGAAGACAACTACAGTGTACTCATATATATAAAATAATAAATAAATAAATAAATAAAAATAAATAAATCTTAACCAAAAAAAAGAGAAAGGGGTGAAATGGTATAGCTGATGAACTATCACATTTCCTGGAATTTCAAGATTCATAAACTAATTTTGTTGAAATTATGATTATGTTGATCAATGGAGATATCAGAAAGTATAATTTCTCTCAAAATATCTCATGTTAATAGTGGAATTGGGCATAAAGTCTAATCCTTTACACCCCAGTGAGTTTGCTTTCTCCATCTTCTGGGAGCTGTTTCCTGATTAAGGGATTTCCTGCCCCACTGCAGGAGCTCAGCCTGCTATTGCAGCTCAGAAGTCCTTCTCCATTATCACCTCTGTCAAGCGAGGAGCTGCTGTTTCTCCCACTAATCAGCACAGCGATTGCCTATTGAGGTCAGCAGTATTGATGGCATCTGCTTCTACAGGGAATTGGTGGACCATCCGTCACTATTAGTGTTCCCCCTAGGGCTCCCACGATGTTACAAGGTAGCATTACAGGTAAAAAAAGATTCAGAGTTGCTGGACAGGCAGGGACGGTGCAGTGTGTGAAGGTCAAAAGGGAAGGGAACTGAGTCGTGAATTTTCACTGCCGCTGAGAGGCAGGTCTCTGCTAATATAGAAAGGTCCCTAAGCAAAAGTGATATTAGTCCTTCATATTTACTTGGTTAAAGCTGATTCCCACATACACACGCTTCAACTGACCCAACTTTGATTGGTTAAATTGTATATATGTGTCATGTGATACATATATCACATGAGATCAATGATCAAAATAAAGCAAAGTCATATGTAAGCCTATGTTGGAAACCTTCCTTGATGACACTGTTTTTGAGCATAGGGAGATCCTGAGGTCATGGGCTGTGGGTCATAATGATCTCTCTCTCCATGTTGGATTTAGGAGAAGTTATTTTGGAAATATATCCATGTCAAAGTCATGGTCAACCTAGAGAGAATAACTATTTAGACTGTAATTTTATGACAATTTATAATCTAACTTTAAAATGTATGGCTACCATTGGTACATTAGGATTGTCCCTGACTTAGGAAACATGAACATACAAGTTCATAATTATCCAAGATTAACTCTTCAGAAATAAGGGAAGGGTAGTTCTAAGGAGAAATCGGCTATACGTGTAATAAAAGAATCCATATGATCTCATGGCTTGAAAAGCATTGTTCAACAATGAAATACACAGTTCCATTTTGTCATAGCACATGCAGTTAGAAAGATGTATTTAGCATTGTGAAGTGTTGGGGTGCTAGTAAGAATTGGTCCAGCTCCAGGTAACCTTCTGCAATGTGATCTATCTCCCAGAATGGCTTGTGATATTGTGATTTAGAGTTTGAAACATGTTGTATCAGACTAAGACTTATTCTTATGCATTACTGGAAGAAGAGCCCACACCTGAAATCTGATGGCAGAGGGGCTGGGCATAATAAATCTTAAGAACTAACCTTTTGCTGCATTCTTGGAGGGATGGATATGGCTTGAATGGGACATTGGAAAATACCCATGACATTAAAGCATGCATCCTGTTGGTCTATTTTTTGTTTTAATTGGTCATTAAGACACTTGTCTTACTTAGGGTTTTACTGCTGTGAACAGACACCATGACCAAGGCAACTTTTTTTTTCTTGGATATATTCTTGATTTACATTTCAAATGTTATCCCCTTTCCCAGTTTCCCCCCTCCTGGGTAGCCCCTATTGCATCCTCCCTCCCCCTACTTCTATGAAGGTGTTCCTCCACCCACCCCCTCCCACCTCCCCACTCTCGAGTCCCCTATAATGGGACATCTATCAAACCTTCATAGGACCAAGGACCTCTCCTCCCCTTGATGCCTGACAAGGCAATCCTTTGCTACATATACAGCTAGAGTCATGTGTACCCCTTGGTTGATGGCTTAGTCCCTGGGAGCTCTGGGGAGGGGGGTCTGGTTGTTTGATATTGTTGTTGTTCCTATGAGGTTGCAAACCCCTTCAGCTCCTTTAGTCCTTTCTCTAACTCCTCCATTGGGGACCCTGTGCTCAGTCCAGTGGTTGGCTGTAAGCATCTATCTGCCTCTGTATTTTGATGTTTTATTGGGGCTGGCTTACAGGTTCAGAGGTTCAATCCATTATCATGGTGGAAACATGGCAGTATCTAGGCAGGCATGGTGCAGGAGGAGTTGAGAGTTCTACATCTTCATCTGAAGGCTGCTAGCAGAATATTGACTTCCAGGCAGCTAGGATGAGGATCTTAAAGTGCACACACACAGTGACACACCTACTCCAACAAGGACACACCTACTCAAACAGGACCACACCTTCTAATAGTGCCACTCCATGAGCTGAGCATATACAAACCACCACAATAAGTATATGATAATGGGGCTCAAGATGGTATTTTGACAGCAGTGTATATTGTTTCATAAACAAATTAGACGAGTTACATATTCATCACCTTAATTATTTACCATTTTTTATTGGTGAAAATCTCTAAAATCTTCCTATCTGTTTTGAAATACAGAGTAGTAACTAGTCCTCTGACAAGAATGTACCCTTCCTAGCTAAGTCTGTCCATCACTATTGGTCTCTTCAATAGGCCCTTTCTCAAGCCTAACATGTCCTTAAGTCCTTTCTCTGGGCTGTGTTTGACTAGTATGTGTAGCAAACCTGATTTGTAAAAACAACGCATATTCTATACTGAAATTTCAACCAACCAGGTTAAAAATACAAATTTGGTCAATAAAAAACCACATTTTTCAAATGTGTGGGGACTTTTATTAGGACAACAGTTTAAGACAGCTGATAGATTTGTACGGCTTTATTGATTTAAAGACACAACTCAGTGTGTCCCCTATTCTTGAAAATTATTAGAATAGCTTAATGAATCGTCTCACTTGATTTAAGTTATTTTCTTGCTCTGCTGCTTTTCTGTGAAAAATATGAATTTGATCAGTCTGTGGCTAACACTAATTTAATTAATTTTACCAGAATCACTGCCAACTAAAATTATGGGCATGGATTTTATGACGTAGGCCATAGAATTCATCAAAATAGAATTTGAAAGAAAAAAAAAGTCTGGTTCTTTCTAATTGCTGGAAACCAGTGAGATCTGATCCCAGGGTCACAGAGGTGAATACAAATGATTTGTTAGTATAGATGTAAGCAGGCATTTTCCCAGAAGGCCATGGGAATCAGCTTCTTAACTTCAAGTTTAAGAGCACATTAATGATTTCAGACAGGTGATTAACCTCCTTAAAGAGTTCTGTGGGAAAAACAGTACACCACATTCCCTTTACAGAGTGGATGCCGTTGAGAAGAAAACCCATGGTGAAAACTAAGAATTTTTGAGACTGGAGTGTGGATTTCTCTCCTTTGATCATCTGACTTGATTTAATTCTACTAAATGTCAGTTAAGAGTATTGGAGACATGGCAGAACACACAAGACTAAGTCCTATGTGAACCACAAAGTTCTAGTGAATAAAATGAATGATAAATGGATATGTGATTTGCAGTTGTATGTTGTGATCAAATCTAAGGACAGATTGGCGAGGGCTGAGTGATTTAGATAAATTAGATCTAATCCTATGAAGGGTAATCTCAGGCAAATGGAGGACAAGGCAGAAGGGACAAGGTGACAATGGGCTGCAAAGAATTCTGGAAGAATGGCATGGGGTGAGTGTGCTTGTCTCTGTGAATCTTATTTTCTGGTTCTAGTAGGCAATGTACATCTCTTGGTTTACTGTGTTTTAATTGGGACTTATTCCTCACTGGTAGGCTGACCTAAGGTGGGTGATACTGAACTTGATGACTCTAAAGGATGTGGGAGTCCTGGTGTGTTCTTCTTGGTCCAGACGGGAGAGAGGCTTAGTAGAGTAGGTCAGTCTGGCTTTTCATCCACGGCTCTGGTCTCACCTATGACAAGCAAAACTTTCAGATATGGTGATTTAATGCTTCTAGGGTATATGAAATTGCTTATACACCAAAGAACCAAGTGTTCTAAGGGTCTGCTTATCTAACTCAATCAGGGTGCGGTTGACAGACTGACCAAGCTAATCCCCTCTCGACCATCGCTCCTGTTTCCTAAACTTCTCACAGTCAGAAAACAAGTGACAATCATATCATCATTGGAAGTATAGACACGTTGACAGCAATAGTGATAGTAGAAGACTGCACTGACCCCCTGAGACACAGTCCACCAAGCCCCTGACATCAGACTTCTCCATCACGGTAGGTGAAAAGCTGGCCCACCAGATAGGACTAGCTTTGAGGTGAAACCCATGTGAGCAGCAGATGCCAATAAATATATATTCCACCACCTGAACCTCCTTAACCCTACTCAAGAGTTTGTTGTCTTTTAAGGATGCTTTCACTGTGTTCCATGGAACTTAGATCTGAAAGATAAAAATTATGTTCTGGGGAGAAACAAAGGAAGGATTTAGCTGATGCTAAATGTTGCCTCTTCTTTGACAAGAGGCTAAATACCCAAGAGAAATCCTGTAATTAAAAAAAAAAAATCTATTTAAGTATATTTTCCCAGCCATCCCCAAGCTTAAGTCAACTTTGTTAACCTTTTATTCCCCCTTCCACGGAACATCTATTACTATCTTGTTGAAGACACACAGCTTTGAAACATGGCTTTGGAGGGAATATGTGAAAGATTGCATTGTAGGAAGCTGAGTGGGTAACCAGGCGTGACAGCCGCCGAAGAGATGGACTTTTTTGTTTAGAAAAAGAGCAGAGCAAGCGTACTGATCTGGAAATAGTTTTATCAAGTGCTGTGAAAATACTTTTCCTCCTTCAGAACCGGACTGAGATTACGGTGGAAAGCCTCCTCTAGGTGGATCCTGCTAAGGCCCTTTTCAGAGTGTTTGCTCAGCGTCTTACAATGACCGCCTAATCTCATTAGGACCAGGGATGCAATTAAAGGCTCATAATTACCGGATCTCTCTTAAGTTCCCTAATCTTTTCTGCCAGAATTTGATGGTATGAAAAGTTCTCAGAGGGACAGAAACTGCTTCTGGCCGAGACTACTGTATCAGAAAATCAATCTATCCGTAATGGCCAGTGAGCGACTTTGGATTTTAGAGTGCTTTGGATTTAGACTTCTAATTTGGAAACTTTGTTATAGCAGGCGGCAAGGCAGGAGAAATCTGTTCACTACTGGGTGAACAGATTTCTTTCTTAGCTAGATTTTCTAAATGCAAATTGTGCAGCTGGGAAATAGGTGCTCAATTTATATAGTTCAGATTCCTGTGGACATTGGTCCATTGTTCTTTTATCTCCCTCCCATCACTACTTCCTTGGTGTTCTCTAAAAGTTGGCTCTGAGATAAGTCCCTGTCTTTGCTGTTATCTGTGTGTTCTGACCTGTTTCTCTGAGAGCCACCCAGGCGCCATTGATCAGAGGATGTCTGGCCTCTCACATGATCGAGATAAGATTGATATCTATCTTAATGGGTAGTAGATCAGAGGGCCATGGTCGGCCCTACTTCTTACTCAGCCTCTTAGTGTTAAGATATGATTTATGAATATTTTAATATATCAGGGGGAAGAGCGGCTAATGGCTATTGAAACTGGTAAATAAAGCTAGGGTGATGGCCCGCAGAAAATTATCCTTATTCATTCAGATTTTAAAGGTAGAAATAAGAGTATACAAGTGACCCTATTTTGTCTGTGACTAAGGACTTATAATCTTAGGAGAGCTATATGTAGTTCTCATGGACAAGTCTTCCTATAGTTTTGACAATAATCTAGAGAGATGCAAAGAAAAACCTGGCAGTCTGTTCACATGCTGTCCTCACTGTGTTGCTTTGACGTGTATTAGTATGAATTTCCTAAGTTAGCATTGATGATCAGCCCTTATCAGGGTGTAAGGATGTCTGTAAGTAGGAAACTGTTTTTGCTTAACCTTCCTAGCTAGGATCATCTTGTCTCCTGCTTATCACTCCATCTTTGAGAATTACTTTCAGATACAGCAGTGTTCCTTCACTTACTATTTCTTTCCTAGTTTCTTGGTGTCTCTGTTCCCATGTCCTGTGATTTAGAGAAAGTCTCCAAGTTTGAGGCACAAACTCAGGTTTTTATTAAGAAGAGTGACTCTGCTAGGGCAGTGGCGGCACATGCCTTTAATCCCAGCACTTGGGAGGCAGAGGCAGAGTGAGTTCTAGGACAGCCAGGGCTACAGAGAAACCTTGTCTCAAAAAACCAAAAAAAAAAAAAAAAAAAAAAAAGAGTGGCTTTTCCTTCTGACTGCCAAGGCAAATGCTCAGAAGGAAAGCCCTGCCATTGACTCAGTGCTGTATCTTGGCAGAAACTTCACTTTTTCCATCTTCGGAAATCAGAAATGCAACCAAGAGGAGCCAGGTCCCAAAGAACTGGAAACTGAATGGAATTTCTGGAAACCATGTTTTCTGAAGTTTCTCGCAATAACTTCTTACTATTTCAAAAGTCCTGGTATCCATCGGAGGCCTGTGGGCTATTTCTGAAAGGCCAAGAACTCTGGATCTGGGGACAGTGCTGCATCCAGCTGTCTATACTTTGCCTATCAGAACACATGGTCACTGTGGCTCCATTTGCAGGTGCATATTTGTGTTCATGTAGAAGTCTGGGAGTACCTGTGCCACGGCATGCATGAAAATGTCAGAAGATGACATTGGTTGCTGGTCCTCATGTTCCAGTTTGAGGCAGGGTCTTGTTACCACATTGTATGTCAAGCTAGCTGCCCGTGAGCTCCTGGAGGTTTTCCTGACTCTGCTTCCTATTTTCCTGTACGAGTGCTAGGATCACAGATGTGTACTGTGTCTTCTTTGGGGGTATGGGCGGCAGTTCAGGAGATACCAACTATGTAGCCCTAGTGCTTAAAAACTGTTGTGTAATACAGGTTTCTTTCTTTTGATTTTGTTGGCTTTTCCTCTACACAGGGTGTTACAGGTAAGAAGCAAGTGAATGGGGCTCACTCTGCCTGTTTGTAAGGTTGCTATTGAGGATGTAAGACGCTGTGCCAGTCCACCAAGCACATGGGCCACCTTGCACATTGTTACCTGTTGTCCTTCTGGAATGTGGAGCGCAGCAGTCGGATGCTTTCTATCGTAGAGATATGCAGAGTAGGATAACTTAGAGCAACGTTCCCTCACTTAGAATTTGTTATTAAGAATCTGAGTCAAACGTAGACTTTCAAAAATGTGTTCGATTTTGTGATGTGCAGGATGAAACTAAATGTATTCCAGTTTTAGATTTTAATTTTAAAGATTATAATGTATTTATTTCTTCCTCCCCTTCCCTCCCTCCAAACCTTTCATATACATCTCCTTGCTCTCTTTCAAGTTCATGGTCTCCACTTCCATCAATTACTATTACATATATCTTATATATAATATATAATTACACATGTTATATATTATATATGATTGCATATAGTATACACTATATATAATATATATAATATATGTAATATATATGTATATAATATATATTATATATGTAATTTTTTCTTTTCAATTGAAGTGTCTTAAAAATCCTTCCAAAAATAAGAAACACAGTAAATAAATAACTAAAATAGAGCAAATCTGCATCCCGGATCCTCTCTACCTTAGCATGAGTCACATTGAAGAGTGTATCTTCTGGTTATCTACCTCCTCTTTGGCTTGCTTCCTAGTACTCAGCCTTTAATCTTCCCTCCATACTCTTTATCACTTTTGACGTTCCATCCTTAATATTATTGACTTGAGAGCCCACTACTGATAAGAGCATGGTGTACATTTCTATATTAAAAACAATTCCTGTTCAAAAGAATATGGATGAACATAGCTTACAAGTAAAATAAGAGTACAGCATTGCTACTTTTAGAGAGAGGATTCACTGATCCCCCGAGACTTCACCACAAATATCAAGATGAAACAGACTGTTTTGAAACTGAATGCTAATGGTCCTCTGATTATTAAGTGACAGCCATCTCCATTCACTTTATTAACCCTATTTCAAAGTGCACTTTGAGGTGCTGACTCTAGGTTTATTGAATTGAACTTCAAGTACCACTCTACCAAGCAATTTATCATGGTCTGTCATGGTGCAAATCTTTACCTGAAGTTTCAAAACAGCAAAACCCCAAATCTTGAAACCTCAAATTCTATTGACTCTTATGCCACAAAAGGACCCCCAGGCTTTAGTCTGGCACTAGTGAAATGGCAGCATGATGATGGACTGGGGTTAGTTAGGGAGTACTCAGACAGCAGCCAGGGAAGACAGCAGACATGCAAACAGCTTATTTCACAATCAAGTGTAGAGTTCAAAGAATACTTGAGCCACAGAAAGTGCAAAAGCAATGTTTCTCCAGCTCCTCTGCCTTCCCCATCCTCCCTCCCTCCCTCCCTCCCTTCCTTCCTCCCTCCCTTCCTTCCTTCCTGCCTTTCTGCCTTCCTGCCTTCCAGAAACTGGTTGATATTGTCCCTCTGTGCTTTCCTTCTTTTCAGTTCTAATCTAACCACTTTTCCAGAAAACCTGGTGTTATCCAAATACTATTTTAACCTCCAGGGGATCCAGACTTGGAAAGCAGGTACTGTTTTTGCCTATGGGAGTTAGGGACCAAAGTCCGAAGACCAGGGAGAGACATGGATACAGAAGACCTTAGGATGTTATTAGAAGGTTAAAATCAAGCCCCTGTGGACTGATCGTGTGCATATGAAAAAGTAGAGGAAAGGCACTTGGGTTTTGATAATGATTTAGAGAGAGAGAGAATGTGTGTGTGTGTGTGTGTGTGTGTGTGTGAGAGAGAGAGAGAGAGAGAGAGAGAGAGAGAGAGAGAGAGGGGGAGAGAGAACGAACGAACGATAAACAAAAATGAAACACAGGTCAAAATCCAAAGAGCAAAAGCATCAGCAAAGGCATTTCTCATTACAAAGATATTTCTTATTGCAAAGGTATTTCTCATTGCTTCCATGGATGGTCCTAGCCCCGCGCCACATATATAGGTACTACTGATTGGGCATGAAGTTAGGATGCAGGTTTTAAGTTCATATAGGGGAGTCCAAGGTAGGTGAGTGGGGGATGTGTGTTAAGTTTTACTTTATATATATCTGAAATTCTCAAAGAACAAAAATATTTAGCAAAGAACATTTAAGAAAATAAAATCAAACAATTGAGAGTACATTAACCAAAAACTGCTATACAGGCAAAATAATAGAAAGAAATTTTGGATTAGAAATAGAAGTATTTGTAGATCATATATGCAGTAAGATGTTGGTGGTTGATGTCATATATATATAAAATCTCCAGCACCTCAAAGAGGCCACTGCTTTCATGTTTGCTGCATAATTATCTATAGTAGACAGGAGACAGGAATAGTCTAGTCTACTAATAAATGACTGCTGGATATATATATATATATGCATATATGTATATATACTAACTCATACAAATTACTTCTAATATAAGAGTATATGTATTTATGTGTATATATTTATATATTTATGTTTATAGATATACGTATATGAATTAGAATATCATTCAACCATACAAAGAAATGCATTCATAACATTTGTGACATCATACATATCCATTTTGTTGGATGTTATGCAAATGAAATAACCCCAACACAAAAATATGGCATGGTTGTTGTTATATGTAGATCCTAAGAAACATGTTGAGAACATAGGAAAAAACAGTGGTTGCTAGAAGTGGGAATTTGTGTGTATATGTACAAAGGTACAAAGTTACAGTTTAGTAGGATCAATAAGTTAGAGACAAAATGTTCAACATGAGGATGATAGAATATTGTACCAAGTATTGGAGACATGCCCAAAGATTAGATTTTAGGTTCTCTTACTAGAAAAAGATCCCCGTGTAAGATGATGGATATGTTAATTGGGAACTCTAATAATCATTTTGCCATGTAGATGTAAATCAAAATGACATGTTATGCACCTTAAAGACATGAGATTAAAAAGAATCTTGGAGATGAATGAGTGAGTTTGGTTCTTCCCCTACAGAGGCTGGAATGTGGAAGGAAAGGGGCTCAGGGTGTTTCCCTCCTGCTGCCTAATGAGTCTGTCAATCATTCTGCTTACAGTCAGTTGGCACACAAGGAAGTACAAGTCTTTGCCTCTGCCACCTAAAACACACCCTTCACCTTTTTACAAAGACTATCACACATTTGCAACAGCAAGGTATCCAGAGACAATAAAGAAAATGGATTTACCCGATGGTGTTAGTAGCAATTTAACAATAGAAAGGGCCATAAACAAAAATAGATTGTGTTGTAATAGAAAAGAAGAACAAGAACAAGAAAAAGTAAAATAAGAGTAAGAAAAAGAACAAGAAAAAGAATAAGAACAAGAAGAAAAAAAACAAAAGAAAGAAAAGACAGCTTGATTTTAGAATAATTTTTCAGCTGTTTCTAAAATGATTATTCTGGAACTGGAAGTAACATAAATATTTAAAATTAAAATGGAAAAAATATATGCAGGGTATGTCTAGGTAATTAACTCAAATGCAAAAATAACAGAATAATGACTATACTGGTGAAAGGAAGAATCATATGGAGAAAAGGCAGTTATTTTAAGTAGCACTGAGTATCCTTGTATTGAATATGCACTTGAGTTACAGATCGAGAGCAGTGTTACATTTCAGAACGATTGATTACTCTGGGTATAGGCTGGCAAAATTATGAAATTTAAGAATGCAGAGAAACCTCTTAAAAACAGAGTACCCATGGGGCCATAGAGAGGACACTTTTATGCTTCTGCATAATTATAATTTATGAACAAATTTTATTGACTCTTGTGACATGAACTAAAAGTGAAGCCTGCAAGCTAGTTTATGCCTTGCTAATTAGAAATATCTATTATGCAGTAGTTCCTAGTGAAAGACATAAAATCAGGAAGAAAGCTATAGGCTGAAAAGTTGGACAATACAGTCTTCACTATCCACCCCTGGCTACTCTCTGCACCCCAGGGATTGATTTCTGTCCCACATGGTTGGGGTAGGTATCTAAGATCCTCTGATGTTTTCCTGGAAAAAGTAACCCCCTATATAAATGAAAACATCTTTATTTTCAATGTTTTTCACCAGTGATAGCAACCCTATGATGATAGTTTATTCCTATTTCAGTGATCCAGAAAGAGACAGACCTGGGGTGTGTGTGTGTGGGGGGGGTGGTGGTGATAGCACATTTATCTTTACTTTCTATAAGGAAATGACATTTTGTTCAGCCCCAGAAACTTCCTGTCTGCATTCCATATGAGAGTAATAGAGACTTGAAAAATCCAGAGTTAATTAATCCAACTGGCTTCAGATCTCCTATTTGAAACAGACAGCTGGAACAGGATAGAGTACCCCCTCCTTTCTTTTATCAAGAGGGTCCATTATCCAGGGAGATTTAATCCACTTTTGAGAGTGATAGAAAACTATTTACAGACACAGAGAATGGAGAAACCATATAATCATACCCTGAGGAAAGTATTCAGATGAATACAATGTATGGTATTATACTGTATTTACAACCATGCGAGCTTAAACATTGAGTGTGAGGTGAATGGTGAAGTATTTACAGAAAAAGCGATTGAATTCTGTTATTTGAAATACACAGAAGGAAAAATATGATAAATGATTCTGGGGATAAATATGAGATACAGAGACTTTAGACCAATGTTAATTATAGGATCTAGATACTGATATGTTAGAGTTCTTGGAAAAACCCATTCAACTTCTCTTTGTATTTGAAGCTATCATATTGTGTTGGAAAAAAATTGTTGAATAGGACAAGAAGGACAAACTTCAAGGTTAGGGAAGAGGGAATGTGTAGGAGTTAAGTGGTCACTGAACATCTTGTCCATAAAGAGACACACATATAGACAGTGAATGTATCTTACTTGATAAAAGTAGGTTGTTTGGAAATGTTTGCAATTTGTTATATGAGGATTCTTGATATTGAATAGATAGATTGGCATGACAGTTCTAAACCAGTATTAAAAGTATCGATGTCTCTATAAAATAAACACAGGCACCAAACAGAGAGACATGAGGAAAATAGGAGCATTTACACTTCCCAAACATTAGAGGATTGGGAGACTAGACATTCTAGAAATCTTATGTGAAAGTGACAGGATAGGTCAAAGGACTGAGAATAGTTTACAAGAGGAATAAGTGTGCATGTGTAAGGAAGGGTATGAATCTCAGAGAAAGAGATGTCATTGGATCTCTGCAGTAACATCTACAACCAAGAACTGAATGTCACTAAGAATGATCTGAAAAAGGAAAAAAAAAATCACTAAAAGATACTCTGCTGTAATTATTTTAAACACAGACAAAATATGTAACAACTGAGGTTAAAGGCAAATAGATAAATTTGAGCCAAGGATTTGGGATTGTGGTTGACAGGGTGGGGATTGGGGGAGTGGTTGATGAGGTGAGGATTGGGGGCAGTGATTGACAGGGTGGGGACTGGGAGAGTGAGTGACAGAGTGGAGATTGAGGGAGTGTTTGACAGGGTGAAGACTGGGACAGTGTTTGGCAGGTTGTGAATTGGGGAAGTGGTTGAAAGTGTGGGGATTGACAAGGTGGGTGGGGATTGGGGCAATGATTGACAGAGTGGAGACTAGGGGAGTGATTGACAGGGTGGGGACTGGGGGAGTGATTGACAGGGTGCGGATTAGGTGATTGACAGGGTGGGAGGGAAGTCAGGGGTGAGAATGGTTGGTGTGAAATTGTCTCAAATCAAATTAATAAAAAAAATGATGGAAAAGAGACCCATGGAAATTTTAGAAATGAAAACATGGCAGAGAAATTGATCAAACAAAATGAAACCAAGTAAATAAAGTCAGCTTTAACATATATAACCAAGGAGAAATGGACTCTGCTCTGTGCCATGTTCACTTAAATATGAAAATGCTGAATCTTTATACAAACTGTTTTGTTGGAATCCTTCCAAAAGCAAAAACTGGACTGGAGAGTAATTGGGGAGCATTGAGGCTTTATCAGACCAAATTTAAAAGAAAATAAACATAGTCTTAGACAAGAATAAAATATAGCAATAACTACACTAAATGGGATAAACAGATTTCCACACCAAAACATGCTGTGGTCTATTCAGTGACATACAGAGTTCTTGCTCGTCATGGCAAAGACCTATGATTGACAAGAACATTGCTCCAACCAGAGGAATGAACACATGAAGAAAATATGGTGGATATATATATATATATATATATACAAAATAAAATACTAATTTGCCAGAAATGGAGCAGAGGGAATCCTGTCATTGGAAATGCCCTCTATGAACTTAGAGGACATTATGCTAAAGACCAAAAGATAAATACATGATCAGACATCCTTGAAACTTAATTTCAGGGAAGCAGATTTTCAAATAATGATGACCCGGGGTATGGAGCATGGATATGGGAAGATGCTGGTTAAGGTAAACAGTGTCTCATTTAGGTAGAAGATTTATTATACAACTGTAGCTACTGCCGTCGTTGGATGTTGGATGTGCCTTGAAGGCTCAGCTTGGCACATGACAGTTGATAGAAGGCACTCAGCTCATTGGAGCTTGCCTATGAATACGTAATAATGGCCCTTCCCCTTTCTTAATTCTGTTTGTGTTCCCATCATGAGGTGACTGCTTTTCATTTCTCATGTGGTTTTAGCACTATATGCTACCTTGCCACAGACAAAAAGCAAGGGGACTAATAAATCATGGAGGAGAACCCTTGAAGCAATGGGCCAAATAACCTTTTATATCTTCATAATTCATTGGTTCCAGGAGTCATTGTAATGGAAAGCTAACACAGTTGCTAATGTATTATATTTGTAAATTCTCTCTCTCCTCTCTCTTCTCTCTTCTCTTCTCCTCTCCCTCTCTCTCTCTCTCTCTCTCATACACATGCACACACACAGAGTGAGGGTATTTTATGTTTTATTGCCTCTCCCCAAACAAAGCTAAAATGAACATTATTTAGCTTAATTTAGTTCTCTTACAAGCTATGTGCATCTTAAAACATTGTATTGTATATTGATATAGTTTTACTTTTAAATTATAGCTAGTTTAAAAGGCAAAACTGAATGAACACAGTTATGCCAAGTGCAATGGTACAGGCTTATCAACTCATCTATTTAAGCTGCTGAGGCAGGAGCATTGTGAGGTCATGGCCAGGTAGGATGAACTAGTGAGACATGGTTTCGATTAAAATGTGAAAAGAAGTTTAGGAATAAAGGGGCAAATTATAAATAAGAATGTGGACAGATGGTAAATCTCTGTGCATACAAACACACATAGAAATCCAAAAATAGTTTATTAAGCATATCATTAGTAGTGAAACACCTAGATTTATCATACCCAGTGTTTGGAAGAGCCTGCAGAAAGAAAAACATAGAGCTTAAAGGGATTAAAATACACATGGAATAAGTGGAACTTAGTGTCCGTATAGAATCTCCTGACCTCTTAAAAGGAAAAAGACTGAGAAATATTTGAACAGAAATTGTACAGATGGTGTTCCTGGTGTTAATCCAACAAAACAGTAAATAAGTGAGCTGAACATTAAGGCTGTAGATACATAGGACATTTCCATAGGATTCTTGGTTCAAGGAGCAAGTTAAAACTGAACTGATTACCCAAGAGCAACAGGAGATTAAATACCCCCTAGAAAAAATCATGACACAAAGCTGCCTCTGAAGACAGCTGATCTTAAATGTCTCATTTTAAAAAGAAGTACCTCTGGTCCTGGGAAAACTGCATGTAGGGGAACACCAGGACAGAGGAACGAGAGGGGGTTGAATGGGGAAAAGAGGGAGGGAAGGGGGCTTATGGGACTTTCGGGGAGGGAGGAAACGGGAACGGGGAAATGATTTGGAATGTAAATAAAAAAAACTTAGAAAATAAAATTTAAAAAAAAATAAAGAAGTAACAAAAGAACTTGGTTCTCATTTGTGGAAATGTAATCCACTTATCAGTGACTGCATGTGTGCTCTTTTGTGATTGGTTTACCTCACTAAGGATGATTTGACCATCTGGTCAAAAGCAATATACAGATTCAATGCAATCCCCATCAAAATCCCAACTCAATTCTTGATAGAGTTAGAAAGAGCAATTCAAAAATTCATCTGGAATAACAGAAAACCCAGGATAGCTAAAACTATTCTCAAGAGTAAAAGAACCTCTGGAGGAATCAGTATCCCGGACCTCAAGCAGTACTACAGAGCAATAGTGTTAAAAACCGCATGGTATTGGTACAGTGACAGGCATGTAGATCAATGGAACAGAACTGAAGACCCAGAAATGAATCCACACTCCTATGGTCACTTGATCTTTGACAAAGGAGCTAAAACCATCCAGTGGAAAAAAGATAGCCTTTTCAATAAATGGTGCTGGCTCAGCTGGAGGTCAACATGCAGAAGAATGCAAATTGACCCATTCTTATCTCCTTGCACTAAGCTCAGTTCCAAGTGGATCAAGGACCTGCACATGAAACTAGACACACTGAAACTAATAGAAAGGAAACTAGGGAAGAACCTTGAACATATGGGCACAGGGGAGAATTTCCTGAACAGAACTCCAATAGCTTATGCTCTAAGATCAAGAATTGACAAATGGGACCTCATAAAATTACAACATTTCTGTAAGGCAAAAGACACTGTCAAAAGGACAAAGCGGCAACCAACTAACTGGGAAATGATCTTTACCAACCCTACATCCGACAGAGGGCTAATATTCAAGATATACAAAGAACTCAAGAAGTTAAACTCCAGAGAGGCAAGTAACCCTATTAAAAAATGGGGTACAGAGCTAAACAAAGAGTTCTCACCTGAAGAATATTGAATGGCTGAGAAGCACCTAAAGAGATGGTCATCATCCTTAGTCATTAGGGAAATGCAAATCAAAACAACCCTGAGATTCCATCTCACACCAGTCAGAATGGCTAAGATCAAAAACACAGGAGACAGCAGTTGTTGGCGAGGATGTGGAGAAAGAGGAACACTCCTCCACTGCTGGTGGGATTGCAAGCTGGTACAACCACTCTGGAAAGCAGTCTGGTGGTTCCTCAGAAAACTGGGCATGACACTCCCGGAGGATCCGGCTATACCACTCCTGGGCATATACCCAGAGGCTTTACCTGCATGCAATAAGGACACATGCTCCACTATGTTCATAGCAGCCTTATTTATAATAGCCAGAAGCTGGAAAGAACCCAGATGTCCCTCAATGGAGGAATGGATTCAGAAGATGTAGTATACAATGGAATACTACTCTGCAATTAAAAACAATGAATTCACGAAATTCCTAGGCAAATGGTCAGAACTTGAAAATATCATCCTTAGTGAGGTAACCCAATCACAAAAGAACACACATGGTATGCAGTCACTGATAAGGAGATATTAACCCAGAATCTCGGAATACCCTAGACACAATTCGCGTATCAATAGATTTCTAAGAAGATGGAAGGAGAGACCCCTGGTCCTGGAAAGACTGGATGTAGGGAATGCCAGGACAGAGAAGCGAGAGGGGGTTGAATGGGGAAAAGAGGGAGGGAAGGGGGCTTATGGGACTTTCGGGGAGGGAGGAAACGGGAAAGGGGAAATGATTTGGAATGTAAATAAAAAAAAAACTTAGAAAATAAAAAAAAATAAAAATAAAATAAAATAAAAAAAATGCTTAACAAAAGAACTCAAAATTGCAAAAGAGGGAGGGACTTTTGAAGATAAATTTCAATGGCACAAAGACAAGTACTTTGAGGGGTTTTTGTTGCTGTTGTTTGCTTTTTGTATTTGTTTTTTTGTTTGGAAAAATAATACAAAGATCAAAACCAAAACAAGCAAGCAGCAAAATAATCCCCACAGACTTTTGAACTTGGGCAGAAAAGATGAGATGGAATAAAAATGTAATCAAAGACACAACTAAGGAACAGATATTAAAAGAAAGTTCTGTAGATGTAGTGTGCCATTGAGGGGATTAAACTAAAGGAAATTAGGTGACAGGAAGTGGTTATTAGGTCAGAGGACAAGCATATCCTGATCACACACACATACAATTAGCCTTATAAGTGCCCTCAGATGTCAGTCATTTAGTGGAGAGTATGACCGGACAGTTCATTTCTGTTAGTAGAGGGAAAGATGTCCTCAATGTGGAAAAAAAAAGAAAAACTATGGAAAGGCTGATAAATATTATGTTTAAATTAATGAGTTGTGGATTATCAACAGATATTAATGAAAGAACATGAACATTCAAGTTGTAGATTGTTTTTTTTTTATTTTCTAAGTTTTTTCTTTTTATTTACATTCCAAATCATTTCCCCTTTCCCGCTTCCTCCCTCCCCAAAAGTCCCATAAGCCTCCTTCCCTCCCTCTCTTCTCCATTCAACCCCCTCTCGTTACTCTGTCCTGGCGTTCCCCTACATCCAGTCTTTCCAGGACCAGGGGTCTCTCCTTCCATCTTTTTAGAAATCTATTGATATGCGGATTGTGTCTAGGGTATTCCGAGATTCTGGGTCAATATCCCCTTATCAGTGACTGCATACCATGTGTGTTCTTTTGTGATTGGGTTACCTCACTAAGGATGATATTTTCAAGATCTGACCATTTGCCCAGGAATTTCGTGAATTCATTGTTTTTAATTGCAGAGTAGTATTCCATTGTGTAGATATACCACATCTTCTGAATCCCTTCCTCCGTTGAGGGTTCTTTCCAGCTTCTGGAAGAGATTGCGTTAATCACAAAGAATGAATATTTATCATAAAGAATTTCTAAAGTTCATCACGAATGACCCAGATAACAATAAAACCTGGCAAACTGAATACCATATTAGAGACCATGAAACTCAAGTGTCCATGAAACAAAGAAAGGTACAGCCCCATGACTTAAACTGACACCACAGCTAACTGCTATCTGTCACTCAGATTTGTACAGCTTTAACACTTCTGTCATAATGAGTGTTTGGAAAAATTGTAGAGCAAGCAAAACTTAGGTACAGTGAGTGGCTCAGCTCTAACCTGACTAGCCTGACTTGGGAATTATAAGCTGAGTGCAAACCATCACACCTACTGTTTCCATTCCTAGGTATAAACATGGAATTTTTTTCTACATAACCAAGGAGATGAGCCCAGGGACATCATGAGCACAACATATGTAGTTACAGAAATCACAGAAACAATAAGTCTTCCAACCCAAATGAATAAAAATATGCTAAATAAATGCTATGTATCCTTTCAAATGACTGCTAGAAGGCAATGAATATTGATAAATTTCCCCCCCCTAAACTTCAGTTATGCAAGAACATTAATCTGAACAAACAACATCCAGATGATTACATTTTATATAAAACTAAAGGTAAGGCAGGGAACATAGTCAAGATCCAATCCCAGTGTCATATAAACCAGAAATTGTGGCACATGCTGTAATTTCATCATTCACGAAGTGGAAGCAGGGGAATCAGAAATTAAAGTCTGATTTAGCTATATAAAGAGTTTGGGATACTACTCTGCAATTAAAAACAATGAATTCACAAAATTCTTAGGCAAATGGACAGAACTGGAAAATATCATCCTTAGTGAGGTAACCCAATCACAAAAGAACACACATGGTATGCAGTCACTGATAAGGGGATATTAACCCAGAATCTCGGAATACCCAAGACGCAATTCGCATATCAATAGATTTCTAAGAAGATGGAAGGAGAGACCCCTGGTCCTAGAAAGACTGGATGTAGGGGAATGCCAGGACAGAGAAATGAGAGGGGGTTGAATGGGGGAAAAGAGGGAGGGAAGGGGGCTTATGGGACTTTCGGGAGGGAGGAAAGGGGAAATCATTTGGAATGTAAATAGAAAAAAAAAAGAGTTTGGGGCCAACCTTGGGTATGGGAGTTCTTGTCTCCCAAAACTCCTAACAAATGAATATAGTTCTATGTTATCTTATAAATAGTAGTAATGGCACAAATACAAGAACTAACAACAAGATTAAAGCAGTCCGTGGAAAGACAAAGACAACAGAACAGTTGACAAAGACCAGTGTATCCACCCAGGAAAGTCCTACTCAAAGGCGCTCATATTCCCAAGTGGTCAGCAAAGGTAAATTCAATAAATAATGAATGTGCCTTCATCCTTTCTGCTCTAGAAAAATTAAAGTGATTAATATGATTTGCAGGCATGCATCAGATTGTATACCTTTAACTGATAGAGATGTTACAGCTATAGTTACCTTAGGAAGCATTTGGCATCATTGTAAAAGTTAACTAAAAGGCTATGCACCAAGAGAGTAAAATTATCTGTTTATATGTTACAAAGAATGAAGAAATTTTATATTCTAAGTATGAAGTAATGGGGACTTGGGCATCAGGGTTGGGTGGGGAAGTGTGGGTGGTCTCACATGAGTCTATAAAGTCACTGAAGCAACACATTCCCTTTCTTCCTGTATCCCATTGGTGAGAACTGTTCACACACAATGTACTTCGAGAAATGTCTTTATCTGACAGCTTAAAGCCGACAACAATTGGCTGTTGGTAGAGACGAATATTAGAAATTGCTTTCCAAAATTACACTGGTGTTATATGAGAGGAAGATGCTTGACAGTGTGTCTCTGTTATTTCTGACTTTCTATCATTATCTTGACTGTACTTCGTCATGTCTCCCATGCATTTCTTCATGAATCCAATCTGATCTTTTGCTAAGCATATTATTCTGAAATAAATGGTAGCTCCCATCATTCCTAGGCACTGAGCACTGTGCTGACCCTCCGTGCCCAATAAAGATGACTCTTGCTATTTGCTGTGATGTTCTTGAAACCTAGCTGCTTACTGTGTATGTGTACAGAGATACTGTCCCCTAGTCATGGGTGCTTCAAATCTCTTGATACCCACTATATATTAATGATTAATTCAGAGGAGTCTTCCTTCCTAAATAGAATGCTATGAAGTCTTTTCTAGCCAGAGTGGTGGCATGGATACCTGGAATTCTGAGTCCTGTTACATTCTACTAAAAAGGAAGGGATGGTTTGCAAATAAGTTATGGGCCTTTATCCTGTTTCTTTGAGGTGAGGCAGCTAGCCAGTACGGGGTTAGCATTGGCAGAATGGTTCTATAAGATATTCCTGAGTGCTTTTCCTAGGCCTGGCGCCACCTGTGTTACCTCCTTACAATGACCAGGCATGGAGGAAAGTTTTACTGCAGGCGTGGATATAGTTCTTGATGCTAACTGATAAAAGGCAGGTCAATGGACAAATTGCTGTATAGAGACTTGGATCATAAATTAAGGAACCCTTATGAAAAAGCAGTGGAAGTCATCAAAAAGACCGGCAAGTGTTGCATTGACATCGTCTGTGGAACTTGACTAAAGTTGACATAAACTCCCAAAGACTAATGACGCATTTGATGATGGTCTTGGTTTTAAGATCAGAATCAAGTCAGGAAAATGTGTTTTTTTTTTTGTCACATAATGTAAATATTGTAGTGGAGAGAAGTACAAAGGGAGACTAGAAAGCAAGTCTCAATGTAAATTTGACAACTCTGTTTTTATTAAGGGTTTGGGGGAATAAAGAAAAGAGATAAGTAGCTAGCTATACAGGATGAATTTTATTGTACTTTAAAATCTGAAAGGGAAAAGGTATTTGATAATCTTTATAGACAGCAGGAAACTCTTTTGGTCAGGTGACAAGCTCATTTTCTTCTTTTTTCATTTTAAATTTTAATGAAATTTAAAATTTACTGTAGAAGATGAGAAATGATATAAGAAACAGTATAGAAATAAAAAGAGACAGAACTTAGAGAACTGCTATTTTTATTTTATCAGGACCCAAGTTCCTAAATTCTCAGATGCTCTTCCAGTCTCTTTTGCACACCAGGATGTCTGACTCCTTGACTTCCCCTTAGGGAATGAACACGCTTCTTGTGGCTTTCTTGTCTCTGAGCAAATCTGAATCTAGGGGACCTGGAAAAGAATTGACTAATGGCTTTTGTTGTTGGTATTTTTTTTCTCTATCATACTGGGCTAAATTTGCCTTTCAGACTTGCTGAATTTAGTCTCTGACCTTTTTGAAAGTTCAGAATGTTCCTATGAAAGGACTGCTTTTAACCATGTGTGTCTCAAACACCATTGTTTCGACTCTCAACTTCAGAAGTTAGCTTTTAAAATATTCTAAAATATAGTTTAACCTAAACTCCAAGGTCTCTTCATCCTAGACCGGAGGTCCTGGGTTGTTTCTCTTCAAACTTTAATAGGTATACCAACTTCCTGATGAAACATTGTTCAATTTTGGTAGGTCTAAAGTAGAATTTTAGAGTCAACATTTCTTAAACTCCCTGGTGAGGTGGATGCTGGGCTAGCAACGCCATGGGTGACTTCCTGGGTAGATGAAGTAGGCCGATGGAGATGCTGGGACACACATGGAGATTTTAGGGTTAGATTCTTATACCTCAGTTTTCTCTCTCTTCAGCTTAATGAAACCTAAGACCAGAGAACTGGAAAAGGCTTTGTCTGAAGGCAGAGGAGTTATTTAAGGACCTCTGCCTGTACCAATTTTCACTTGTCCTCCTAGGCTGGGGTCTTGTCAGAGTAAGCAATATCTAGTCATTTACAGGGAGTTTTGGAGCCCTTTAATCAATATTACTTTATTGCAGCATCATGGGAACTGTGAGAGGTGTTTCACACACCTCAGAAACAGCCCCTTCAAATAAGGCTTATATAAGAGAACTATCCCGACCTCCAAGACATGATAGGGAAGAAAGTGGCTTGTTGATGCAGCTGGGAGGACATTTCATCAAAGAAAGGAAATAAATAGTCTTATCCTTTTGACTTTACCAGTAAGTGGAAAAATTGGTCCGTGGGTATTTTCTTTTATGTATATTTATTTAATGTATATTTTATTTTATTTTATTTTGCTCAGCAAGTTTGGGTCTTCATTTCTTCCTGCAGATCTTCCCCTGCGTCCTTGGGACGATCGTATGGGCTCTTCACACCATTCATTCAGTTTCCTGTCTCAGTTTTTACTGAGTCGAAATTATCTGGGCAACACTGGTACACCACTGATTTGGTGGTGAGCAGCAACATGTCTCTTCTGCACTCTGAACTCCAAATCTAGTTTAAAATAACTTTCCACTGGTATTCTTCACAGTTTCTGTCAAGAGTTTACTGATCATTTTTTTTTTGTTGGTCACAACAGACTCAAAGGTAACAGGAAGGCAGGGCTTGGGGAAAGCTCTTAGTAACACAACATGAGTTACTAAATCAAGCAGATTCACTAAATTTCTGAAGAAATTAACTCTACCAACATTATATTCTGTTCTCTCTCACCTCTGCCCCAACACATACATAGAACTGTGCCTCTGGAAAAAGAATAGGCATCGGGTTTGTGGTGACCATAGTAATATAGTTCTTATTACTGTAGCTCTCAGGACCATTTAGCTGTTTGTTTAGAGCCAAGGCTGTGGTAGGAAGGGGAAGGGTTTGGTATATATTTTGAGATAGATGAAGTGGTTCACTGAAGAGTCTGAAAGTCAGTAAGATGAAGCACAGAGAAATAGGAACTTCTGGACTGACATGAATTGGACAGTGAGATGAGGTGTCATTGAGGAGTTTCTGCAAAGAAGTTGTTTCTATACAAGATAGGAACAGGTATCTCTTTCTGAGGCAGTGCAGTGGCATTTAAAAGCTTTGTGAAAGAATATATGTGGATCATTTGATATTAAAAAAAAATTATGTGCTGTGGTTGGGGTGTGGTCACAGAATGATTTGCATTGCCAACCAAGAAAAAGCTGAACTTCTCCAAGAAGGGAGAACAGGCTTGACCTTGGACCGCTGTCACTAGCATTTTACATAGCCTATTGACTGGCAGGACTGTTTATATGCACACACCTGTTGGAGATTGGTGCTAATGCTTTGAATCTGCATGTCTAGACACTTAAGGTCCTTGTCCCCAATTGGTTTTTGATCTATTGGTAAAGATGCTAACAGCCAATGGCTGTGTATGGGTCAGGACACTTAGAGTTTCTAGGGAAGGACACAGAATTAGGAAGGCTCAGAGATGCAGGAATGGCAGAAGATAAAGCCTACCAGCTATGTGAGATTTCAGGTGGATGGCCATTGACTTCTTTCCCGATTGGGCCTAGGGTAGCAGGGGAAGATTTAGGAGTACCCAGCCTTTGAGTTAGCCAAGGAATTTTAAAATTTACTCTGTGTGTGTGTGTGTGTGTGTGTGTGTGTGTGTGTGTGTGTGTGTGTTCCATTCAAGAATCCAGATAGCTCCTGGGTAGGGAGCACAAAGTGGTATAGTGAAAACTCACCACTACACACACCTGGGAAATATGCAATTCTGTCAAATCTAGTATGACAGAGAGGAGTTGCTCCAGAAAGCAGCAGTGTATCTGTTCAGAATTTTGATGGAGGAAAGTGAATATTTTCAGAAGGCAGTAGGAATCAACTAGGGAAAAAGAAAGGATCTTTGCCATCTTACAAATATGGGTGGTAGCAGGCTAGTACTCTCCTCATTAAAATCTTTGGTGACAGGAGACTTTTGTCACCCACTCTCCCCTAAGTGCAGAACTCTGTGTGGCTTGGCTTTTACTTAAGCTTTGAAGGACTGTGGTCTGATGGAAGAGGCATATGAAAAGGAGCCCTTTTGTGTACTAGGAATACACTGTTTGGTGGGTGATATGGGGAAATAACTTGTCTTGCTCCATCTTGAGACTCACACCTTCAGGCCTTGGTTATATCCCACAAATTGAGACAAAGTAACCATCATTTAATGATGTCCTTTCTTTTCTTATTCAATTCACCTTAGCCATGGAATGGCAAGTCATAAATCTGCTGCTATGCAATTTTACACACACACACACACACACACACACACACACACAGTGCATAGATGTTTCCTTTCTAAAAGCAATCCTGTACTTATATATTATAAGGCATTCTCAAAAATGGAGTTTGTTCTTGTATGACATGCTTTATGTGTTTGCTCCTGAGGAATCAATTACTTTGCTACTAATACTTCATTTATTAGATAAGCTGGCTTGGGTCAGAGGGTCCTCAGGAGTGCTCTCTCTCATTACCAGTGCTTTGGCTAGGTCAGGGAGACAAAGCTTTGTAGATATGGCCCATGCCCTTCAGATACACAGGGGACATATGCTTAGAAAAAAAAAGTTCTACACATCCATGATGACCATGAATGCTTTTAATTGCCTTTTGAATACTGAATGCTAAGGATCCAGTCAAATTGACACGTTAAAAAGGTTATCTATCACTTTATCTTTCTGAGACTCTGACTCAAGTTGAGTCCTATTGATTTGTGATTTCAAGGAGAGTAAAGCCTGCTTTTTTTCTGAGGTTGTAAACAGTAAACTATGAGTGGAGGCTGTCAGTCAAAACCTCTATAAGCCTAAGGAATGAAGACTTTGTTGTTCATGCACTATTATCCCACATGCTCCATATAAATGCCGTTGTCTGAGAAAGTCAGCAAGTGAATCTTGGGGCTTTACTAATCCACAAGATTGATTCACGTGAATATGCATAATGTGTGTGTGTGTGTGTGTGTGTGTGTGTGTGTGTGTGTGCGCGCATTGGGAAGAAAGGTGGGGGGAAGCAGAGAAAGAGAGGGGGCAAGCCCATCAAAGTTTCTTTTACCCTAATGCCAGTATGTCCCTGTAATAAGAAAAATGCTCTAATTTCTAGGCTAAAGAAAAATTGGGTAGATATCTCAGGGAGAAAGGGTAATCAGTGTACTGCTCTCTTGAGATCTCATTGTGATGACACTGTAATCATTGCTTTAAAACTTGTACTTTGTTACCAATTCTGACCCCCATCCTTTCAATGGAGTTGAGTGCAAGACAACTGCACTTAACTGTTTTTCTGTTAAATGCCAATACCACCCCTATGGCTTACAAGCAGTTGAACAATTTCAAGACCAACACATTTAATGAGAAGTTTCTGTTACCATAGGATAACCTCCACTCCTGCAAAAAGCCCTGGTGATCAATGCCTGAAGAACTAGGGTCTCTTACTTCTCATTTTTAGCAGTACTCTTGGGAGGTAAATGCTGAATCACTGAGCAGTGGGTGATGATTTCATGAATGGAAGAGTTCCATGAGATTTGTGTGAATCTGCTGAGCCAGTATAAACAATCCTCCCCACCCCCACCCCTTTGCACATAAGCTCTGCAGTTTCACTGCAATTAGCACCTTTTTAGTTGTATGAAATGACTCTTTAATGAAATGATAGGTGTTAAGGATAAATTCTTTTGCTCCAGGAAAAAAAAAAAAGAAAGAGTAAAAGTTGGCTGTGAATAGGAGAGGTAAACAGTAGAAGAAAAAAGAAAAGCAAATGTAGGTTGTGTTTAATATCTGGAAAATAAAAATACTGCATATGGAGACGCTTAATGCAGCCATTTCTCTTTGATTTCTACAGTTTATCCTATCACTGTTAAATGCCATGATTAAGACCCGGGAGGTCTAGTGGATGTTGATTTGAATAGCAGTGAACCTTGACTGTAAAATATATTGAGCAACTGAAAGTTCATAATGAGATCTGAAAAAAAATGTCATGAAAAGAAGATGATTATGATCAACTTCATTAACTTTGTTTTCTCTTTTAAATCTAAACACGGAAATAAAAGCAATATGGAAATCATATACCATCTCTCGGGAATACGTTTTTTGTTTCCCAGAAAACTAATTTGCAACTGATTGAATTAGAATGGAGAGACTCCAAGCGAACAGGCTTTTTATGGCAAAATAGAAGATGAAAACATTACAGAGAGGAAGTAAATATCTATAAACATCTTTTCATTTCTGCTTGCCAAACCACACAAAAAGTTAATCATATACTCAAACCCCTCTTAGCATTTAAAAAGAAAGCAATCTGGTTCTCCATTTCATGTGTTAAGCATTGGCAAACACTGTGCTTTACAGTGCGTTGTCTGTGCACATGTAACTAATAGTTAGTGTTTGGTGAACTCCTCTAGGCATCTCTCTATGACGTTACCCACAGTGCAGTTCTGTGGTGCTATGCAATGTGGGTGAAACATTTTTGCATCACAATCATGCTGTTCCACTTGCTGTCCTAGAGAAGGAGAGATGGTAAAATATGACCTCAGATGAAAGATTACAATGAATAAAGTGGACAGGGCAGGAAATAGGAATAATTGATGATATTGGTACAACCTACTTCAAATCTCAAAGCAGAGTTATTTTTTTGGCTGAACTGTCTTTTTTTTTTAATTTTCTAAGTTTTTTTTTTATTTACATTCCAAATCATTTCCCCTTTCCCATTTCCTCCCTCCCCGAAAGTCCCATAAGCCCCCTTCCCTCCCTCTTTTCTTCATTCAACCCCCTCTCGCTTCTCTGTCCTGGCATTCCCCTACATCCAGTCTTTCCAGGACCAGGGGTCTCTCCTTCCATCTTCTTAGAAATCTATTGATATGCGGATTGTGTCTAGGGTATTCCGAGATTCTGGGTTAATATCCCCTTATCAGTGACTGCATACCATGTGTGTTCTTTTGTGATTGGGTTACCTCACTAAGGATGATATTTTCAAGTTCTGACCATTTGCCTAGGAATTTCGTGAATTCATTGTTTTTAATTGCAGAGTAGTATTCCATTGTGTAGATATACCACATCTTCTGAATCCATTCCTCTGTTGAGGGACATCTGGGTTCTTTCCAGCTTCTGGCTATTATAAATAAGGCTGCTATGAACATAGTGGAGCATGTGTCCTTATTGCATGCAGGTAAAGCCTCTGGGTATATGCCCAGGAGTGGTATAGCCGGATCCTCCGGGAGTGTCATGCCCAGTTTTCTGAGGAACCGCCAGACTGCTTTCCAGAGTGGTTGTACCAGCTTGCAATTCCACCAGCAGTGGAGGAGTGTTCCTCTTTCTCCACATCCTCTTGGCTGAACTGTCTTAAATCCTATTCAGTCATGGTCAAAGCGCCAATATTCCCATGGGAAAAAAGGAAAGGTTGTGAATGAACTTTCTGTTACATAAGTTACATTGATGAAAGAGGTGAGAATTAATGCTGAGCCTCATTAATAATCTGTAGAAAGTAAAGTTTGAAAACAGCATGTGTGCAAATCTGAGATTATCTTTTATTGTTTTTTTCAGATGTCAAGTTCAAAGCTGATATTTTGGTAAACTGTCAGCTCTGGCACACTTCTGGCATAAATGCAAACTGCAGAAACCGTATAGATTGTGACCTGTTATAGGCTTCAGAGTCTTTACAAAGTTTCAATGAAGGTAACTCACAACGTTTCCAAATTCAAATTTTGAGAGCATAAGGAAGGAAAGCAACTTCAAAGACATGTTTCAAATATGTGACATTCTTTTTAAGAAAGAAAATGGGGAAGAATATAAAATTATGTTTGTGATTTTCCCCATTGTTGGGACAAGATCACTGACAAATGAGCTTAGGTTTGTTTGTTTGGTTGGTTGGTTTTTTTTTTTTTTTTTGTTTCACAGTTTCTAGGTACAGTCTACCATGACAGGGAGGTCATGTGTGGCACCTGGAACTGAGGCAGCTTGTCACACTGCATGTGCACTCAGGTAGCAGAGAGTGATGAATGCTTGCGCTCAATTTTCTTCCCCGTCTATGTCCAGCCCTGGTCTTTGGACTGTGGAGTAGTACCGCCCATGTTGGAGATAAGTCTTCCCACCTCAAGTCAATATATGGACTCCTTCACCTGCATGCTCAAGAGATTTGCCTTCTAGATGATTCTGGATCCTGTCAAGTTGACAGTCACACTATCACAACTATGAAAGTGGGAAATTTTCTGGGGACATAGACATGAACTACTCACCTCCCTTCAGGGAGCAGTTTGTTACCTCCATAACCACACAGCTGTAGCTACTCCTGGGCTTTTGCAGATACCTAACTTCTGATTTTAGAAAGATACTGTACTCAATGTTGTACCTTTCCTGAAGCCATCACACCCATGGCTTATAGAACTTGGTGTTCTCTTAACTAGATGTTTCTCTTAACTCATTTTAGCTTCTAACCCTAGAGATAACTGTGGGAGGCACCAAGCTCAGTGTGGAGCTTGTATCCCAGCATCCCTTACTGGGCAGAAGCTACAGTGACTGAAGAAATGTGAACCATTGTTATAATCCATAGAAAGTAAAATGAAACAATAAACCTATAAACCTGGAAGAATATCTTTTTATTTTTTAAATGAGAAGATCCATAGTTATTATGTCTGTAAAATGTCATCTCTGCCACACAGGTTTGAAGGCAACCTAAAATGTATCAATCCTGCCACCACACCTTTAATCCCAGATGACCCTGAACTCAGAGATCTCCCTGTCTTAGTCTTCTGGAATTCATAGCTAGCATGCCTCAAGATCTCCATGTCAAGATCCAGGTTAGAAACTTGTATCTCTCAGTCTCCAGATTAGGATCACAGGTGAGCCCTCCAATTCTAGATTGTAGTTCATTCCAGATATAGTCAAGTTAACAACCAGGAATAGCCATTACGATATCCAAGTGTAAAATATAGTAAGCATTTTTAAGAATACTGACTACAGGGTAGAGAGGTTTTTTCTTCTTTAATTTGATGTATTTAATTGTAGTCTAATTCTTATAATATGTAACTTACTTTCTAGATATTGTGTGAGGTCTAGTCATTGTATAAGTGACTAGTTTTGGGTATGTTACATTAAAAACAATGCTAGGGTGGAGATCCACCCATATGCATGTAGCACATTTCAGTATATGGGTTCTGGTGAACTGAGTAAATCAGTTCAGATATCCAGGACCTTGGATAGCACATCACTATCAACTTTACATCATTGTGAATAGTTTCATTGCAGGGACAGGCAGATAGACTGGCAGACAGATTCACCTTGGGTCTACATGGTGGACTGGTTGCCAAAGACAACTGTGAGTGTCTAGTGTAAGTTGTTTTCATGAAAATCACCAAGCGATCTTTTATTTTCTTGGTTCCCATCGACTCTTTCTCTAGTCTTTGTGATTCTGTGATCCACAGCTTTCTTCCCACTTTCTGGTTTCTGTATCACCTTTGGTAGGCACATCTTTCTGTTTAGTTTTAGGCTATACATAAGCAACTCTCTCCAGTCATATAGCTTTCTAGTTGTGGGGATCTCATTCTTCCTATATTTCTAATTATACATATACTATCTGGCCATGGGGAAAAAAAAACTTAACTCTGGTCATGTAGGTGACAGTAATACATACCCACACCCCTCTTGTTGTCCCTAATACCCAAATATGAGCTCATAAGAGCATCACCTCTACACATCATTTACCAGCCTAATGATGATTATCTTCAAGAAAACCCTTTACAAAATTAAATACAGAACTTACAATTTATGCACATCCCATAAATTGACATTGAAATATTTTGTCAAGAGCACTTTAAAAAGATAAAAAAAAATTGTTCAGACAAAGTGAATACTGGAAATTATATAATCTGCAATGTACTCTGAATAGGAATGAAGTAATAATCATTGTTTTTTAGTGTCAGATTAAAAATAATTTTAAGAGTAGACTAATCTAAAATGCAGTCAGTATCTTAAATGAGTGTTCCACAAAGCCTCCCACCCAACCTCATCTCACTCACCCCATGTCCACGGGCTCTTCCCAAGCAGCTTTCTCAAATGCAGTCATATCTGTTAGCAGCAGAGTTGTGTCCACTCATAAGTGATTGATCTTACTCTTGATGGAGCACTAATGGTGATAGGTCCTCCTGGGAAGAAATTAAAGGTCAATGAGTCTATTAAAGAGGGAATGCGATCCAGTAGGGCTCAGCCATCTCAAGAAGAACATGAACTCTCAGGGAGGGTGTGCATACAGAGATGAAAGGCCATCTGCATTTGCAAGAGGGAAGCCACACCATAAACACACAGTCATAGCATTTGTTACTGTTGATGGCTGTCTTCACATTATAATGGAAGAGCTGAAAAAAATCCCTGAGATAACATGGCTGGTAAAGGTTATTTCCTATCAAGTGTATGTGAGTGTCTGTGTGTGTATGTGTGTACATCTTCATGTGGTTGCCTGAGCATGTATATATATACACACAATGGGGAGGCCAAAGGTTGATTGTCTTCTTGGATTGCTCTCCAGTTATTATTTATTTCTTTAGTGGCATTATCTCTCACCTACCTGAAGCTCATTCATCCAGCTGGATTATCTGGCCAATAAGCCTCAGCTCCTCTCTTTGCTCCCTACACTTCATCCCACTGCTGGCCTTGCAGATGTGTGTCACTGTTCCCACCTTTTTATGGTGATGGGGATTTGAACTCAGCTCCTCCAACCTTATTTGGCAGACATTTTACCAACTAATCCATGTTCCCAGGGCCCCTCTATCAAGTTCTTTAGAGAAAAGTACTTCACTATACTCTAATTTAATTACTTCTTACTGTGATAAGAGAAGATGGATATACTTTTCTTAAGGGGAAGAATCAAATTAACATATATAGTTTCTATTATGATTATAATACTGCATAGAAGAAAGACTTGGTGGGTCTTATCAAAACTGCAAACACTGAGCTTAGATAAGGGAAATGAGTGATCACCAGCCAATGCCTAATGAAGTAATCAATTCGAAGATTATTTTAATTATTTTTCTCAAGAGCAATGGAGGGAGAAGAGAAGCAAATTTTCTGATTAGCAGGGAGGAGAAAAGACATTTTCTTCCTCTGCAAGTGGGATCTCCACAGACATAGGGGCATTGACTATTTATTGTGACCTCGACACTCCTCAGGTCTAGCAGCCCTTCTGATTGACAGTATGATGGGTGTAAGATGCTGTTAGCCAGCTGACATGATATGAATGTGACTCTAGGTTACTCACAAGGAATCAGAAAAAAGGACATTTCTTTAAAAGGAGGAGTAGAAAACCCATTCTTTTTTCTCCATCTTTGCACCAGCCTGGCCTTCCATTTGGTAATGTATCCATAATCAATCTTCTACAGACTCCTATGGATTCAGCTGGTTCTCCGTGACTCTTCTTTGTATCAGTCATTACCCTTGTTTATAATTTATAGCTTTTAATTTTTGCTTCCTAGATAAATGGCTTGGCTTCCCCTGACCTTTATACACTGCTAAATGCTGATTTGAATCACTCCATCACAGTTTCTGCAAGGGACCAGCAAATTACCTAACTGAGGCGGCAAATTGTTTTGAGTGGAAATTCCATCTTTCTCTAGAAACCTGGATCAAAAGCATCATTCTCCTGTTTCAAACAATATAACCATAGCTTTAGCTCTGTGCCCTGCTAATATTAGTTTACTTGTCCAGATTTACATTTCCTTGGAAAATGAAAGGATAGGACTAAATTATCTTTTCTAACACTGGTGAGGGGTGTGTGTGTATGTGTTTGTGTGTAGATTTGTTGGTGTTCATGCATATGTGAATATGTGTGGAGGACACAGGTAGTATCAGATGCCTTCTTCAATCAATCTTTACCTAGATTTTTTTCTTTTGTTGAAAATATGTTTTTCTCATATAACATATCCTGATTACAGTTTTCCCTTTCTCTAATCCTTCTTACCTCCCCTACTATCCAGATCCACCTCCTTTTTGTCTCACATAGAAAACAAATAGGCTTCTAAGGGATGAAGGGAATATATATATATATATATATATATATATATATATATGATATCATATAATAATATATATGGTTATATAAATATAATGTAACAAAACAAACACATTGGAATGAGAAAAACAAATAAGGAAGGGCCCAAGACAAGGCATGCAGATACGTGGACCTACTTGTTCACACACTTAGGAATCCCATGAAAATTCAAAATAATAAACCATAGTATACACACAAAGAACCTGTTAAAAAACAGAAAAAATAAAATAAAAAAATGATAAAACAGAGCGAGAGGGGGGGGAGGGGGAGGGAGGGAGGAGCCCCGACTCAGCATTATGAGACAAGGAACCTCTATTTAGTCCATTTTCTATTGGCCATCTACTGCTGGGCATGCAGCCTACCCTTGAGTAGTTTGTTTCCCTATGGAGTATGAAAATTTTCATTTTCATGAGGCTATCAGTTGGAGATAGCTTCTGGGTTAGGGATGGGGCATATGCCCACTTCTTTCAGCTCTAGGGCCCATCTGGTTCAGGCCCTGTGCGTGTTGCCTGATTTTCTGTGAGTTCATATATGCATTGGTCCTGTTGTGTTTACAAATGTTACAGAAGGAGCCACCCCCTTTGACTTTTACATTCCATCTCTTCTTCTGCAGGGTTCCCTGATCTGAATGGGAGGTGGGTGGATTTGATGGAGACCTCTCTCTTGCTCTCTGCATAGTCTGGCTGTGGTTTTCTGTATTGGTCTCCATGTACTGCAGAAAGAAGCTTCTTTGAAGATGGTTGAGCAAGATACTGATCTACAAATTTAGCAGAATGTCATTAGGAATATGTGTTTTGCCCTCTTCCTTTAGCAGAGCAGTAGTATTTGGCTTTCCCCTAGGTCTCTGGGATGTCTAATCACAGATTCTTGGTCACTCAAGCAGTGTAGAGTATGGGTTGAGAGGACCTTATGTTAAATCAGATATTGATTGGTTACTTCCACAAGCTTTGTGCCACCATTGCACTAGCATATGCTGCAGATAGGACACCATTGCAGATTAAAGGGTGTGTAGCTGGGTTGGTGTTTATGTCTCTCTCTTGGAAGCTGGCAGAGTACCAAGACTACTTGTCAATGAGGTGAAGAGTTTAGGTAGGCACCAGCTCAACTTCTCCAAATTCAATGATTTATGCATGCATTATCTTCAGTAATAGGGCCTTACTGTCAGTTTGTAGAGAGCAATTTATAGCCTTGGCAACAGCCCAAGTTGCTTGGGCATTCCTATGGGACCTCTTTGGCCAACATTTCAATTATAACCCATTCTCAGTACTGGAATTTTAATCAATCAATTAATTAATTAATTAATTAATTAATCTGCATATTTATTAAACTTATTTACATTCTAAACACTGGCCTCTCCCAGTCCTGCTTCCCAGAGTCCCTCTCCACTCACCTACCCTTCTCCTCAGAGTATGGGACCCTTTGGCTATCTGCACATCCTGGCACATCAAGTCCCTGACAGATTAGGTACATCTTCTCCCAGTAAGGCCAGACAAGGCAGCCCTGTTGGGGAACAGATACCACAGTTAGGCTTCCTTTGGTAACAAGAGATGACCAGTTGGGATTCTGTCTTCCTTTTTACTTCAGGATTCCATTTACATCACCCTTCATATATGTATATATTTTGGGAAGAGTCTATAGTATTAGGTTTCCATACTACCTACCCCTCAAATGGCTCTTAGTTTTAGCTGTCTCTCTCTATATTCCTTTCCTCATCTGCCTTTACTCTCCCTGCCTGATTCTTCCATTATGGTCCCCCCCTCCTCGTTCAGCACCCCACCACCAGCATCCTCATCCATGCAAATCTATCTCTTCTGTTTGTCCTTGCTAGGGAGATCTATCTAACTCTGCCCCCATTCTCTTACTCTATACCTAACCTCTGTAGTTCTATGGATGGTAGCACACTTATCATTGACTTAACAGCTAATTTCACCTTGCTTTTTTTTTTTTAGAGGGAGGGTGTCTCTCCCTGTACTAGGAGCTCATTGATTTTGCTAGGCTGGCTAGCCCGTGAGCACTGAGGGTGTTTCTACCCTTGCCTCCCTAGTGTTGAAACTATAAGTGTATATGCTCTTGCACTTACTCTTTACTTGGACTCGGGGGAACTGGGCAGTTCCTATGTTTCCATGGCAGGCACATTACGAATTTAACCATCTTTTATTTTATGTGTATAAGTGTTTGGCCTGCTGGTATATATGTATACTGTGTACATGCCAGATTATTACAGGAATGTATTGGATCTTTTGCAAATGAGTTATAGCTTGTATAGATAGTGATAAGCTGCCACAAGGAATGGAACCTGGGTCTTCTTCTGGAGTAATAATTACCAACCACTGAGCAATTTCTTCCATCCACTCCCTTTATTTTAAGTATAGCCATTTTAGCTACTTGTTATATAAATGATTTCACATGTCTTAAATATGTAAATAGGTATATTAAGTTTGTATGGCTTAACATCACAGGTCTAAATGTCTATTAACTTTTACTGTTACAAATAAAATCACGATTTTCAGGTTGCAATGGTATATTTGAAATCTCAGTTACATTAGGCACTGGTGTGTGAGGAGAGCAAGGCCACAAGGAGCATGGGAATATAAGGAGAGGTAGTCTCCAAAAGTAAAGTCATAGTTTGATGCATTAGTGATTTCTGTTATCTCCAGATACCATTTTAGCATATAGAATGTTATTTTAAAATAAACTTATTAACTATTTTTAAAGTAAACTTTATAAATAATCTGTCACCAAGTTGTTGCAGAAGAGCCATAGAACCTCTTCTTATGTCTGTACTGTGGCCTCAAAGCAGTCCTGCTGATGGACATCTTGGGCTCTGGCACCTCTGCATGGTATTATTCAAGATGGTGTGGCCAGGTGGTGGTGGCGTACGGCTTTAATCCCAGCACTTGGGAGGCAGAGGCAGGCAGGATTTCTGAGTTTGAGGCCAGCCTGGTCTACAGAGTGAGTTCCAGGACAGCCAGGGGTATACAGAGAAACTCTGTCTCAGAAAAAAAAAAGATGGTGTGGAGACACATCCCTTTTATGCTACCATTTGGAAGGCAGAGGCAAAGGAATCTCAGAGTTTGAGATCATCTTGACCCCCTGAGAGGTCACTAGAGGTCTAGGTCACTGAGAGGTACAGAGTGAGACCTTGTATCAAGGGGAACACAATGAGTAGATTACTATTGTCTTCAGAATTTACTCTTTATGTGCAATAATAGAAAACAGCCTTGAACATCGCCTTGTCTGTACTCCTGGCTTCCTGTATTCTAATTTCCATGACAAAGGCTTGTGCTATAATTAAGATACACTTTCTAGCATTAGAACATCTTCTAGCCACGTAATCCTTTAGATTCCGTTTAATTCTGCTATCTGTTTACATGAGCCAAAAATTGAGAATCATTTACACTCTTACCATTCTTTTATCTTTCCCTAGAACTAAATCCTGTTTCCTAAATAATTTATTTTTTTTATTGAGGCTATCCTATTTTAGAACTTCATAATTTCATTTACAAAAATTATTGAAAATGCCTGTGATTAATCTTTGTTTTCTTTCTCTTTTTTTCTCACGCACACTGTTGGCAGAATGATCAATATAAAATCTGGATTTGATCATGAGCTTGAATAAAACCCATCAAAGGCTTTCTAAATAGCATCAATACTCTTACTGTGGCTTAACGGAGCTTATAACTATTGAATGTACAACAGTCCCACCTGCATCTAGAATGAGGTTCAATCTCATGACTTCTGTTTCTATCTTTCTACTCAAGAATTTTGTAGTTGCTAGAAGATGTTATTTCATTAATTAATTCTTCCTACCAAGCATCACTTAATTTTTGTGCCAAAACTAGCAAAAAGATTGGGATGGGATAAGCTGACATACCCTCAAGGAGGTTTGTATATGATCAGTGGATGCACACCTTGTGTTTCAGATCCAGTTAATTCAAGCACCCATTCTTGGAGGCAACTGTAAGTCTGTGTGGTTGAAAATTCTTAGAGGCAACTTTCCCTGGGAATTATTCTCAGCAGAAGAGACAGAACCTTCTTTCCCGGCTTTGGGGACATAAAGGCTGATCCATCATTCTCAATGTGAAACTATTCTGTAGGACCAGTGTTGCTCCAGAATCTTGCAGGATCAATGAAATTTGGACTTCAGTGGTACTACAACTGCATCCTGCATTTCATACTTTCTTTAGATACATTCCAAGCAAGAATGCTCTCACACTTTAAATGCACATTTCCATCTATAAATGTGGCTCTGTTTTAAAACACCTGGTCTATGCCCATAAGAAAAAACAAGTTAACTACTGTGCTATATAATGCTATATGACACCTTCTGAAAGATGGCTAGGCTTTGCCACTGATTCCCAATTCAGCATGTATAATGTAAAATATTGTGATTTAAAAACAGAAACACTGCAATGAAGTATAAAGATAGATAGTAGTAAACACAGAAAACAGCAAATTTCTTCATTTTGAAATTATATATGAACATGTTTAACAGACTTTCTTGAGACATCTGGTGGAGATATGACTATTGCAATCAACACTTCCCCATTTGCATACTTGAAAAACTTCCAAAAGTTTACGATTGGGAAGTAAAGATCAAGACTGGTTTCAGAAAAAAATGACAACACATCAGGCCAAACTCTGGACATCAAAACATGTAAAATATTTAAAGTACCATGGAGGGTACAAAAGAGACAGCCCAGCTATTATGGAAGAGCATTTGTTGTACAATCATGAGGTTCAGAGTTCAGATCCAAGCATTCATCTGAAAGAAAAAGTTGGGTGTGGTCCTGTATAGACCAGCCTTTGAGAGAATGGAGACAGGAAAATTGATGGGGCCTCCCGGCTGCTCTCCTACTGGACAAACCCAGGCTCCATGTTCAGCAAAAGATTTTGTCTTAAAGAAACAAACAAGAGAATGATCAAAGAGGTCACCTTATACTCTTATCTGACGTTCTTACACGAGAGTAGGTATCTACACACACACACACACTTGCATGTATGCATGTACTCTACATCCATCTACATAAATCCATGCAAAAAACCAGTAGAACAGACAAGCAGGATGACACAAGAAAAGCTCTATCAGAGACATTCAGTTCAGTGGCTCCTGCAGAACACTCTACAGTGAGTGACACCTGACTCCACATAGATACACACAATTTACAACTCCACATTTGTGACTGAGGGAAGGAACCATGCTGCCATGACACCAGAGAAGCCTTTTGATATACAGCTTAGTTCCAAAAAAAATGTCTCTAGCTTAAGGTCTTGCCCAAATGAACACACCCTTGATTATCAGAAGTCTCCTAGAGGGATAACTGACTATTGACTCACACTCTGAGACCTGTTATCCCTGTAGTGGGATTCATCCAGTTAGAAAGGATGCTTCACAGCTTCTTAGTGGAAGTGATCAATGATATCTCTTTGGTCCTGAGACACCTTTAGGTCCAGTACAGTGGCCAGAATCATTAGAGATTAGGAGAATTTTAGAGGTTTCCTCTTTGTGATCCAAAGAAAGATTCTGGGTAATTTCTAATGTTCTAATGTTTCTGAATTAATTTCCCTCACCAGTGGAAAGGTTAATAAAGAAAGCTGAGAAGGGAAGTAGGAAAGTGTTTCAGTTCTGTTTTACTAAAAAAAAAATATTCAATAAAAAGAAAATTGAGAAGAAATTCACCAGGCATTTCAAAGCAGATCACACCACTTTACTGAATTTATTGAGTTGTTTATGCTTAAGACATTAGGGGATTAAGTTGATGTCGGTATTGTAGATTGATCTTACAGTCTGTGGCTTGGGGTTCTGTTGATGCTCTCTTCAGCTAATTGCTGTAAGAGATATGTCAAGATGATTTGATCAGTCACTTGGGGTCAGATTTAATAGAATGGCTGATGGGAGCTTTGCATGCAAGATTTTGCTAGAAGCCAAGTTGGTATGAAGATGAGTGATGGGGATTGGCAGGAGACAGTTCTCTGGAGAATATTTCTGTATATTTTGCAAGGAGAGACACTGGCTATCTTTCATACCAAATCAGCTTTTCAATAATCTTTGTGCAATACTTGTTGTGGAAGATGGGGGGCAGTACCTCCTACTAAAACAGGAGGTAGGCATACTGCTATGCACTATAACAATACAATGGCTTCTTCTGCATCAAAAGGCTCCAATATTACAGTTTTTTGTAAACGCTTTGGTTCCCAGTACTCAAGATCCCTGTTCCATAATACAGACACCTGTGTATACATGTGTTACCTCATCCTGTTAGAGTGGCGCTTTGAGATTGGAGTTTCAGGATTCTAAGACGAGAGACTGCCCCACCTGGGGATCCATCCCATGAACAGCCACCAACCCGGACACTATTGTCAATGCTGGGAAGTGCTTGCTGATGGAAGCCTGACATGGCTTTCACCTGAGAGGCTTTGCCAGAGTCTGGCAAATACAGAGGCGGAAGCTCGAAGCCAACCATTGGACTGAGCTCAGGGGTCCCCATGGAGGAGCTGGAGAAGGGACTGAAGGAGCTGAGGGGGCTGCAGCCCCATGGAGGGAGGAGTGGTGTCAACAGGCCAGACCCCCTCTGGAGCTCCCGGGGACTGAACCACCAACCAAAGAATACACATGAAGCAACCCATAGCACTGGCCACATGTGCGGCAGAGAATGGCCTTGTTGGACATCAGTGGGAGGAGAAGCCCTTGGGCCTGAGGGTTTTCCATGCCCCAGTGTAGGGGAATACCAGGGCAGGAGGACTGGAGTGGGTGGGGGAGCACCCTCATAGAGGCAGGGGGAGGGGGAATGGGATAGGGGGTTTCTGAAGGAGAGACCTGTAAAGGGGAAAACATTTGAAATGTAAATAAAGGTAATATCCAATCCAAAAAAAAAAGTAAAGAATAAAGTTAAACACTTTAAAAAATGCTACAATAGTTACTTGTCAAGGTGACAATCAGGGGTTCTCTAGATCACACTGGCCTATGAACATATCTGTGAGCAAGTCTCCTCACTTGGATTAGTTGAGGTGGGAAGACCAATTCTGAATGTGGTAGCACCATTCTATAGCTTGGCCCAGGACCCACCAAAATGGGGGAACACGAGACCTTGCAGGAATTCATCATGTCCTCCCTAGACCAGTGAGTGGTCCCTTTAGGGGTTGAACAACCCTTTCATAGGGTTCACATATCAGATATCCTGCTTATCAGATATTTATATTACAATTCCTAATAGTAATGGAATTACAGTTATTAAGTAGCAACAAATTAATTTTATGGTTTGGGGTCACCACAACATGGACAACTGTATTAAAGGGTCAAAGTATTATGATAGTTGAGAACCACTGCTCTAGACTGTAGTTGTTAATTCACTGCTTTAAATTCCTGCTTTGAAATATCTACACTAAAGGACTGTAACTTTTATTGTAAGACAAACAAATCCCTTCTGCCTTAAAGTTGTTTTTGTTAGGGTATTTTATCTCAGCATTAGGATGGGAAACTAGGACAAGTGCTAACAACTTGCTATTGTTGCTGCTGTTTGTAGCCAACTGTTGCTTTTACTCTAAATGTTTTGTATCTTTTTGTTTAGTTATTTAATTCTTCTAGGAACTGAGTAACCCTCTGTGAGATACAAAGCTGGTAACAATGTTTCCAGTTCTGTAGGCTGCGTCTTTGCTGAAGTGATGGTGAACTTTGCTGAACTGAAACTTAGTTTCATGGGGTCCAATTCAATTCATTGCTGGTCTTTTGTTCTCCATTTCTTTATTGATTTACATCGCAAACGCTTCGCTCTCTGGGTTCCCCTTTACAGAGTTCCTCCCCAATCCCTGCTTCTCCTCTGAGACAGAGGGACCCCTGGGTATCGCCCTGTCCTGGTACATCAAGTTTCTGCCTGATTAGGCTCATCCTTTCCCACTGAGGCCAGACCAGGCAGGAATGGGGAATGGATTCCGCAGTCAGACTACAGCTCCCGTTGTTGGGGGACCCACATAGAGATTGAGTTGCACATCTGCTACACATATGCCATGTATGCTCTTTGTTTGGTGGCTCAGTCTTTGAGCCCTCCCAGGGGTCTAGGTGAGTTGACTCTGTTGGTCTTCCTGTGGAATTCCTATCCCCTTCAGGGCCAATGCCAGTGCTACTAGGGTCCTCTTCAGAGAGTCCTATCCTGTGCCAACAAGGTCAGGTATATTTCCTAATTTCTCTGTTAGCATATGTACTGGCTGGTTTTGTGTGTCAACTTGACATAAGCTGGAGTTAGCCCGGAAAAAGTAGCTTCAGGTGAGGAAATGCCTTCATGAGATCCATCTGTAAGGCATTTTCTCAATTAGTGATCAAGCAACCGGGTGGGCCCATTGTGGGTGGTGTCATCCTTGGGCTGGGAGTCTTGGGTTCTATAAGAATGAAGGCTGAGCAAGCTGAGCAAGTCAGTAAGTAACATCCCTCCATGGACTCTGCATCAGTTCCTGCTTCCTGACCTGCTTGAGTTCCAGTCCTGACCTTCTTTGGTGATGAACAGCAATGTGACTCTGTAAGATGAAAAAACCCTTTCCTCATCAACTTGCCTCTTGGTCATGCTGTTTTGTGTAGGAATAGAAACCCTAACTAAGACAGCATAGTTAGGCTATCAGACCTTGTATGTTTTTTAAGAACCCGTAAAATGACAATAGGTGATTGTTTTCAAGTGTAAACAGAACAAAGTGTTACATCTCCCACTCTAAGCTTCTTTGACAGCCTGACTACCTTGGCTGTGAAATAAAGTATTTGTAGCATAGAAAATACTTCTAGGACACATTAAAAAATAATCTAAATATTCAAAGTTTGGGGCTGGAGAGATGGTGCATCAGTTAAAAGCACTTGCTCTTGCAGAGGACCAGGGTTTCATTCTTAGCAACTGCAAGTCTGCTCACGATTGCCCATAACTCCAGGTCTTGAGAGCACCAGACACAAACACATGCATTCATGCAGGCAAAACACTCAGATGTGTAATGTACATCTAAATAAATACTCCAAAACACATTGATTAAATTCAAGGTAGTTCAGAAAGCAAAAGCCCAGAAACAAAGACATACTTCCCTTGCTCACATAAAGAGATTAATGACTCTTACCCAGAAAAGTAAAGGTTGAGGAGTAATACGCCAAGAGATAAGGACAATCCTTAGAGCAGACACACAGGCCTGGTCAAACGCTGGGAAAAATAAATGCAAAAAGCAATAAATAAACAAATAAATATATAAATAAATAACTTTTTAAAGCTATAAAAGATATCAGTTATACCAACATAGATATAAAAATGAAGTTTTAAGACATGAAAATACTATTGGATATACATACAACTCTTTATGCAATGTCCTTGACTCCATTATATTTAGAGATTTAGGATTGTTCTGATTTTAAAAGGGAAGAATGAAGCATAGATCATGTAAAGCTAGGCATCTGTGTGATGTGTGGAGCAACCCCTTGTTATTGACAGGACTCCTATGTACTTCAGTGGCTACTTTTGTGAATTGGGATGAAGATAGCTTCAGAACACGTTGGTTTCATTTGTACTAGCCTGCTAATTTTTAGAGATGTTTCAATGTTAAAATTGGAGACTAGGAAATTTGGACTCTAACATTATGACATCAAAGAAATAAATAGGTTATTAAAATACAAGATAGTAATAAATACGTTTATATATGTATAATATGTACATGATATAAATCAATGACAGTGATAAGCATAGTATAACTATCAAATTCTACACTTAAATATGTTTTATGTTCAAATGTCATAACACATAATTCGTACACTAGACCAGAAATTAAACTTTCAAAGTTCAAATATCAAGAGTAACAGAGTGTGTTCTCTGATAACAATGCAATCAAAGCATGAAATAAGTTGAAAGCTACAAAATAAAAAGAGAACACTGGAAATTTAAAATAGTAACACTAAACAACTCTAGAGCTACAGAGAAAAGTGCTAATGAAAATACTGTCAGAATGTCTTCAATTAGCATTCAATTAGCATTCTTACAACCTGAGAGTAGGGACAAGAAAATGTCAGTAAATGACAGGAAGGAGAGCACAGTGTGAGAAGGGTGGAGGTGGGGAGGGGCTGGGTGTAGGTGGGAGATGAACAGAGAGGGAGAGGGAGAGAGACCAAATTGGAAGACAAGGAATAAGACAAGTAAGTTAGAGCTTCTCCTTGGAAATAATTCATAGAGTAGACACAGTAAAGGCTGACCTAGTTTAAAGATAATGAAAAACAAAATAGTGTCAACTGTTTTTGAAATTAAAAGTTACAAACAGCACATCACTACTTAATTAAAGTAGCCTGCTACGAAATTCTATGTAAATTCCACGCTTGAATGGGAATGAGCTGGAGAGAAAGAACACAACAGTCACAGAGAAATTCTGTTCAAAGGAATTGGCTGGGGATGGGACTCTGCTCTGAGATGTCCTATAGAGAGGATGCTGCTTGAGCTCTGGGTAAACAGCTTTGCAGCCTCCACATGGAGACCATGGGATATAAGAAAAGAGAGAAGAGGAATATGGGCCCTTGGAATAGATGTTCCCCTCCACATACACACAGGGTGGTTCAAGAAAAGCATAAAGTGCTATTTCTACACCCTCAAGATTAGTCCAAGTACCCTCAGTGTAGACAGTGATTTGCAAAGCAAAACACTAAGAATTCCCAATAAGGACAATATGCAAACATTTGTTACTGAAATGAAGGCACCTAAACCCTAAGGGATTTCTACTAACTACTTGTTGGGGAAGGGGTTGGGAGCAGGGGCTTGAGGATTGGGTGTGATCAAAGGGTGTTATATACATATACGAAGATTCTGAAAGAGTACATCTGTTTTCCCAAATTAAAAATCAAATTTGTTGAGAACAATATTAAATGTTCTCCTCCTATCTTTTCTTAGGCCCTTGCAGTTGGTGATTTATTAATACTAATTAGTTATTCTCTAACACTGTGAGATCTGTCAAAGTAGCTTGAATCTGTTGTATAATTGCTAAAACTTATTTAAGAGCAGCTAGCTGTTCTAGGCCTTTTTATAATGAATACTAATTGTGGTTTAAAACCCTAGCAGAATTATCCAAAGCACCTCAGCTTGTCATTTTGTGTGCCTGGTGCTGTGTGAAGTCTTGCAAATACTCAGTGCATACTTTCTGATTTGATGATCAATAAATTTTGAGAAAAAAAAAAAACAACCCAACATTACTGACAACTCAGGGTCTTCATTTATCAGATGATTGTGGGGTAGCGTGGGTATCAATTTTGATTCACTACTTTCAGACTGGCTAGAGCAGAATCGATTTGATTAAAAGGCATGAATAAATCTTAATTTTGTTAAGATTTATACCTGTCGCATAATAAACACAGATAAATGGTTTGAGGAGCCAACAACCTGCATCGATTTGGATCTGGCAAAGTTAAATTCTAGCCTGAAATTAAATTTGTGGTGACATAGTGACTGTAACCTGAGAGTCTGACAGTATAGGTCAATCCCTGGCCAGCTGGGACAGCTCAGACAGGAAGAGAATTATGGTGGTGATCAATGGTTTGCTCAAGTAGATAATAATGGACATGCATTCGTGGAGTGGAAAAAGTAAGGATTTGTTTTATATTCACAAATTTTGCAGCCCTAGGGCTGCAGAGTTGGCTAAGACATTAGGAACAGTTACTATTCTTGCAGAGGACTTGGGTTGGGTTCCTAGCACCCACATGGCGATTCACAGCTGTCTGTAACTCTAGTTTCAGGCCTCTTCTGGCATCTGTGGACATTAAACAAACATACCAGGCACATACATGCATATGTATGCACATATATACATACACACACATACATACACACACACATACATACATGCATATATACATACAGGCAAAATGCTTATGCATATAAAATAAAATTTAATTGCAGCTTGAAGAATGGAAAATGTTAAACTGTATTACGTTTATTAGGTAACATGAGTCCCTGCAACCCAGGTCATTGTTTACCATTCTTTTTCTGTACCTGGAACAAAATTGCAAAGGCCTGTTCCTAAGAAATTATGTGTGGAAGTAGATAAGAGTGAGTGAGGAAAGAGATGGGGAAAGATTTTTTTCCTTTTCTCTTTTTTTTTCTAGTTTATTGTTTGTTTTGATTTTCATGTCATGTGCATACAACATTTATTCTAATACTTAAAAAGCAGAAAATAGAAAAAAGCATATGAGTGCCTTGTATTTGGAGGGAAGCTGGGACATTAGCTTTGACATTTGTGAAGAATATTCAGGAATGCACCTTTTGTCTTAGTGGGCCCCTTCCTGCCCATGGTGTATACCTCTTCTTCTTTTCCTATAGGACGTGATCTGTGGTCCTTCCTTCCTTCCCTATCATAAGTAACAGAGACTTTACCTTTGCTTTTTCCCATTTCTCTTGTCTTCTGCTATACTCTGGGGGTAGGGTAATAATGCTGTGAAGAACTCTTCAACGATATCTTGGTATCGTTAAGGATGTCTACTTTTCATCTCAGGTACAAATGAGTTGATATCAATGAAAAAGTAGGACGCCTTGGGTAATGACACCGAAATAGTTACCTTAAGCTCTCAGGAGCAGCCTCCAAAATGAAGGGTTCACAAAGCCTTTGTTGTCTACCTACCAGATGTGCTATGAGACCAGAGCACAAAAGATCAAACAACAACAATCCAGATGTTAGGTGGGCATGGTTCAGTATAGCTGATTATAAAGTCAATTGTTGTCTTAATTTTCCTGGTTTTATTCTCTGAGATTCAAATGAGTTGCTATTTGAATCTGAAAAGTTGGTGTGTTTGTACCCTTCATCACTGGCAACAGTTTTCAACAACAGGGGTCATATAATAGAGCTAAGATATTTGACAGTTCTTGACTCACTATCTTAATTCTTACCCACAATGAGCCATTTCTGCAGGGATTCATATTTAACCTCTCAGAGAAAGTTGTAATTGTTTAGCAAGAAATGTAGCTTCAATTACTACATTGTCCCTAATAGATTCAGCTCCGAGAGTCCCTGGTGTCTGTTCCAGCCTTGAACTTCAGCTCGGCAGAACTCAGTCAGCCTGGTTACCCGAGGTCAACCTTCATAGAGATTTAGCTGCCTCCAACTACCTCAAGGAAATGACTATCAGAAATGAGGCAAGATCTCAAAACAGCCAGGTTTACCTGAAAGGTTGGAGAGTAAAAAGAAAGCATAGGATATAGTCAAGATATGTGTGGAGAATGTGTAAGCAGGGGAAAAAAAAATCAAGAACTCCTCAGGGCTTCCACTTCCTCCTATAGTTTCCTGGGAAAAAGCTTAGGCTAGGTGAAACACAGTACCATGAGTTAGGTATAGACGTATTGGCTTTCATTTTAGGGGATCTGTTAAGATGCAGGAACTAGATGACTTACTTATTCCTGACAGCACTCTAGACATATGTCTAGTCCTTAAAATATCCCAGACAGCTCAAGGAAAGACCCACTTCTCCAAAATTGTCTATGCCCAACTCCCTACTGCTGGAGGGTACTAGGACTTTGGCTGTGTCTTCTTAGTTGTGTTGCATCTTAACACTGGTGATAAATTATGATTGCAGATTGTTATTTCACTGAGTGGACTGACAGCCCATGGGAGCATCACACTCTGGTCCTGTGGGTAAAAAGGAATAACTTGCATTGGATGGAGAAGATAAAGCCAGCATCTCAAATAGCATTGGGTACAGGAAGATTTGGCATTTAAAGGAATCATCTTGTGTTTGTTGTCCACGACTGTATGTCCTGAAAGAGACTCAAAAGTGGTTTTGAACTGTTTCAGAGACTGGTGTGACTGGGTTAAACTGCACTCTGAGGCAGGTGCCTTCAATTCCTGCAACACTATTGCATCACCAATATATCCATTCATGAACACAGTGTTGGCCACACTGTCCATTCTAAGAGTGGGGACAACTGCTTTGGCTTTAATCTAGTGCCAGGGACTGGGAACAGAGAGATGGCTCAGTCTGTAAACATGAGTACCTGTGTTCAAATCTCCAGCACTCATTTGAGAAAGTGAGGCATGGCAGGGCATGTTTATAACCAGAGTACTGTGAGAGTTGAAGACAGAGGGATCACTGGGACTGCAGATTCAATGAGAGGTTATATTTCTAGGGAATAGGGTGAGAGGGATAGAATAACATATCCAGGGTCTTTCTGGCCTCTCACATCTGCACATACACATATGTCACAAATAGCCACCACACACACACACATACACACACACACACACACACACACACACACACGCACGCACGCACGCACGCACACGCACTCACGCACACACACAAGTGCACATCCATACAAACATCCACACAAATACAAATACTAGGCATTCGTTTGGGACTATTATCAGCAGACAATTATTCACATGACTCACAGATTTCAGTTCTTAAATTTCCATTTCAATAAATGGAACAGAGTCATGGAACAAACAATAAACCAGATTCAGAGAGATACAGAACATTTTTGCTCATCATCAGAACTGAATTTTAAATTATATATGTATATATACATGTATGTAAACACACATATATCCATGTACATAGCATGAAACTAGAATGAGGATCATGACAGGGGAGAAAGGGATCTTAAGAGTCGGAGAAGGGGGATAGTAGAACACACGATAAAGCAGAAGTAAATTGGAAGGGTAGCTCAGTGGGCAACACATATTTGCTTCTTAGCATGAGGGCCCGAGTTTAACCCCCAGAACCCATGTAAAAATGCTGGGATTAATAGCAAATATCTGTAATCTCAGTTCTTTGTAGGCAGAGACCAGTTGTCTTAGTTTGGGTTTTATTGCTGTCAACAGACACCATGACCATGCCAACTCTTATAAAGGACAACATTTAATTGGGGCTGGCTTACAGGTTCAGAGGTCCAGTTCATTATCATCAAGGCAGGGACATGGCAGCATCTAGGCAGATGTGGGGCTGGAAAAGGAGCTGAGAGTTCTACATCTTCATCTGAAGCTGCTAGGAGAAGACTGGTTTCTAGGGAACTAGGAGGAAGATTTTAAAGCCAACACCCACAATGACACACTTCCTCCAACAAGGCCACACCTACCCCAACAAGCCCAAATCTCCTAATAGTGGCACTGCCTGTACTGCCAAGCATATTCAAATCGTAATACCAGTGAATACGTGGGCTTTACTGGATGGCCATCTAACCCAACTGTTGATATCCCAGCCAAAGAAGGACCCTGTCTCAAAGGAGGAGAATTCATTTCTGAGGATGAAACAAGACATTATTCTCTGGCTTTCATATGTACCTGCACACAGGCATCTGCACAAATACATATGCATCTTCACACAGGCATCTGCATGCGCACACACACACACACATACATGTATATGCATCTGCACATATATTTGTATTTGCACAGATAAATATTTGCACCTGCACATAGGCACCTGCAGTCACACAGGCTCTTTCATGTGCATACATCCCCGCATACCCACTTCAAAAAAAAGAAAGAAGCAAAGAATAACTAATGTGGAAGAAGGAGGGAACCAAAAGAAACCAAAGATATTTGGTAGGGGTTGGGGGGTAAGGAAGAAGGAGTAGAAAAGAATAAAGTCCAAAGGTATAAGTATGGAAATGTTATTTGTATGCTAATCTAAAATATTTTTTAAAATGAGAAATGAAAACAATTCCATTTCAAATCCCCCTTTTCTTTACTGTTGTTCTTATCAAGGGTGCTGTTTTCAATTTCTATGCTGAAATAACGGCCTTAGGATGTAAGGGTGCATTTGGAATCACTGGCTACCCAGGAAACAATTGGTGTGACTCTCAAAGCAAAAAGAACAGTTCTTGCTCTGTCCCAAAAGCAGGTTGGAGAATTTAATTATGTTCCTTCTAATTCTAATTCTAAAACTGACTTTTAGAGAGGAAAGTGTTTTTCCTACCCTTTTAAAATGTGCAGAGGGAGATTTAATAGCCTGGTTTGTAAGCTACTGTGTTTGAACTGAACTTCAAGAGTGGAGAGCTTGAATGCTATTTCTGTTAAGCTTCACTGTGCTTCTTATGCTGATATTAAGATTACAGAGTTGGTGATATCCTAGAACCACTGCAAAAAAAGAGTCTATTGCTTTTTATCTTTCCACTTCCTCCTAATTTACATGAAATGAAAAAAATCATTTTTAGGCAACTGTAGACCAGTTGTTGACACAGGATCCATTTGTTCAGTTGATACAAATAATTATTGGAGAGCCTCAAGTATCTAACATGAAACTGATTTTAAGTCCAAATCCCACATCACAGCAGACTTTTAGTCTGTTACTAATACGTTAGACATATTTCCAGATGAGAAAAACAAAGGTTTAGAATAGTTGTCTAATTTTTTTCCAGCTGTGTTTGCCAGCCACAGCTGTCTATCTGTGAAGTCCTGCCATTTTCATTTCATTTTGCGCACTTGTTAATTCAGCCCTCTGTATTATTTGATCAGATCTTATGCCAAATCATTTGTATTCATTTTGCATCATGTTTTTGCTGTGACTCTTGATCACTTTCACATGCTAATAGTGGCTAATTCAATTGGGATTGATGGAAGCAGCCATCCAAACTTACCACCTAATATGTCATGCATAGCATAAAAGAATAGACCTGTTTCTCTTTACATACCTTTTAGAAGAATGTATAGTAACACAAAATAAAAATTTGTTTTCTTGGTTAAAAAGTCCAGTGCCCATGATTAGAAAGAACAGATCTTGGAGAACTAATTTTGGCACAAAGTGGTGAGCTCTCCTGGGAATGCTGAATTGCTCTCCTTCTCTATACATAAGCAACATATTAGAAGAAACCCTGGCTAGAATAAAGTTGTTTAGGAAAGGCATGGGAGTTGATTAATTGATTGATGCTTGTCAGCCCAATACTGTAAATGCTACATTGCTTTGATTAGATTGGTAATCTGAGATCATAAGTTATTAATGACTTCATAAAGCTTAATGAATATAGATTTTTCCTGATTGAGATGCAACTTCTTAATCAATTTACTATACTGGGACTGCCTTGTCCTAAAAGGAACTAAAATATTATCTTGACTTCTTTTCAATCATTACTGAACATGGAATTCAAGTTGTGGAGACCTGTAACATCTCTCTTGCATGTAATGTGAGTAAGTAGTACTCATTCTCCTTGTCAGAAACAGTTTGTGCCCTTCTATCCCATAGAGTCAGGTCAGATGGCTTCAGTCTACAGCTTGTTAATGCTTTCTGTCTCCCAGAAGGGTCACCAAATCTCCCAAAGTCCCTTCTCATCCTCAAGTATTAGAGTGTTATGAAACACTCCAAAGTGAAGACCTTTGCACCAGACCACCGAGGGTGTATTCTAAATTTCTCTTTCCCCAGCTGTGAGACTTTGTGTAAATCACCTCATTTGAGATGCCTTTTAGAACCTATAAAATGGGACTAATGGTAACAACTGTTTCACAGGTTTTCTGTCAGTCTACAATGATATGATGGGTAGTAAG